>OZ036011.1:11961593-12001593 GCA_964035015.1 Corallium rubrum
TAGTAGTAAATTACTGCTAGCTGAATAAACGATTTTCCCAGGCGAAGTCTGTTTAAATCCAGCAACAACAGCTCCATCTCCATTAATAACGACTTTCTCTGTGATGTTTACTGATCCTGACACACGGTAACTATTGTGATATAACGAAAACTTTTTCCCCTTTTCCAACTTGATACAAAGATGACTCCATTTGTTAATTGGGAGAGCGAGATTTTTGACTCTGTTAAGGAAAGCAAATTAGCAAAATAAACGTTTTGTGAGACAAGTCAGTAAAAAAAACACGCGCTTCCTGTACACGCGTAAAAATCTCACAAGTTGTTACAGCATTGTTGCGTGAACAATGCTGTAACAACGTTGTTATCATGTGTGAACAACATTGATGAATTAACAACATTGTTCATCATTGTTTTATCATGTTGTTACTGCTTGATGAAACAATAACAGTTGTCCATGCATGTTGTAACAACCGAAGAACGTGTTGATACATCAACCATGTTCACCATTGTTGTTCATCGTTGTTATTTCGTCATGCTGTTACATGTTGTATCATGTGCGAACAACGTTGTTGGTTATAAATATGTGCTGTTAGAACAACTTGTTCATGACTGTTGATTTATCCGTGAACAAGTTGTTCGAACTATAAGTGAACAACTTAATTGTTGACAACTTATTCATGGGGTGCAGCACATTGTTCACGCTTGTTAGGCACAACCTATTGTTCACGCCTGTTAGGCACAACCAATTGTTCACGCCTGTTAGGCACAACCTATTGTTCACGCCTGTTAGGCACAACCTATTGTTCACGCCTGTTAGGCACAACCTATTGTTCACGCTGTTAGGCACAACCTATTGTTCACGCTGTTAGGCACAACCTATTGTTCACGCCTGTTAGGCACAACCTATTGTACACGCCTGTTAACAACCGTGAATAATTTGCACGCTTTTACGCATGTATATATTGCATTTACTGTAATAACTTACATGACTACACCACTTAGATGCACAATGACACTACTTTGATTAAAAAACATCGCCATTTCCATAGGATCGTCTTTTGTTGCATAAGTAAATACAACACCTTCGGAAGAATTTGGCTGGAGCCAAAAACAAGATGTAAAGGTTTGGAAATTTTTGCTGTTCACGAACACTACGGAATAATCGTGAACGTTACTGGAACTGAGTTTTAATAAGAACTTTCCTAACAAAAGTAAAAAATAGCACAGAGTAAGCTTAATAACAAATAAATTCCGTCAAAGCATAGTTACATAAAAAAATTATTTAATTTCTATATAACGCAACGCAACGCAACGTAACGTAACCGGTAATGTAATGTAATGTAATATAGCGTAATGTAATGTAACGTAACGTAACGTAACGTAACGTAACGTAATGTAATGTAATGTAATGTAATGTAACGTGACGTGACGTGACGTGACGTGACGTGACGTGACGTGACGTGACGTGACGTGACGTGACGTGAAGTAACGTAACGTAACGTAACGTAACGTAACGTAATGTAATGTAACGAACTATGTTTAAACGACTATTTTGGAAATTCAAGCTAATTTATAGCGGAATAAATCAAACAAAAACTAAAGTTGATATAAAGCAAGACGGGTTCTGTACACCATGCAAATACCAAATGATATTAACAGTATAATCTTATAGGATCTATCTCTATAGGGCCCTAAAACCTGAGAAACACTCGCGGCTGTCCATTGCCTAGTCAATCCTCGCCTTAATCCACTTGTATTTGTGATATAATGCGAGATACAAGGCTTACCAGATTCCAACTTCTCACAATATATACCAGTATATCCTTTAGGACAACGACATTGAGAGTAAGGAAAACCAACGCATTTCTCTTCGCACGATCCACCGTTAAAACACGAGACTGATTCACATACTTTGCGCTTCTAAAAAAAGTACATTCAGAAACCGTTTTATCACAGTACGAACACGAACACGAACACGAACACGAACACGAACACGAACACGAACACGAACACGAACACGAACACGAACACGAACACGAACACGAACACGAACACGAACACGAACACGAACACGAACACGAACACGAACACGAACACGAACATGAACACAATACAAACACAATACAAACACAAGTATATGATATAATGTGAATGGTTTAGACTACGTTTATATGGTATCGGACGAATTCGAAACCGGTCTCGAATTTGTCCTATTTTGTCCGGTACCGTGTAAACGAGGTGGGAGCTTTGAGGTAGGCTGGAGCTTAGGGGAGGGGGTAAGCAGGGGGCTTGGGGATAGGCTGGAGCTCAAGGGAGGGGGTAAGCAGGGGGCTTGGGGTAGGCTGGAGCCCAAGGGAGGGGGTAAGCAGGGGGCTTGGGGTAGGCTAGAGCTTAGGGGAGGGGTAAGCAGGGGGCTTGGGGGTAGGCTGGAGCTTAGGGGAGGGGGTAAGCAGGGGGCTTGGGGTAGGCTGGAGCTTAGGGGAGGGGGTAAGCAGGGGGCTTGGGGGTAGGCTTGAGCTTAGGGGACAGGGTAAGCAGGGGGCTTGGGGGTAGGCTGGAGCTTAGGGGACGAGGTAAGCAGGGGGCTTGGGGTTAGGCTGAGGAATACAATTGTTACAACATAAGAACAATTCGCCAGACTAACCTCTGAACGAACAACTTCTTCATAATACTGGAATCCATTGCTCAGCTCCATGCTACCAGGCTTTGCAGATGATTGAGATCTGCTATTTAGTTCGCATTTATGAAGCGGGTTACCGCTGACCTGGAAGTTGTACGAACTGCATCGCTCTTCATTCGTGCAAGCCATGACGCAATCGAATAATGATTGAACATCAGTGCTTGAAATGACGTAATTTTTCAAACGATAATCTAGTAAAGAAAAACAGTTGAAATAGCGTAAGAAATTAGCCAATTACGTTAACCATTCCTGTCTGAGCTGGCCAAAAACGGTTCCTTTATTGTTTTACTCTGTCTAACACCAGATGATTTTACTCGTCAAAGAGAGAACCCTCAGACATCTTGGGCAGCAATGAAACATAAGAAATAGCCAAACAATAAAAATTAAATTTTAAAACAAAAACTAATCAAACTTACTTTCATGTACAGTCTGAAAGTATCCCTCACGTTGACACAGTGCTTGCAGTAAAGTATCCCCAACATTCACAAGATATCCAAAAACAATCCATATGATCCATAGACGTTCCATAGTGTCCCTAACTTGAACCATATCTGACTATTGACGCTAGAATAAACAAATGTACCAGAATAAATTTCACAAAAACGCTGGCTCCATTTTTTATTCTGTCACTAAGGTCATGATTTATAGAAAGTAAGTAATAAATGGTGGTAATCAATCGTACTAAAACAACCTTGAATAAAACAAGGCGGTGCCATATGTCACGAGCCTGCTATAATTAAGCAAGAACATATCTAAATTAATTTATACAAAACCCTGGTTGCTATGCGTGTTTTTATTAATTGTTGGTCATGATCTATTAGAGGACAGACACATGGATCACGTCAGATCACGTCAGATCACGTCAGCTGACTTGCTTTTTTCTTTCTTCATGCCCCAAATTCCGGCAAGAGTTTCGATAAAAACCTTTTAAATTTTTGTATTGTATTTAACAAATAGATTCCATTTTGCCGTTGTCTGTTCAGTTATAGATGCACGGATGACGTCACAATTTTTGTGGTATAGATGCACAGAAGACGTTGTTACGTCTTCTGTGCATCTATAACTGAACGGACAACAAAAAATGGAATCTATTTGTTTTATACAATATAAAAGTTACACAATACTTCTTGCCGGATTTGGGGGCATGAAGAAAGAAAAAAGTAAGTCAGCTGACGTGATCTGACGTGATCCATGTGTCTGTCCTCTAATAGATCATGGGCAACAACCAATGAAAACACGCATAGCAACCAGGGTATTGTATAAAAAACAAATAGATTCCATTTTTTGTTGTCTGTTCAGGTATAGATTCACAGAAGACGTCACAACGTGGTAAGAGCATCAGTGACTCGACTGCGTCTCGTGGGCCACTTTTTTGTTCTTACCACGTTGTGACTTCATCTGTGCATCTATAACTGAACAGACAACGGCAAAATGGAATCTATTTGTAATATCATGTATGACAGCCTGGGGTAATATATCTAATAGCAAACGGTAACAAATTACTATTGGTTTAAAAATTAGTCCTCATTTTAAAAATCAAACACATATTGCTTAGCAACACACGGTTGTCTAATTATGTTGTTTTTTTTAATTTCAATTGAATTTCGTTTTTTCTTTTCAATTTTTGTCCGCTTCTCAGATTTTCAGAAAACGTTAAAACGAAAAATGACAATTAGAATGTTCAAGGTAGTTTATTTTAGAATCAAAATAATTTTCCATCGTTCACCGTTTGTCGAAGCGTTGTATAATGTATAATGTATAATGTATAATGTATAATGTATATAGTTGGGTATCTCAGTTACGCTAATTTATCTAAATTGAAGAAGATAATTTGAAATTACTTGAAGAGAACCGAAAGTAATATTAGACAAAAGAAAAAAACTTGCTTTGCAGTAAACGTACAGATAAAAACATTATAACTTGCACTTACCTAGCTTATAAACAGCAAAACACTGGCTTGACACAAACAGCTGTAAGTTTCTTCAACACTGCTGCAAAATATCGTAAATTTATATATATATATAAGTTTTCACGACAAAACCATGATAGTTAGAAAATACACTTCAAAATACATTTCATTTTCAATACGGTTTGTTTAAAATAGCTAAGCTATACAATGATAAACTGTGGCTTTCACAACAACAAAGTTTCTACGACATGCATGGTTACTTACCAAGCGTATTTTCTGCTGTGTGGATAAAATTCTCGCGGAACTCCAACGGAGATATAAATTACATTTCTCCTTCAAAATATCGCGCTTCCAATAACAATAACTATTGTGAGATTCATTAATAATTCATAAGGAAAATTCAGAAGAAATAAATGTTTAAACAGGTGTTGTAAATCGGATACAACATTGACAAATAAAACATCATTGCTTCATCAAAGTTAATTAAATAGGCGCTAGTACCTCAAATTCAGCTTTTTCTGACTGTCAATGATCTTTTCTAATCTTTTCTACGACTCTTAAACAAAGTTTTCATCATTTACACTTAGAATTTCACAAGTCAGATGAGCCCATACAGTTCGGCAGCTCATATTGTATATGTATTACTTAGAAAATTGACTTATCGAACGTGAATTGTTTATATTATATAGCTTTCCAAACCTTACTGCAGAGTCCAAATAGTGTAATAAAAGTAGCGTGCTGCGTAGGCAGTGTTGAAACAACAATCGAAATATAGTAAGCTTAGATATACTGCCGAAACAGAGAACGTAGGAGTCTAACGTTTCGAGCGAAGGCCCTTCCTCAGAGAGAAACGACAGAGTAACTACTCGGGAAAACTTTATGCAGTGGGCTTTTAGTAAACCGCTTTTCAGTATGGCTTTAATTTGAAAACCAAGACACAAAAGCCTGGCGAAATCATGTTTAATATATAGGTCATGCAGTTTCATATGAGAAATTCAATTGAAGTAGAAACAGCTGTCTCATAGAGAATACTGTCAGTAGCGGTTTAAGATTGGAGGCAAGAGAAAGACGCCAACTTTGGGTTGTTCAACTTGTTAAGTGCAAACGCACACAAAGCTATAATCGATACATTAAAAACCCGCGTATCAGAACCTAGATTTTTCCAACTTAGCCTAAAAAGGTTCTTATATAAATGGTGTTTGTGAAATTAGGCTATTTAGGTTCTTAAACGGGTTCTTATTTTCTTAAGAAAAAAGCTGCTCGTTCCTGGTAGGTGTATTATTTTTGTAAATTATGCATAAATTTTCTCCAAATGACTGCAATCTAAGAAAATAAATGACATTGCCAGTTTCATTACTTTGTAGACATGACATTTGCCAATTTCTTTCCTTTGTAGAGCTTATTTTCTTTGATTTATGAATTTTTAGTTTTGACTCTATTTGATAAAATAAGAACCTGCTTTGAAATTTTGGCCTATACTGTATATCTTTTATTTTCAGGTCTAATTACTTTCGATATTAAACAAACGTATTATAACAACTAACCAAGTTGCTAAATAAAGAAAAATCTACTGTATTACGAGCAATGTATGTGGTCCGCGTCCATTTAGAAACACAAAAAACTTATTATTGCGACATTTTCGTTTTTGGCGCGCGGAGTTAAGTGGGGAAGCAATTACTACTTCCCCGTACACATGAGTTCTAATCTAATTATTCTCTTTCCAACAGTCAAGATCAATCAATTAGGACCTTTCTTCTAATCTCAACTAAGAGCACGAAGCGCTGAGAAGTCATTAAAAATTTTAATCACGGCGTATTGCTAATTGGAAATTAGAGCCATTATTTTTTAAAAAAAAGAACGTTCGAACTCCGACTTGTTAAAAACTTCACAAAAATATCAACGAGATTTTAAAATTATAAAATTATTCCGCCAAGATTTCTCGTACGATGTTTCTATAGTTTCGTTGTTGTTCGTTCATCCAAGTGCAGAAAATGGTCGTAAGGGACGTAGTAAAAGTAGCGTGCTGCGTAGGCAGTGTAGAAACAACAATCGAAATATAGTAAGGTTAGATATACTGCCGAAACAGAGAACGTAGGAGTCTAACGTTTCGAGCGAAGGCCCTTCGTCAGAGAAAAACGTAAAGAGTGTAAGGGACATAGATGTCCCTAGGACGTAGGTAGTAGTGACCTTTAGCAAACCCAACAAGGAACGTCATGGTAACGTCCTTCGTACAAAAGAAAATTACACTTCTAAAACAACGAAGACAATGAAC
This sequence comes from Corallium rubrum, assembly GCA_964035015.1. Taxonomy (NCBI): domain Eukaryota; kingdom Metazoa; phylum Cnidaria; class Anthozoa; order Scleralcyonacea; family Coralliidae; genus Corallium; species Corallium rubrum. Next base: position 11,968,451 of record OZ036011.1, read on the forward strand.
AATTTGAAGTCCCATGAATAATCCCTGCACCGTCCTTGTTGTGCAAACAACGTCAACTGATGTATCTTAGCACATTGGCCCACCAATAAAATGACAAACGGCGTGGAAGTAAAATAGAACTACCACTGCTGATAAACAAATTCATTTTTTATAGTTAAATTAACCTTGGGTGTGGGAAAATTTTAATTTTATTCTCCACTGGGGGGTAATTATTGGTTGGAGCAGCTCAACCAAGGTAAAGTAAAGGGATTGTATCAACTTGTTGTCTAACTAATTTCTGTGCAAACTAATTAAAAATGGACAACATTTTTTTTTCACTTTTTAACTTGTTTTGATCAAGACTTTGTTCTATCGTATTGCATATATACATACAAATTGAAAGAAAGAATATTGTAAATATACATCTTCATGTAATATGGATACGGATACGGATACGGATACGGATATGGATACGGATACGGATATGTATATATATATATATATACAGGGTGTATCAAAAAAAAGGCTACCCTTAGAAAATATAATTAACATTCTTTTCAAATAACCTATTGTATATTGACAGCCCTGGACACCTCTGAAGTCACGGATGCGTAAAAAACAAATGGTCGTATACACCTGGGAAATTACGATAACTTCTAAACGTATGAAGGAGCATAACTGAAATAAAAATGTTAATTATATTCATATCAGTTCGATTAAAAATGGTTCAACTGACCACAGGGCTGTCAATATACAATAGGTTATTTGAAAAGAATGTTAATTATATTTTCTAAGGGTAGCCTTTTTTTTGATACACCCTGTATATATATATATAAAATAAGGGGCCCTCTACGCACGCTCTGATTGGTTGGGCTCCGTGCATTTATAAGAGAACATAGATCATGAATGACGTAAAATGGCGTCAGCTGGCCAGAAAAGCCCACCAAATTCCAAAACTACCTTACTTTTAGTTTGACTTCTCTTCTTCTTATTTTATAAAACAAATAAAACATACGTTTGACGTGATTTGAACACGAAAAAAGTGTAAAGAAACATTACTCAACTTCTTTCGTGTTCAAATGACGTCAAACGTGCCTTTATAAGAGTACATATGCACGGAGCTTTATGTTTTATTTGTTAAATATGAATATGTATAGATACTAATATATACATGGCTCTACACGAATACTATGGATACTATATACATATATTAATTAGTATCAACCAACCAGTAGTCTATCACCAATACTGCCTTCTCATTGGCTACGCTACTACGAAAATCAAAATAGTGGCGGGAACATCGCGTTTTGTATTTACTTTCTCTATTTGAAGTTTGATTGACAATGGTTGGTTTATACTAAAACAATTAGACAACATGCCTCGTGTTTCATTAGTAGTAAACATCTCTGTTTTGCCTTGTTGTTCTATTCCTGCATACAATATTTTGTCATTCGGCTTGTTAACTAATTGTTAATTAGAAAGTCCAGAAGAACTTTCAGTTTAAACGTTTTTGCTCACATTATTTCCTTAACTATTCCATCATGATGCAAACATGATAATAATGTTCACAGAAGTTTCGCTTAGGGTGGTCAAAAACTATTTCAGATATTATTATGAATTAAAATTTACTATCAAATAAATATTAAGTGTTTTCCTTTTCTTCTTTTCCTTAACATCCACTCAGAAAAGCGAGGAGAGTATCACTCCGGAAAAAACGTACGATAATTTTGAGATTTCCCAATATATTTTTGAGGACATTTTTTTAATTTTGAAAGTTTTGAGATTTTTGCGGATTTCTTCGAATTTTTCTCAATTATTGAAAATTTTCAGAATTTTTGACATTTTGCGAATGTTTTAAAATTTTTGCAGATTTTTTATTATTATTAACGATGTACAAAATTTTCGGTAGTGCTACACCCCTCGCGGCTTTTAGACATAAAATCTGATTATTTGTCTTGTAAACACTAACGTAGACTAATGTTCGCAGTCGACCAATGCCACGGTAAGTTACCTGAGAATAGCCTAGTGCAGTTCCATACTCCGCAGATAGCGTGGATCCTTTACACCAGCAAATTCCGAGACTCCGCGATGTCAATTAGACTAGATACGCCAGGAAGAGATGATCCTGTAAGAAACATTAACGTCATGAACACAATTAATGACCACTGAATTTGTTTTTCCTAGTTGTAATTCCTCCCAGTCCCCTGCACAATTTTGAGAATCACAAACAGGACAAGTAGATTAGAGAAAAATCTGTCTCGGCTGCCAAAAACGCTGTATTTCGCTACAATTATTTCTAATAAATTTCTTATGTTTTAAGTATTTTTACCTTTCATATAATAATCCTGACATCTTCTTGGTAGAGTTGTATGAGTCATTGCAAGCTAAACCAAAGAAAATCAAACATTTGTTTTGCAAGATAAATCAGAAATTAGAGATGTGACCAAGGACCAAACACCATCCACAACGGCCAAGCACCATTCAACAAAGGCCAAGCACCATTCAACAAAGGCCACACTCCACAAAGGCCAAGCACTATCCACAAAGGCCACAATCCACAAAGGCCACAATCCACAAAGGCCAACCACAATCCACAAAGCCAAGCACAATCCACAAAGGCCACAATCCACAAAGTCCAAGCACAATCTACAAAGGCCACAATCCACAAAGTCCAAGCACAATCTACAAAGGCCACAATCTACAACGTCCAAGCACAATCCACAAAGGCCACAATCCACAAAGGCCAACCACAATCCACAAAGCCAAGCACAATCCACAAAGGCCACAATCCACAAAGCCCACAATCTACAAAGGCCACAATCTACAAAGGCCACAATCTACAAAGGCCACAATGTACAAAGTCCAAGCACAATCTACAAAGGCCACAATCTACAAAGTCCAACCACAATCCACAAAGGCCAAGCACCATCCACAAAGGTCAAGCACAATCCTAGAGTGAACATAACAAACTATTTAAAACAACTTTTGTTTTTTTTAAACAAACCTTAAAACAACTTTGAGCAAAGAAGTTTCTGAGATCTTCTCCACGAATGTGCTCAAGGAATCGTCTCAACGGAACAAGATGACAACTAGGACCAGTCCTAAATAAAGAATTATACTTATAATTTAGAAAACTCAACAATAATTCATGAGGAACATACAAAAGAAATCAGCACCATGTCCGTGGTTTAAAACTGATAAAAAAATCCTGATGAACAATCTACCTTTTTTTTTACAACGTACGCAACTGAGAGAGAATCTTAAAAGTTACGTGACAAGGTTGAAAAGGTATAGTTTCGTTTGACATACTAACCATTTTGTAAGAAAGTCTTCAACGACGTGATGAATACGATCTGGTTTAGGAAGCGAGTCATCTTCATCTAAAACTACAAGAAACGGCAAGAAATAGAAAAGATTGGCGATATATCACCAACAAAGACCAAGAAACAAAGAGTAAAAAGAATTAAACCTGCAAGGAGGTTGCATATTCGATCCCTGACTGGGGTTCAGAAGCATTTTCTGAGTGATGCTAGGACGACGACGGCGGTTAAAACGCAAGATAAGTTTTACAATTTAAAGAAGTCACGGTTAACTGACTATTATATTTGATATTTGGAGTTAGTTTAATGACTTCCAAAACGCCCCAGTAATGCTAAAATGATTTTAGTGTCTGTATTGAAGTCAATCTCAAGTCAATCTCAAGCAACAGTTCTTGTATTTTGGTGAGTTGACGTCGTCCTGAAGACGTGAAAACGCTCGAAGTGGCGTTGTATAAAGAACAAGGACGGTGTTGAAATTATTCTTGTGACTAAAAATTATTCATTCTCTTTGTTTTGCAAAAGGAATTATTTTGTTTAGAGGACGTCGTCGTTAAGGTTGCCGTACAACTCTTCACATCAAACATCCCACATCATTTGTTTGCTCGCCCACCTATTCCTCCCTCTTTGCTATCATTCAATCATCCTCTTTCTTCTCTTTCTTCTTACCTTGAACAGGATGACGATAATAATAAAGAACAGGATGAAGAAAGTTTGAAATGTGTGCTCTTGAAGGATCCAATGTTGCTCTGTCTTCATGAAATGTATCTTTACTAAAAAACAACATCTTCATTAATGTCTTCTAATTCAAGCTAATTCTATCCTACCCACTACATTCTGGATCAGAGTTGATATCAAATAAAAAATTATTAAAAAAACGCTAAACTGCTCAAAAGTACTAACTTACTCAGCGCCTGAAAATGATCTTCCATATTCCATATTGATCACAAGAGTTGGTCCACTGGGTAATCCAGAATATACTGAAACAAATTCGTTTTTTCGCTTTAGGTCTAAGTGGTTCTAATTAGGTGTAATTAGTTCTAATTAGGTCTAAATGGCTCTAATTAGGTCTAAGTAATTCTGAACAAGTTTAAGTTGTTCTAATTAGATCCAAGTGATTCTAATTAGGTCTAAGAGGTATCTAATTAGGTACAAATGGTTATAAGTAGGCCTAATTAGTTATAATTATATCTAAGTAGTGCTAATTAAGTCTCAGTAGTTCTGTAATTAGGTCCAAGTAATTCTAATTAGGTCTAAGTAGTTCTAATTAGGTCTAACTTATTTTAATTAGTTCTAAATACTTCTAATTAGGTCTAGGTGTGTCTAATTAAATCTATAAGTAGGTCTAAGTAAGACTACAAGTAGACTTAAGTCTAATTATAGAATGGTTTCCGAAAATTTCAGATTGTTTCTTACTATCCAGTTTATCAAGCAACTTGAGAGGGTATTCTTCAATGTATAATGCTCTTCCATTGCTAACTAAACAAAATAAATAAAAGTACAGTTTATGACAAGTTAACATTGAACAATTCAAAAACACAACATGAACATCCACACTCTTAAGAAATACTTCTTTAAAAACGTTCTTTAGTTTTTAACTTACGATAAACAATTATATCAACCAGTATACCAAACATTTGGTAAGTACCCTGAAAAAATCAATAGCATAACAAATTACGTCACAAACATACTCGCAAAGTATTAATTAATTAATTAATTAATAAGTCAAATACAGATTGAGTTATGTAACTTACCGAGGCCTCGTTAATTCTTTTTATGATGTAATTCAAGATTTGGTTTTGTGGTATCTCGTGATGTTGCCATTTCACACCATGGTTTTTACATTCTAGAATCCGATGCAGAGATCTTGCTAAAGAAGAAATAAAAACAAACAATATAAAAAATTACAGCTCTCTAAAGCATGTTTAGTATTTTGCCTTATATGACTCTACATCTTTGCATATTAAGCTGAGGATTAAATATTCATCATGCATGGTGCATGCATGCATGCATGCTTGCATTTACTTAAATATATACAATGCCAGTACAATTCCACACAACGCCTAGTATATAGCTCTATAAAATACCTGTATATCTGTAACCATGGATAAATCCACCAGCAGACTTCCTCCAGTCCAATGAATGAGCATTTGCACCAGCTAAAACAAAACAAAATCATTTAAGCTTGATAACAGTCTATTGGTGTATGTTCTGACCACTTCGTAAACCTCAAAGATGGTCGCCATGAGAGCTAGTCGCTTACGAGAGTCGTCGCAAGAAGAATTTTAAAGGTAATATCTAAAACATGAGCAGGAGTGTTTTATCAGATTTAAAACACGAAGCGATAGCCGAGTGTTTTAGATCTGATAAAACACGTACTGCGAATGTTTTAAATAGCTTCAAAAACGACCCATTTGGTGGGTTCATTGGCGTAGTAAGTTTGAAAAATAATGTTGTCTAAGACGAGAAAATCAAAGCTAAAGTTTATGTAAATCAGGAGGTTTCTTTATCGGATATAAAGACACTGACATGGTACTGATTTTCTTTTGTGTTTTCCTCATGAATCATTAATGAGTTTTTGAAGGTGAGGTAATACCGGCAACATTTTTCTTCAACTTGCAATGCAACAATGTTGCAGCAATTTGTTGCTCGTATTATTTCACCTTAAATGTCAACAAAATAATCCACAGTATTGTTTTACTCACCAAACCACATTCTAGGAACATTTTTGCTTTCAAAATTGGGTTTTATAAAAGGGTATTTGTTTTTCTTCTCCAGCCCTTGTCTTGGCATGGCAGTGTTGTTAAAGATGGAAAAATCAAACTAAAAAGTAAAGAATTTGAACTCCGTTAATTAGTGTAGATCACTATGGTTAGATGTTAATACTCATCAGAAAACTCTAAAGCCCTAATCAAACGAAAACGCAGGTCATCGCAAGTTGGCAGTCACAAATTTCTGTGGCGGTCGTTCGAACACCCAAATTATTAACAAAATAAAGGTTTCATGACTGTTTTAGACAAGTTTAAAATTTGTCACGGTACATAATATTTTCGGGAAATTATTCAGAGCGGCTGGCTGAGATACGATAGCGTGACTGCCAACTTGCGATGACTTGCGTTCTCCACGTTTGATTAGGGCTTAACGTGTGGCTAGCGTTCATCTCAGTGAACTGCTTTGTTCAATGTTTAAAAGATCAAGAAAACCGGCAGAATCTGGTCAATAAAAAGAATAATAGTTGTTTAGATTGATCTATTTACCTTGAAACCCAAACATCTCAAAATTATGTCGTAAGGATCTCGTAAAGAATAATTGTCAGCTAGTACAAAAACGTAAATTAAAAAACACCATTTAATAGATTTGGTTATTATTATGAACAGAAACGTAGAAAGATCCAAACACACAGAATATAAAATATTTTTAAACATACGAGCTATTCCAGTTTTCTTCAGCATTTCACCAGGTGAGCCAAAAAAATCGACGTAAAGTTTTCCATCATGTTTAACTACACTCAGGTTGGCAAATGATTTCTCTAAGATTAAAAAGATTAATAAATAAATTGTCCGCCCGTCCGTCCGTCCGTCTGCCCGTCCGTCTGTCTGTCCGTCCGTCCGTCCGTCCCTCCCTCCCTCCGCCCGTCCCTCCGTCCGTCCCTCCCTCCCTCCGTCCCTCCCTCCCTCCCTCCGTCCCTCCCTCCCTTCGTCCGTCCGTCCGTCCGTCCCTCCCTCCCTCCCTCCGTCTGTCCCTCCGTCTGTCTGTCCGTCCGTCCATCCACCCATCCTCTCGCTCATTCAAAGCTAAGGCTAAACTCACCTAAGAAGCCATCCAGTGATTTCAGTTGATAGTTGTCTAGAATACCATTATTTACGGCCCTGTAACACAAAATAATTACTATAATTAATGGTTGTGATATTGATAAAAAAGATAATCATCATAATGCTCATCATTGTGAGAATTCGTAAAAAAATTTTTTTTAAATGTAGACATAATATTTTCATCACTCTACCTCACATCTCCGACGTAATGCGTGGCCCAGGCGAGACGCACTCGCGATCTAAGAAACAAAGAAAAGAGTTCCAAGAAATGAGCTTACACAAATTGATTGCCTATACTACGACTATTAAGTATAAACTTCTAACTTTACCTTCCCATGACGTGAATAAGATTAGCTGACTGGATTATACGATCGGCAGTTTCAAACGCAGCATTGCCTAAAAATTAAAAACGACAAAATTTAATTTGAAATAATAACAATGTCCACCCTCTCTCTCATGGATTACAACATTTGTTTATGGCCACATTCCCCAGTTATGCAGGGGTTAGCTGGTGGATCCCCACAGCAGTTTCCTCCACTTCTCTTTCTCTCTTGTGCATCCTCCCTTTTTAGACCACTCTCTCTCTCTCTCTCTCTCTCTCTCTCTCTCTCTCTCTCTCTCTCTCTCTCTCTCTCTCTCTCTCTCTCTCTCTCTCTCTCTCTCATGTCCTTCTCCACAACCTGACTCCATGTCATCCTTGGCCTTCCTCTCACACCTTGCACCTCATATGACATGCTTTTTTTCACCCAGCCACCATCATCTTTCCGTAATAAAGGTCTTTAATTAGAATACATCAAAATATGCCGCGGATACATGCCTCAGGCATGTCAACCATCTCTCTCATGGATTATATGTAATATTATCGAAACAAGGCCATGTTAGACGTACCTCCTCCTAAAATTAATACAGTTTTTCCTTCATAATCTTCAGTATTAACTGACATGGTGCTGTAGCCCTGAAGGAAATGGACAAAAACGAAAGTTGAGAAAGGACGAAGGAAAGGAAGAAAAAAGAAAATAAGGGGAAAAAGGATGGAAAGAAGGAATTAGAAGTGAAGGAAGAGAGAGAGAATAAATGAATGAACTTTATTTATGAATGAACTTTATTTAAAGAAGGTATAAAAACATCTTTACATTAGTATTCTGCCAGATGGCCTTCATTAATTGTGAATGATAAAATTAACACGCTCTTGTATTATTATTGAGTACAAGTGCATGTTAATTTGTATCTACAGTTTATACGTGCAAAATCCTCTAAATGGGTTACATTATAATTTTGTTCCAAATAGAAATTTTTAAAGGTTATTTTCAAGTTAAGAATGGAAGTATTTTCAATATTTTTGAGGAAGTTGGGCAGAGAATTGAACAATATAGCCCCACCATACGAAATCTTTGTTTTCCCGATCTCACTGTGAACTTTTGGAAGTTTTAAGTCGGTTAATGACGATCTTGTATTTATACTGTGTGCGTCATTAACAAACTGAAATAAATGGTAAAGATATGTCGGAGCCTTATTCTTTAAAACACTAAATACCAGGAGAAGAGAGAAAGAAGAAAGAGGAAAAAATAGCAAAAAATGAAAAATGAAAAAAAAAAGAAAGTAATCTAACATATAAACTGAAAGAGTAAAACGTTATTTAAGAATTAACTGAGATGTTTTACCTGAGTGTACTCGATGCCTTTTATGTTAGGAACATTTTCAACATAAATCCCAGTACTTGAAAAACAAAAAATGTGACATAAAATCTTCGCAAAAAATGCTAGAAAAGATTGTAAAAATTATGACAAGCCAAAGCCAGTTATAAGCTGCAGATCTTACCATACAATCAAGTCTTTGCATTTATATATGTTTGAATTTTGATCTTGGAGTAAAAATGTATCATTTAAGGAATCTTTGGCGACATGTAAAATATTAGTATTGTAAGAAATCTTGAGTTTTAATTTCGTTGCATAATCGTTTAAATATTGCACCTGAAAAATATTAAAAACACAACACACTAAATCATACAATGTTTCACGGAATTTCGTTTAATAATTACAAAAATAATATATCTTCAAAAAGTCATTATTGAATTAAATTTCCATATCGCGCAAATCACAATATCTCAAGAACGAAGTGAGATCGATAAAGAAGAGTTATAAACGCCAGTCTTTGTAATTGCAAGACTACTTTCAAAGAATAGATTTCATTATTATATTATTAACTTTTTTTATCATTTCATAGGCAGTATAATAATGTGGGTCTGTCCACTTACCAACACATCAGCTTGAGGATAGAAATCCTTGCTGTATCGCGTCATTCTGAGCGTTTCATCATCACTAAGAAGAGAGTTCCAGTCATGTCTTAGATTGAATTCTTTATTTGTTTTTCCTGAAGTAGAAAAATAAGAACACTGAAGAAATAATCCACCCATCCACCCACCCATCCATCCACCCATCCATCCACCCATCCATTCTTCCAATCCATCCACCCACCCACCCACCCACCCACCCACCCACCCATCCATCCATCCATCCATCCATCCATCCATCCCTCCATCCACCTATCCATCCATCCATCCATCCATCCATCCATCCATCCATCCATCCATCCATCCATCCATCCATCCATCCATCCATCCATCCATCCACCCATCCATCCATCCACCTATCCTTCCAATCCATCCACCCATCCATCCATCCACCCACCTATCCTTCCATCCTTCCATCCATCCATCCACCCACCTATCCTTCCAATCCATCCATCCATCCATCCACCCACCTATCTATCCATCCACCCATCCATCCATCCATCCACCCATCCAATCCATCCACCCATCCATCCATCCATCCACCCACCTATCCTTCCAATCCATCCACCCATCCATCCATCCACCCACCTATCCTTCCAATCCATCCACCCATCCACCCATCCATCCACCTATCCTTCCAATCCATCTACCCATCCATCCATCCACCCACTTACCCTTCCACCCATCCATCCACCCACATATCCTTCCATCCACCCATCCATCCATCCATCCACCCACCCATCCATCCACCTATCCTTCCATCCTTCCATCCATCCATCCATCCATCCATCCATCCATCCACCTATCCTTCCATCCTTCCATCCATCCATCCACCCATCCATCCACCCACCTATCCTTCCATCCACCCATCCATCCATCCATCCATCCATCCATCCATCCACCCACCCATCCATCCACCCGCCCACCCGCCCACCCACCCATCCATCCATCCATCCTGCCATCCATCCATCCATCCATCCATCCATCCATCCATTCATCCATCCATCCATCCATCCACCCATCCACCCACCCACCCACCCACCCATCCACCAACCCATCCATCCATCCATCCATCCATCCATCCATCCATCCATCCATCCATCCATCCATCCATCCATCCATCCATCCATCCATCCATCCATTCATCCACCCTCCCACCCATCCATCCATCCACCCACCCACCCACCCACCCACCCACCCACCCATCCAATCACCCACCCACCGACCCATCCATCCACCCATCCATCCATCCATCCATAAACCCACCCACCCCTCGATCCATCCATCCACTCCTCCATCCACCCACCCACCCACCCACCCACCCATCCATCACTCCATCCATCCACCCACCCACCCATCCATCCACCCTGCCACTCACCCATCCATCCATCCATCCATCCATCCATCCATCCATCCATCCATCCATCCATCCATCCATCCATCCATCCATCCATCCATCCATCCATCCATCCATCCATCCATCCATCCATCCATCCATCCACCCACCCGTTCGTCCGTCCGTCCGTCATTTTACCTTACCTGTAAATCTTTTATTTATTGAAATAAGCATACGGTGTCGTGGGAAAGTCTTGTAAAACGAACCTAACAAAGAACCATATTTATCACCAAATTAACAATTGTAGCATATCTGAAACAGATTGGGGTTTAGCAAGGCTTTTAAAGAATGAGGCAATTCTATGGACCATTAACTATTGGGGAGGTGTGTGTACTTATGTCTGTTGTAAAACTAAGTGCTGTGTAGGCAGTGCTTTGGATAGAGCAAAGTGAAAAGATGGTAAACTCCCGAGAATAGTTTTGATAACGAAATACCGGCGTTTCAAGCGGAGCCCTTCATCAGAGTAAAAAGTAGAGTGTTGTGTAGGCAGTGTTTTAGATAGAGCAAAGTGAAAAGATGGTAAACTCCCGAGAATAGTTTTGATAACGAAATACTGACGTTTCAAGCAGAGTCCTTCATCAGAGTAAAAAGTAGAGTGTTGTGTGGGCAGTGTTTTAGATAGAGCAAAGTGAAGAGATGGTAAACTGCTGAGAATAGTTTTAATAACGAAATACTGACGTTTCAAGCAGAGTCCTTCATCAGAGTAAAAACTAGAGTGCTGTGTGGGCATGCGCAGTGTTTTAGGTAGAGCAAAGTTAAAAGATGGTAAACTGCTGAGAATAGTTTTAATAACGAAATACTGACGTTTCAAGCAGAGCCCTTCGTTCTACTCTGATGAAGAGATCCGCTAGAAACGTCAGTATTTCCGGCATCCCAAAAACCCCTGGCAGGTGACCACCAGTTGACCATAATGTCAGATCTGTTATGAGTGAAACCACAACAGACTGTATTTAGAAACGCTACATTTTTCTGGACAGACCTGATGTCACACCTGATACAATACGTGTTCATATTGCTAGGCAAAACATACAGAAAAAATGTTGATATTGCCAAAAACAAATTATACTATTATCAAGCAGAGGATTTTTTAGATTCCGACGAACAGATGGGTATTAAGAAACAACTTTAAAAATTTAGACCTCCACGATGCAAGAAGTGGACTTTCTGGCAGTAAATCGTTTTTAGCTAATAAGTTAATGTTTCACATTCAATACTGATAATTAAAACTATAAATAGGCTTCCTTCCGGTCACCCTTTGGGCAGTTCAAAATAGCTTTGTGAACCACTTATATAAAGCAGGTTTAAAAATAGACTCCTTCCGTATCGTACCCCATATATGTAAAGAATGTAGACATTTTGCAATCAGTGTACTGACGATTGAGGAACACTGAAATCATCCAAATAACCATTCTAACTTTGAGACTATTTCAAATACTTGTTTTGTCTATTCTAAATGTTTATTCTCGGTTTGTTTTGTCTGTACTATTATTTTAAATGGTAGATTATGGGTTTAGACTATACTTATGTTACGCAATATTGGAATATGTACACAATATTTTTAATTAAGAAATACAGTCATATCTCTTCAGTTAATAACTTCACAATATCTTCAAATAATACTCAAGCAAAGACCTAAACTAGATAGCGCCGTACTCTCGAAAAGACTACAGGTCTTCTGTAAAAAATCAACTGAGAATAAATAATCAGACATGCTAGCATTATTATTACAAATAACAACTTATTACTGTAAAGGTCTGGCCGAACGCTTTCAAAATTTCATTCAACATCGTTCAACATTGTTGAACGAAAATTTGAACATGTTTAAATTTCGTTCAACATCATTCAACACCATTCAACAACGTTCAACATCATTCAACAGGGGTGGCCAAACACTTTCAACATTTGAATCACGGTTGAATTCAACAATGTTGAACGACGTTGAATGAAATGTTGAAAGCATTTGGCCAGGCCTTGACACATCATGCATGCAATGTCGTTTGATCCTTGGCGATGCTTTTTTTTAAAACTCTCAAAGGTTAAAGCGCTTTAAATTATTTTTAACACGTTACTAAAAACATCTCTTTGTTCCGTACGAGACAGAAATAAAACGATTAGAAGAATATATTGGTTTTTAAAATAAACGGCAGAAAACACGGAAAGATGTTCTAACAAAACCCAGGCATGATCCTTTTGCCGCGTTTCCTTTTATTTTGTGTTGGTTTAGGTTTAAATCTATAGAAAAAGCAGATTAAATAAAGATTTTTTTAACAAATAAGGATCCGCCTGGCCCGACAGTTATAAAGATCAATTCAAAAGGAGCGTGTAATCCGTTTAATACAATCTTCAGACAATTGTTCAATAGATAAGGTGGTACAATTATGCAGGATGTAAAACTTAGATGTCTGGATAAACACCTAAAATGGTTCTAAAATTAATAACATACCTAAATAAAAGCATAAAATGCATTAAAATTCCTGACCCTTGGCATTGCATTCTTACGAAATATTTAAAAAAAAGCATAAAATAGCTTATATAGGCATGCAGCGCGTGCAAGGTATAAAAGAGCTTAATCGTTAAAGAATTGCAGAGGTTTTAGATAAAAAAAAATTGAATCAAACTCTTCATCAGTGAATGAAACAGTTGCCTTGAAATGTCAGTATTTAATTCGTTCTCTAAAATTTCGGTAGTTTACCAAGCTATTTTTATAGGTTGAATTCATTTTTTTTTTATAAAAATGCCATTTTTGTATTGTTATTTGAATGTTTTAATTGTCAAGCAAACATGCTTTCGGCTTTGCTATATAGTCAAGCTGTAAACTAATTGACTGAAAAAATATTCTCATATCATATATATATGATTATTTTTCTTTTGCAAATCAGGTTATCATTATTGTGTGTACTCTTATGGTGTTATTGTCCACATAAATAAAATATTACACGGTAGTTGGAAGTTCTATATAATCTCATGTAGTAAGAATATTGTCTCACTCTCGCTAAGATATTGCCTAGTTTGGAAGTCAGAGATAAAACCTCCCTTCAACACCGTGTGATATTTTTTTATTATGACGAACAATCTAAAAAATGAACAAGAAAAATATGATAACAATGTAACAACAGTGTAATGCCCTGTTTGAACGTTTTAGGTAGACTCTTAAACCAATAGCCGTAAATTTAATCTAACGGTAAAGCTACCATATCATACCAGCCTCGCTGTTTCTTTCAAACACGATGTAATCTCGATTTGCTTTCTCCAAAAAATGAGCTGTCTGTAGACCTGGAAAAAGACCATAGAATGTTATGGCAACAATATTATATGATCAAAGACGACCGATATTTTTTTTAAAAACTATGTTTAAATCATACTCACCCGCAGGCCCTGCTCCAATAATACAGTAGTGGTAATTTAGTTTCACTTCTGCAGAAGAAATATAATGTATAGTGGTAGAAACGAAGACGATAATAGACAAGACAAGGCAGTTCGCCATTTTCGACGCTCTCTAGGCCAACTTCAACAACCCTGGTGGAGAGTGAAAGTTTTGAAAGGCCCTAATGGGTTTCTACACAATAAGAAACACATTGGAAGCATTGAATTAGCATAACAAGAGTGGAAATAACAATGCAAGAAAACGATAAAAACAAAAACAAGCAAATATTTAAAAATCTTTTACCTATAATGAAGCTTCTTAACATATGGCGCGACTTCACTGCAAATGATTACGAGTTTTTGAAGAAGGGTGGTGAAAAAATGATCATTTCTTGCTCTACGATTACTCCAGGTTTCGAGAGCAGGTGCATACAGATAGCGTATACATAATGATTCGTCGACGACAAACGCCAACGCAGTGTCCGGTCAATGAGAGCTGTATCCAACAGCTGCTACATTGATGAATTACCTTCTTGAAATATCATCTTATATTCGATATATCGATATTATTTTAATATATTCTGATCAAGAACAGCTAAAGATCTATTCTAAAAAAAAGAGAGCTGTCTTCTGCATGATTTACGAGGTGAAATGGTTAAAAATGTCTTACCAAGGTCAATACGTTGAGCAGTAACGCAGCAGTCAATTCGTATAATTATCACTACTACAAAAAGAGCAATCTTTAACATAACAAGTTCAAGCTATATATAGGTAGGTAGATTAGATTGTCAGGATCTATAGTTTTGAATTGTCGACCTTGATTCGCACAGTTTCGACTTACGTATAACTATACAAGCTAACTGTCTCATCTGTAACTTCACGGTTACTGGTTTGCACTATGATTCATGTTAAATATTAATTCTTTGAAAGTTTTCATAGCGATAATGCAATATAGATAAGTTTGTGGAAACACCACGTAAAATATTTATTTGCTATATATCAGAGCATTAATCAAATCAAATCTTTATTTCACACTATTTTGTTATAATATATACAGTAAAAGAAAGTTTTTAAAATATAATAAAAAGTATCTATTTCAAAATTACATGTTTGATATTTGAATAATGTGTGTGCGGTGGTTAAAGGAGCAGAAGCATTAGAGTTATTACTTAGCAAATAAATATTTTACGTTGGTGTTTCCACAAAACTTACCTATATGTTAAATATTCTTTGTAATAGTACATATAAAGTTCAGTGCTCAATAAATGATGGATTGAAAGTCTATTCTGGAGACGAAGAAGCGCGCTATTTGCAACACGCGGCAGACTTGCAACAAACTTTTGTTACAGCAAGGCATAAAAAATCTGAACTGTGTCGTTGGCGGCTGCTTCGAGCGCCTTTGATATGCCTCGACACGGCCACGTTGATCTGAGTCCTTCGCAATTCAGCCGCTGGCTGCAAGTAAGGATGATTAGCTGCACCCAGTCATTTACCTTTACCGTCCCTTTACCTAAGCCTATTACGTACAGCCAAAATTGTACCGAGTTTTTAATGGCTCAAGTATGTAACAAATACACTTAAAAAACCTGGCAAAAGTGAAAACGTATGTACAATCTTGATAAATATTCAAAACATGTGCTCTGTAAACTTGACAATGTATCGAGATTGTTTTTAAAAAAAATTATGCAAGTCAATGATTTCCCAACGCATTGGATAGCCCACTGCGTTCATGCTGGTTGAGAACTAAAAATAGAAGATTTGTTGCCGTCAGTTACTATCAGATTTGTTACGAGTTTTTCATTCTTATATAACATAACTTGCTGTGTCGGCTCTGTGTATCAATAACTTACTACAAAGTTTGACATTACTCACGTTAGGAAGCTATCTCGATGAAATAAAAACCATTGCTAAAGTTGTTTATTAACTTGCTGTTATAAATCATTTGGAACCCACACCGTGCATGTATTGAATTTAAACCTGGTTTCCACGAGATCATATACCGATCGCCCCAATCGTCCCGATGGCCTGAATCCATCCAATCAGATTGGGCGATTTGGCGAGATATTTCTAGTTTGATTGGACAGATTTGAGGAAGCGGTGTCGCGATCTTAGTGGAAAACAAAGCTTAACATTAAAAATATGTGTACGTTAGTACTTTCAGTTTGGAGTTTGCAAAAAGTTTGCTGTCTGGCTAGTATTCGAAAGATTGCATGTAGGTTCGAGTCCCGTCCAGAGCTGAGTTTTCCGAGTTTTAACATCTATTAAAACCTACAGCTGAAAAATCGTTCAATTAGAGATTTCTGGCTGTGAGAAAGCCGTGTTCATCGCCCACAATGCTGTCCAGACGGTAGCAGTACTTGCGTCAGTCGGTAGCAAGTAGACGTCAATGGCTGTGAGTGCTGAGATAAAACGCTGTGTATCACCCACAAACTGTACTGTACTGAGCGGTACTTTACAACAGCCAGTAGCGAACTAATAAAACCTACAGCGTATGCCGCAACTTGCAAAAGATATTTCTGGCTGTGAATGCTGAGATAAAACGACTGTTTATTGTTCAAACTGTACTTTGCGGCAGCTATAGTAGCGGACTAATAAACCTACAACGTAAGCCGCACCTTGCAAAAGATATTTCTAACTGTGAATGCTGAAATGAAACGCTGTTCTTCGCCCGCAATCTCCAAACTGTAGCAGAACTTTACAACAGCCAGTAGCGAACTAAAACCTACAGCGTAAGCCGCATTTTGCAAAAGATATTTCTAACCATGGGTGCTGCGATAAAACACTGTTCTTCGCCCACAATGTCGTTGTTAGTTTTATTTTTAATAACAAAGCAAACCATCAGTGATCACAGCTGGTGGAAAGCTTCGCTTTAATTGATCGTCTCACCCTTTTCAAATCATCATTGTAAACTGGCCACAAGAAACTTAAAATAGCACAGTCTTGATAATACGTGATGCGATTAAAGATATCACCGAATTGAATGAACCCCCTCTAAGGCAAATGACGACTCAGTGTTGTTCTTGCTAAGGCTTGCAGTGGTTGACACTTTGCGCTTTGCCGCAAAAAAAAATAAAAACTGCATCTTTCTCATACATTGTTTACTGCACGTATATTGGCTATTAAAAAGTGGTGAAACCTATCTAAAGTACGGGTCTTCTGATTGACTATAAGTAACTAATTACATTGTCAATTACACATTCGTTCCCATCACTACAGAGCCAGGGTTTCTGTCAGAGAGCCAAACCTTGTATTGTGAACCAAGTCTAAGACCTGAATATTTTATCAATAAATGGTAAAAAATTATTTACAAACCCGTGATTGCAAGAAAGTAAAAAAGGAAGAGAAAATGTATAGTTTTACACAGGGAACCCACTCGCTAACTTTGGGGCGCGTGAAATCACGTCAAGGACTGGGGTGAGTCTTCTCTCCCCCCTGGCTTGACTTACTCGCCCCAGTCCTTGACGTGATTTCACGCGCCCCAAAGTTAGTGAGTGGGCTCCCTGTGGTATCCTAATTTTTCTCAAGTTATTTTTAGATCTCGTAAATCCGCGCGCGTAATGAGAATATCGAGAATGACATTGGGAGTCTATTCATATTATATAATGCCTCTAAAGCCTCGTTTCCATATAATCGCTACGATCGCCACGATGGCTCAAACAATAGGGAGCTTAAGCAAATACAACGCGAACTTCAAAGACAAAGTCCTTAATACAATATAATTTTTCTATCACAACAAAGAAAATTATTAACTTTTAGTCCCAAGAGTAATCCTAACGCCGTCCCCTTCTACATATACAACGTTATTCAAATCATTTTCACATCTTCAGGACGGTAACTCCTGAAACGGCAAAACGTGTTAGCAATGGCGTCGGAGCGACACTAAAAGGGGGGGGGGAAGGCGAAATTTTTAGGGGGATCCGGGGGCATGCTTCCCTGGGAAATTTTGAAATCTAGAGTCTCTGAAATGCCATTTCCTGCATTTTAGGACAAGGATTTTTACAGAATTCTAAAGGTCCAAAAACATCATAAAATACTCAAAAGATAACACTTTTCCAGACATTGAATATCTGCATTCAAATTTCTTTATTATATCTTTATTCAAAGTCGTGGGTTAGCTAGGGTTAGTGATTTTGTTAATCATAACTGTATTGCTGGCCTTGTTTATTACTGGCCTTGTTTATTACTGGCCTTGTTTATTACTGGCCTTGTTTATTACTGGCCTTGTTTATTACTGACCTTGTTTATTACTGGCCTTGTTTATTACTGGTCTTGTTTATTACTGACCTTGTTTATTACTGGCCTTGTTTATTACTGGTCTTGTTTATTACTGGCCTTGTTTATTACTGACCTTGTTTATTACTGGCCTTGTTTATTACTGACCTTGTTTATTACTGGCCTTGTTAAAAGGTGGGATGGCCCAAACATATTCTGCCCCCCCCCCCCAAAAAAAAAGGGGGCAGGCCCCCCGGATCCCCCGCCTCCGAGGCCCCTGCGTGTTAGTTGAGTTTAACTTCAAACTATGCGAAAAAACTCGTTTAGAACTCTAAAGATTTTGGATGTCGAAAAACGTACTTTAAGTATTCAGTACTATGTAAATAGATTCGTGATTTCTGTTAGATACTGAACATTAGATTGCCGTCGTCGTCCTAGCTTGCTTAAGTTCTCTATTAACTCGGCGATCGCAACGATCAACAATCATGTCGCGGATCGCTGTTTCCATATGATCGCCAACTAGGCGGCCATGGTTGATCGCGGCCATTGTTTTAATGGTCCGCTGGGATGCATACTGATCGCCAAGATCACTCAGGCCCCGTTTACCCTATTACGGTACGGTGGTGGTCCGGATTGGGGTGAGCGTTCCGTAACAAAAAAATCGTCTGTTTACACTATGACGGTACGGTAAATTTACCATAGCGTAGTGATTTGCAGCCGGAGTGCTAAGTGTAGTGACTACGCTACGGAAAGCCACTCCGGAATAGTGTAAACACAACAAAGAAACGTAGTGATTTTTCAATGGAAGACTGACCGTACCGTAATAGTGTAAACGGGGCCTGAGATTGCAAAATCACCGTTTTCATATAAAACTCACGATCGCCAGAACATTTTCTATCTCGGCGACCGTGGTACCCGCAGCGATAGATCAATAAATCTATATTGGTGAGTGTAACACGAAAGGTTAACCCGCCAAGTTCATTTTTGAGCGATCGTGGCGATTACATGGAATCCAGGCTTAAACAAACGTTTTATAGAAAAAATTAAAATTATACTCTCTTATGATCAAAGAGAGTCTTGACTGTCTTCAATTACTGAGTGAAACCTTCAATAAACCTTCTTGTATAATACAGTTATGCAATTCTTCTATAAACTGTATAAAGCGTACTTCATTTCTAGGACTTTTTCCAACTAATTCATTTTCCCGAAAAGAAAAGTGTAGAACTTAGCAGTTCTTCTTGTTTAGTTGGTTGGTTGGTTTACCTGCGAAGATGAAGGTCTGGAACCAAGCTCGGGTCATCACTCACCAGACATCCTTTCTTGTCGTAATGTTCTAACAAGGCTTTCCAAATACTACAAACACCAACTAAGTTCGCATTTCCTAAACAAAAATAAAATAGATGATTGAAATAAAAAATAGAAATAGATGAAAGCACAGGTGGCACAAGTTCATATGTTACCCTCAAATAAATGAAGTCGCTTCAAACTGAAGCCTCTACACTACCAATAAAGGAAAAACCAACGTGTCTTACCAACAATGCAAAGGCCTCGTCGAGATCTGGTCAGTGCGACGTTAATTTGATGTTCATCAGTTATGAAACCAAGATTTTCTTTCAACCAAGAAAGCGAAGGATTCTTTTCAATTTCCTTATCAGGAAGAGAACGTACCAATGAAAGAATGACGTAATCTTTCTCACTGCCTGTTAACAAATAACACACATGAATAAATACACAAATGAACGAACGATCGAACAAACAAACGAAAAACAGACAGACGAACGGACGGGCGGATGGACAGGTGGACAGGTGGACAGACAGACAGACAGACAGACAGACAGACAGACAGACAGACAGACAGACAGACAGACAGACAGACAGACAGACAGACAGACAGACAGACACGGACGGACAGACAGACAGACAGACAGACAGACAGACAGACAGACAGACAGACAGACAGACAGACAGACAGACAGACAAACAAACAAACAAACAAACAAACAAACAAACAAACAAACAAACAAACAAACAAACAAACAGACAGACAGACAGACAGACAGACAGACAGACAGACAGACAGACAGACAGACAGACAGACAGACAGACAGACAAACAAACAGACAGACAGACGGACGGACGGCGTGAATGCGTGAGTTTTTTAAAGGTAGGATGTTATACAATAGCAAACCTTGACCAGCAACCACAGTCATGACTGATATATCTTTCAAACCATGTTGTTTCAATTGTTCATTTATTTCATGGCATTGAGCTCGATAAGGTGATAACACCACTATCCTGTCTCCACTAACGCCCGACCTCACAAGTTCTCTGGCTAAATAAACCTAAAAAGATAAAATATTGCAGTAAAACTTAGTTAGTTAGTTAGTTAGTTAGTTAGTTGGTTGGTTGGTTGGTTGGTTGGTTGGTTGGTTGGTTGGTTGGTTGGTTGGTTGGTTGGTTGGTTGGTTGGTTGGCTGGTTGGTTGGCTGGTTGGTTGGCTGGTTGGTTGGTTGGTTGGTTGGTTGGTTGGTTGGTTGGTTGGTTGGTTGGTTGGTTGGTTGGTTGGTTGGTTGGTTGGTTGGTTGGTTGGTTGATTGATTGGTTGGTTGGTTGGTTGGTTAGTTATAATTACTCACAGCTTTACTAATTTCTTTCCGATTTCTCTTGGAATTTTCATTTCCCTGGTCTGTAGATATAACAAGTGACTCTTCTTTTCCAACAACGTGATAAAAAACAAACGGAAAGTCAGTTCCTTTTGGCCACAAGTCAATCTCATCAGTTGTACGATTTCGAACTTGATCTGCTGTTTGTAACTTCCCATCGTAGAAATAGTTTGAAGGGAATTCGCAAATCTCGTGATGCTACAAAAATACAATGAAAATCTTTGCAGCATTCGAATAAATAACGAACTTGCCAAAGGAACTTTACCAGTGGCTATTAAGAGGTGCTTACAAGAAGGTAAACCATCTCTCCCGCTCACGACTGTCGTGACTGTCTCATGTACTACTCGCCATTCTGCATTGTTCCTGACTGTCTCCTGTACTACTCGCCATTCTGTATTGTTTCTGACTGTTTCATGTACTACTCACCATTCTGTATTGTTCCTGACAGTCTCACATACTACTCACCATTCTGTATTGTTCGTGAATGTCTCCTGTACTACTCACCATTCTGTATTGTTTGTGACTGTCTCCTGTACTACTCACCATTCTGTATTGTCTGTGACTGTCTCCAGTACTACTCACCATTCTGTATTGTTCGTGACTGTCTCCTGTACTACTCACCATTCTGTATTGTTCGTGACTGTCTCCCGTACTACTCACCATTCTGTATTGTTCCTGACTGTCTCATGTACTACTCACCATTCTGTATTGTTCGTGACTGTCTCATGTACTACACACTATTCTGTATTGTTTGTGACTGTCTCCTGTACTACTCACCATTCTGCATTGTTCGTGACTGTCTCATGTACTACTCACCATTCTGTATTGTTCCTGACTGTCTCCTGTACTACTCACCATTCTGTATTGTTCCTGACTGTCTCATGTACTACTCACCATTCTGTATTGTTTCCGACTGTCTCCTGTACTACTCACCATTCTGTATTGTTCGTGATTGTCTCCTGTACTACTCACCATTCTGTATTGTTCGTAACTGTCTCATGTACTACTCACCATTCTGTATTGTTCGTGACTGTCTCCTGTACTACTCACCATTCTGTATTGTTCGTGACTGTCTCATGTACCACTCACCATTCTGTATTGTTCGTGACTGTCTCATGTACTACTCACCATTCTGTATTGTTCCTGTCTCATGTACTACTCACCATTCTGTATTGTTCGTGACTGTCTCATGTACTACTCACCATTCTGTATTGTTCGTGACTGTCTCATGTACTACTCACCATTCTGTATTGTTCGTGACTGTCTCGTGTACTACTTCCCATTCTGTATTGTTCGTGACTGTCTCCTGTACTACTCACCATTCTGTATTGTTCGTGACTGTCTCCTGTACTACTCACCATTCTGTATTGTTCCTGACTGTCTCCTGTACTACTCGCCATTCTGTAATGTTCCTGACTGTCTCATGTACTACTCACCATTCTGTATTGTTCGTGACTGTCTCCTGTACTACTCACCATTCTGTATTGTTCCTGACTGTCTCCTGTACTACTCGCCATTCTGTAATGTTCCTGACTGTCTCTGTCTCCTGTACTACTCGCCATTCTGTATTGTTCGTGATTGTCTCCGTCTCCTGTACTACACGCCATTCTGTATTGCTCGTGATTGTCTCCGTCTCATGTAGTACTCACCATTCTGTATTGTTCCTGACTGTCTCCTGTACTACTCGCCATTCTGTATTGTTCGTGATTGTCTCCGTCTCACGTACTACTCGCCATTCTGTATTGTTCCTGACTGTCTCCTGTACTACTCACCATTCTGTATTGTTCGTGACTGTCTCCTGTACTACTCACCATTCTGTATTGTTCGTGATTGTCTCCGTCTCCTGTACTACTCGCCATTCTGTATTGTTCGTGATTGTCTCCGTCTCCTGTACTACTCGCCATTCTGTATTGTTCCTGACTGTCTCCTGTACTACTCGCCATTCTGTATTGTTTCTGACTGTTTCATGTACTACTCACCATTCTGTATTGTTCCTGACAGTCTCACATACTACTCACCATTCTGTATTGTTCGTGACTGTCTCCTGTACTACTCACCATTCTGTATTGTTTGTGACTGTCTCCTGTACTACTCACCATTCTGTATTGTCTGTGACTGTCTCCAGTACTACTCACCATTCTGTATTGTTCGTGACTGTCTCCTGTACTACTCACCATTCTGTATTGTTCGTGACTGTCTCCCGTACTACTCACCATTCTGTATTGTTCCTGACTGTCTCATGTACTACTCACCATTCTGTATTGTTCGTGACTGTCTCATGTACTACACACTATTCTGTATTGTTTGTGACTGTCTCCTGTACTACTCACCATTCTGCATTGTTCGTGACTGTCTCATGTACTACTCACCATTCTGTATTGTTCCTGACTGTCTCCTGTACTACTCACCATTCTGTATTGTTCCTGACTGTCTCATGTACTACTCACCATTCTGTATTGTTTCCGACTGTCTCCTGTACTACTCACCATTCTGTATTGTTCGTGATTGTCTCCTGTACTACTCACCATTCTGTATTGTTCGTAACTGTCTCATGTACTACTCACCATTCTGTATTGTTCGTGACTGTCTCCTGTACTACTCACCATTCTGTATTGTTCGTGACTGTCTCATGTACCACTCACCATTCTGCATTGTTCGTGACTGTCTCATGTACTACTCACCATTCTGTATTGTTCCTGTCTCATGTACTACTCACCATTCTGTATTGTTCGTGACTGTCTCATGTACTACTCACCATTCTGTATTGTTCGTGACTGTCTCCTGTACTACTCACCATTCTGTATTGTTCGTGACTGTCTCCTGTACTACTCACCATTCTGTATTGTTCCTGACTGTCTCCTGTACTACTCGCCATTCTGTAATGTTCCTGACTGTCTCATGTACTACTCACCATTCTGTATTGTTCGTGACTGTCTCCTGTACTACTCACCATTCTGTATTGTTCCTGACTGTCTCCTGTACTACTCGCCATTCTGTAATGTTCCTGACTGTCTCTGTCTCCTGTACTACTCGCCATTCTGTATTGTTCGTGATTGTCTCCGTCTCCTGTACTACACGCCATTCTGTATTGTTCGTGATTGTCTCCGTCTCATGTAGTACTCACCATTCTGTATTGTTCCTGACTGTCTCCTGTACTACTCGCCATTCTGTATTGTTCGTGATTGTCTCCGTCTCACGTACTACTCGCCATTCTGTATTGTTCCTGACTGTCTCCTGTACTACTCACCATTCTGTATTGTTCGTGACTGTCTCCTGTACTACTCACCATTCTGTATTGTTCGTGATTGTCTCCGTCTCCTGTACTACTCGCCATTCTGTATTGTTCGTGATTGTCTCCGTCTCCTGTACTACTCGCCATTCTGTATTGTTCCTGACTGTCTCCTGTACTACTGGCCATTCTGTATTGTTCGTGATTGTCTGTCTCATGTACTACTCGCCATTCTGTATTGTTCGTGACGGTCTCATGTACTACTCACCATTCTGTATTGTTCGTGACTGTCTCCTGTACTACTCACCATTCTGTATTGTTCGTGACTGTCTCATGTACTACCCACCATTCTGTATTGTTCCTGACTGTCTCCTGTACTACTCGCCATTCTGTATTGTTCGTGACTGCCTCCTGTACTACTCACCATCCTGTATTGTTCGTGACTGTCTCCTATACTACTCACCATTCTGTATTGTATCTCAAGCATTTGTGCCCAACCAGAGTAACGTTCAAACATTGAAATTCCTAGTCCCAGATCCTTTGCCTTGTCACACTGTATCACAGGCTGCAGCTGTTTGTGATCACCAATAAGTACCACTTGCGCTGCGTTTGAACCCACCATTGCACACAGTGTTTCTGCTTCAATACACATACCACACTCGTCCACAATACATTGACAATAAGCATAACATGATACATCTATTCGCGGACTATACGCAGAAGTGCATGTACATAAGATTATTTGCACCCCATTTGATGTCATCGCCCATTCTTCAGCTTCCATCTTGACCTAAAAAATATCCATGAACAATATGCTGACCAACAACATTTATAACATAGATGTAATAAAATTGAGATGTAATACAACGCCGTTTCTGATTGGCTGCCGTGCGTGCTCCATAACTCGATGGAGCACGGTAATTTCAAATGCAGTGAGAGCTCATTTTTAATCAGCGAAATAAATATTGTTTTCCGTTGTTTTGTGTCTGATTCTCAGTTATAAAAGAAACGGGTCATGGTTTGGCGTGCTCCCTTGAGGTATGGATGCACTTGGGAAGTTGGGAGAGCGCTCAAAAATCTAGACAGCGTTTCTGCGGTCGAGACGCAAACGTCTCGAATGACTCTTACGCTCTTTTCGTGCTCTCCGAACTTCCCGCGTGCATCCAGAACTCGATGGAACACACCAAACCAAGAACCATTTCTTAAACTTATCACAGGTCAGTATACATTTATCTTTCACTAACTTTGATTTACCTTGTTATAAGCATCAATCATTTTACGCGAAACTTCACCAATTGCAGCATTTCGAATCTCGTCATATCGTTCATTCAATTCATCAGCAAATGGACATTCGTCACTCCGTATTACATGGTGCAATGAAACATCTCTAAGTTCTTCATCTGTTTTAAGTTGAGAAGATATACGTTTCTCTCGAAATACAATAAGCTTGTCTGGAACAGGAAACTCTTTGCGCTCGATTTCTTGGCCATATATTCGTAAGATTTTAACTCCAGGAATTTTCTTTAGGTACCCTAAAACACAGAGCAAATAATAATAATAATAATAATAATAATAATAATAATAATAATAATAATAATAATAATAATAATAATAATAATGATATTGATAATATTGAATGATAACGATAATGATTATGATGATGATGACGACGATAATGATTACGTTGATCATAATAATGACAATGATGTTGAAGATGGCAATGACAATGATGACGATGCTGATAATGATCACGTTGATCATGCTTGATGACAATGGTGACGATGATGACAATAATGAGGATAAAATGAAATACATACGTCCAACGACATCTACAGACTTGTTCGAAGGTCCACAGTAGAACACCATGGCTAAGTTGGACTCCTCCTGTTCTCCTTCCTCATTCAATATTTCTTTATTCACTTTCCCCCTATTCATTCTTTCCTTCTTCATTCTTTCCTCATTCATCTGAGCAAACCAGTAAGCGATGTGTACTCCAGTGACTGTTTTACCAGTCCCTAAAACATTAGAAGAAAATATTAAAACTTAAAGAATCTCGAACTGAAAGTCATTTCCCCTAAATCTTAAAGAATCTCGAACTGAAAGTCATTTCCCCTAAACCTTAAAAAGGCTTGACCTAAATCTCAAACCACATGATGTCATTAGTTAATGATGTCATCAGTTAGTGACGTCATCAGTTAGTGATGTCATCAATTAGTGATGCCATCAGTTAGTGACGTGATCAGTTAGTGACATCATCAGTTAGTGACGTGGATCAGCTAGTGACATCATAAGTCAGTCTATTACTATCCCAGAGCTAGCAACACCATCGCCCTACGTTAAACTGCCTCCCAACTCAATTTCTTGTTTTCCTCAATGCTACGAAATAGCAATCATAAACACAGTGCCTCACCTGGAGGTCCCTGGATTAACGTAAATGCTTTGGTTAAAGCTTTTTTAACCGCACGTTTTTGATAAGCATTCAAAGGACGAAATTGCAGTGAATAGCCAACATTGGCAAGTGAAAGCTCTCTTGGTAGATTGTTGCCTTCTAAAGAAACAAAATTAATTCAATAACAAAATGGTGTTTAGTAGAGTCAAACTGGAAGCATTCTTCTTACATGCGGTGGGCATGGTGAAATATTAATCTGAAAACTGCGCCGAGTAAAAATCGAACTTGGCTACCAGAGATGAGAAGCACTTGCACTAACCACTTAGAGCAACCAACAATCTATACTTTTTATCCTTCAAAAAGTGTGAAGACTACTACAAGCGTATTGTAACCACTGACTGTCACTAACTACAACGTAATTACGAGCTCACACATTCAAACTGTAGGGAACCTTTACTTACCTATATCCTCCACAGAAACTTCACCTATACAGATGTTCTGGATGAGATCAGATGCACTCTTGGTATGAGTGAGAGCACCTAGACGGCGCCTAAAATATTTTAAAAACAAATCTTTAAGTGCAGTACAGACAGACACAGACAGACAGACAGACAGACAGACAGACAGACAGACAGACAGACAGACAGACAGACAGACAGACAGACAGACAGACAGACAGACAGACAGACAGACAGACAGACAGACAGACAGACAGACAGACAGACAGACAGACAGACAGACAGACAGACAGACAGACAGACAGGCAGGCAGGCAAACAGGCAGGCAGGCAGGCAGGCAGACAGACAGACAGACAGACAGACAGACAGACAGACAGACAGACAGACAGACAGACAGACAGACAGACAGACAGACAGACAGACAGACAGACAGACAGACAGACAGACAGACAGACAGACAGACAGACAGACAGGAAAGCAAATCCAAACTGAACTCAACTAACCTGTCAGGAGTACTCAAGCATATTAATTCAGCCGTCACAAAACAAACTTTGTTGTCAACAAGAACTTGAGGAATCGGAGAAGAACTATTAATCATCCGAGCTTTTACTTCAAACACTTTTTCATCTTTTTCTTTGTTTTTGGTTTCAGAAGATTCGTTAATTTGAAAATGACCAACCCAGAATCCTGCTTGTCTTCCTCTGCTTCTCGGATCTTTGATCCTAACACACATCAGATTGAGATCAAAAACGTCCAACTCATGAGTTTTGCAATAATCCTTGAACAAAGTAAACTCCAGTGTCAATGACTTGGCTTCTGGATTACGCGAGAGTGTCACGCGAAGATTGCATAACGTGATGACATCATTTTCTCGAACTGCTGACGTAGCAATCTCCATCATCAGCACCGGCTTCCACAGATATAGGTATTCCTCAATATCGGTGAACTCCGAGCGTGAGGCGTACTTGGACGACACCTTCGCGAAGCATTTTGTCGGGTAGGTTCGGTGCTCGATGCACATATGGATTTTGTCAGTGATCTCAAAAAGCTGAACATTGGGAGTCAGCATTCCGCGTAATATTTGAGAGCATAGTTGAACTTTGACTCGATCACATGGCTTGAAAGGCTTTTTGACACTATAAAATTCGTCAGTGTCTATAACATCATCTGGTTCTGACTTGCCAGTGTTCGGGTGTTGATAAGGCTCTCTAGAGGCATGGTTTTTATGGCTTGAACTGGAAGACTCTGGCTGCAGATTTTTAAGAACAGAAAGTTTTGCCGAGTTTGTAGAAGGACTAGATGAAGCGAAAAATATTACGACAATTATTGTTTGAAATCATACTGCAATAAATGTTAATGTTTATGTGGAGTAAGTGGTTGAAACCTACCACTACCACCACAACCACCATCACCACCATCACCACCACCACCACCACCACCACCACCACCACCACCACCACCACCACTACAGACACAAGCACTAATACCAACACCACTAGACAAGCACCACCACCACCACCACCACCACCACCACAACAACAACCACAACCACAACCACAACCACAACCACAACCAACACAACTGCAACACCAGCGCAAACACCGACACCCTTACTAAACAACAACAACAACAACAACAACAACAACAACAACAACAACAACAACAACAACAACAACAACAACAGCACCACCAACACTGGTTTTACGGTCACTTTTCCCCACTTACGCAGGGGTTAGCCGGCGGCTCCCCACCGCAGTTTCCTCCACCTCTCTCTCTCTCTCTTGCGCATCCTCGCTTTTTAGACCACCTCATGTCCCTCTCCACAACCTGACTCCATGTCGTCCTTGGACTTCCGCTTCCTCTCACACCTTCCACCTCATATATGCTTTTTTCACCCAGTCACCATCATCTTTCCGTAATACATGTCCCAGCCGTCTCAATTGGTTCCGCCTCACAACATAAGTCACCAACTCAATCCCCATTCTTTCTCTCAACTCCACACTCGGCACCGACACCCTTGCTAAAGACTAACTAACCTAATCTAACAATCCGTTTCAATGCAGACTAAAGACTAAAGACTAACTAACCTAATCTAACAATCCGTTTCAATGCAGACTAAAGACTAAAGACTAAAGACTAACTAACCTAATCTAACAATCCGTTTCAATGCAGACTAAAGACTAAAGACTAACTAACCTAATCTAACAATCCGTTTCAATGCTAATCGTCATACATGTTTTCCAACTGTTACTTCATAATACTCTTTCAGTATTACATATAGTTTAAATACTAACCTTTGCTGCTGGACTAGTTCATTCAAATCCTGAACGCGTTTCTTCAACAGATCATGATCATCATTTTTCACGGCATCAAGTAAACCACGCCATTTGTCACCAGGAACATTAAACTCAGCATGATTTTCTTCTTCATTGACTAAAAGAAGAAAAAAGAATTTGTTAGCACAATTGTGCTCGAAGGTTTGGCTACCTTTTGACGGAAATATCTTAAAGAACAACGACGACAGTACAGGAGGAGGAGGAGAAAGAGGAGGAGAAAGGGCTGTTTATATGGGGGCGAGTTACCCGGTTTGCCGGGATAAACTTTACGTTCTGTTTATAATACTTGAGACGATTATAAAACATTTATCCCGCTATGCCGAGTTACCCGGATAAAAGTGAGACGCTTTTCTTAAGACTGGTAAGTTTTGGCGGGAAAATGTCCAAGTTATTTTGAATACAAATAAAACTAGAACTAAAAGTAGACTCCTACGTTCCTTGTTTCGGCAGTATATCTAACCTTACTATATTTCGATTGTTGTTTCTACACTGCCTACGCAGCACGCTACTTTTATAAAACTAGAACTAGGTTTCTTTATTCAAATATTTCAAACAATAAAATGTGCGGGGGCATTACTGTTGGTTTTCTTTACAGCTGTTTACCTAAAAACACGATCAACGAAAGTCGAACTGGTGAGACAAGAAGCGACACGAAAAAAGTTAACAGGTAAGGTAACGACAAACTCCGAAGATGAAAACACTTAACACTTACAGCGTTCAAAACTTGAAAAGAAAATTAACCGAAAGCCATATAATAGATTCCTCATTAACCTCGTTTGCTCGGTCTGTACTTAAAACGTATTTGCCTCCCTTTTTAGCGCAGATCTCGTCTTTTTCTGTCGCTCAGTCTGTACGAAAAATACACACAGACCGAGCAAACGAAGATTAATGAGTCTTTAACATATTTAAAGACATTTTATTTAAAAGTAACGAAGCATATAACGTTGAATCATTACCTTGAGTTCGAGAGTCAGTGTTGGACATTTCGTCTTCATCATGCTCGTGAAGTACAGGTTGTGAACGACCTTGCTTGTCCAACTTCAACACACGCAACTTCCATTCTAACGTGACTTGGTCACCCTGTGGCTCGGATACATGGTCTGGACCGAGTCGAGCAATACGAACAGACTTGTCTTTTCCTCGGAGAGAATCAAGATTTTTGGAGCCAAAAAACAACTTTAAATTATCGCGCTCGACTTCGTCAATCAGTCCGTTTACAAATGTCATTGCGTTTTGCAGATTCTCCGCTAGCTGAAGCTTTCTTGCATCTTTATCAAAACGGCCAGAATTACGGCTCAGAAAGGTACAGCGGTCACAAATAGCAGTCATGTCCTTGGTTGTGTACACTGGATGTTGTTGATCAGCTTCTTGTGATTCGTCATGCTCTATACTCTTCACAATCAAGCGATGTATGACTACATCAATGTAACGGCGGATTGGGGACGTAAAGTGGCAATAAGCATCTAATTCAAGGCTTGAATGTCCTCGCAAGACATTCTCGGAACACCCACGCGAGACATTTTTGGGATCTTCTCGCGGGACAGCTTCGGAATCTCCCGAGCCATCTTCGGAATCTCCTCGCGGATTAGTTTCGGAATCTCCTCGCGGGACAGTTTCGGAATCTCCCGAGCCATCTTCGGAGTCTCCTCGCGGGACAGTTTCGGAGTCTCCTCGCGGGACTGTTGCGGAATCTTCTCGCGGGACAGTTTTGGAATCTTCTCGCGGGACAGTTTTGGAATCTTCTTGCGGGATAGTTTCGGAATCTCCCGAGCCAGCTTCGGAATCTTCTCGCGGGACTGTTGCAGAATCTTCTCGCGGGACAGTATCGGAATCTCCTCGCGCAACATTTCCTGAAGTTCCTCGTGGAACACTCGCAGATATGTCACCAGAACAAGTGTAGCTGGCTCTTTGCTGTAATCTCTGCTGATGAGCATACGCTAGCGCCAGCTGGGGGTATTGATCTAAATCGCAAACCAGCTTCACCAACTCTTCGAAATTCGAATCGTGGTCAGCGGTCGGTTCTTGGAAATTTGTATCATGGTCAGTGGTAGGTTCTTGGAATTTCGTATCATGGTCAGCGGTCAAATTAAGCGTGGACATGATTTTATTCCAGGTTTTCGACGGCACTTGGATATCAAGCTCCTTCTCCTCCTCTTGCTCTGTGTTCGACAATGACTTGATTCCAAAGGAATATCTTTCTAATTTCTGGAAACGTGACTTCCATTCTTTAACACGTTGCGTCTTTGGTGGAGGTTGAACACGCAGTGGAGTGCATTGTGGGTATTTCTTTAGTAGATATTTCGCCACCACGTGATTCGCCATGATCATTAATTCAGCTATCATCTCGTGGGCTGCTGTGTCTTCGTCATCACCTTCATCGTCTTTCCTGTGGTAGAGAGATATTTCTCCCAGACGAGACTTTCGAAGGTTGACTGCAAGCTTGTGGCTGATCAAAAGCGCTTCTTTCACATTTCTCGGGATTTCTTTCTTTCCTTTCTCAGCTTCTTGCGTTTCTCCATCGTTTGCTTGCGCAACATGTCTTTTTTCCGCGTCGTTGACTATTTCTTCTGTTGCTTTAATATCATTTCTTCTCTTTTCCATTTCTTCTCTTTTATCTCTTTCTACTTCACTGTTCTCTTTCTTCTTTTTCTTCTTCTTCTTTCTCTTGGCTTTCTTACTTTCCATCAAAGTCTCCTCGTCCATTGTCTCGACGTCATCGCCAGGGTCATATTTTATCGATTCCTCAATTACGACCACTTCTTGCTCGTTCACCTCGACACCATCTTGTACTTCGACGACTTCGCCTTGTCCATCAAACGAACCATCTTTTGACATACCTTCATCAATAATCTCTTGAGCTTCATGGTATGTCAATCTACAGCAGGATCTTATAACAGTCCGTTCAATCTTTGGTTCTCCAATCACCATTCCATCTTCTCTCAACTCAACAGACAACGTCATTGCTAGGCGATCTTCCCCTTCTAACAAACTGCAACAACCTTCGCTCAGTTCTCGGGGAAGCATCGGCACAGGCTCGTGAGGCTTCGGCGGGTAATAACTTGTTCCACGTGACTTAGCCTCGTCGTCTAATGAGGTATTTGGCTGGACGAAGTAAGAAACATCAGCAATATGAATCTGGACCTCATAGTTACCGTTGTCAAGGACACGAACGCTTATTGCGTCATCAAGATCACGTGATTGAGGTGGATCAACAGTAAAGACGTTGCTTCGATATGCTGGTCTGGCTTTCTCTCTTGCAGGTAGTTTCCAATCTTCACTATTCCCAAACTTTTTCTGGCAATTGTCAAGTACCTTGGAATTAAAAACTATGAATTTAGTAATTATTTAATGTCTTATTAAAACAGTTTCTAATAAATAATTGACCGTATCGAAAAAGATGGCGACTTGTACATTTAACCACAATCCATTGCGTGCAGTAAATACTGATTCTTGCAGAATTATTGGAAGATATGGTTTTAAAACCGTCAACTTTGGTAGGAATGAAGTTCTTGCTTACTTAATCCATCACCCATCACCATCATCATTCATCACCATCATCACCACCATCATCACCACCATCATCACTCACCACCATCATCATCACCACCATCATCATCACCATCATCATCACCATCGTCACCACCACCATCATCACCATCATCACTCACCACCATCATCACCACCACCATCACCACCACC
>OZ036011.1:12004093-12014093 GCA_964035015.1 Corallium rubrum
TAAATTGGGATAATGTCCTTCTCGTCTGTTTTGGTAAAATTCATCAACCTTGGTGAGGCTTTGTTGATGGGCGTCATAACACCAAGATTATTTCTGTCCACCGTACAAACAAACTGTCGTTCTTTAGGGTCGATCATTGTTCGGAAAATACCTGGAAAAATACACACACAAAAATAGATATCATAGATATTCATAAATATCAGCGAATTTTTATATTCATTGAAAAAATTATTAATAATTCAACAAGAAAACACAAAGGAAATCAGTACCATGCATGTCTGTACGGAGGCTGTTACTAAAAGCTAAGTACTGGTCTTGAGTGCGTGATAGTGGTAATGCTAAGGGGTGAGACTTACCCTTTATAACTCCAGTCAGCGGTTGTACGTCATCATCACGTAGCAGTACATCATTCTGTTTCTCTACCACCACCAGATCATCTTCATAGGTACAACGTACCCGGCCGGGGATATAGATATCTGGGCTATCCGGGTCCAGTACTTGACCATAATATCGTCTCTGACGGCCACCGAAATCAACATGGAAAGTACATTTCGAGTAAACTTCAGGATTAGCTTCTAGTAACGCTAACAGCTCTTCGGGATTATAGGCATGGGGATCATTACACGGTCTATCTTCAGAAGTCTGGAACGAGGACGTACCGCCAGTCAGTCGAAATAGTCTTTCGCTATCTTTAACATGAAAGCCAAGCTCTATACGACCATTTCTCATTCCCGCAGAAAAGACAGGGGTGGTTTTCTGAAGACGAGGCCATTGAGGAGCTGCGGCTGGGAGTGTAGCAGCATCAGAGAGTGGAGGAAATTCTTCGTTGGCAGTTTCTTCATTTTTTACAACTTCGTCTTTTTTCTTGGTTTCTTTACAAGCTTGAACAAGAGCTTTGATTATTTCATCAAAATTCTCGCTAGCGTCAATCTGACTAAAGAAATCTTCAGTTGTTTGCTCTTTTCCTTCTTCTTCATTAGCACCATCCACATTTTCCGCAGCAGTAACGTCACTGTGTGGTCCATCGGGAGTGTCAATGCTCGTCGAAGCAGAATTTTGCAGCTCGTTTGTTGAACCATTTTCGACACTTTTGTCGTTCGTAATGGTTGTCGGTTTAGAGTCCGCACCATGTTCAACAGAATGGTTGTTGCTGTCTTCCTGGATTACCAAAGTATGGCCAGGATTCTGTAAATGTAAATGTTTAGAAAAAATTATAAAAACAATATTCATTGTATTTTCTCAACTACCAGTGAGCCGTATACGGTATTTTAACTCAACTATCTAAGTGATAAAACAAAAATTAAGAAATTTAGAGTGGGGAAGCTACATGAAATAATAGAGTAAAATTTATCAAATAACGCAAACTAAAGTTAGTCGTTCAGTGCACAAAAATCACTTTAAATGCGTTTTCTGAGCTATCAATGAAACTTTTGTGATATTTCCACTCAGTTACCTGGGTAATAGTTCTATAAAAGTAGCGTGCTGCGTAGGCAGTGTAGAAACAATCGAAATATAGTAAGGTGAGATATAACTACGTTCTCTGTTTCGGCAGTATATCTAACCTTACTATATTTCGATAATAGTTCTATAGTCTACTGATTTGGAGTGGGTAACCAAGATAAAATCTTTTTGTAAAGTTCAAGTATTATGACTCTAAGAAGTAGTTTTCCCGCCTCTTTTTAGCTGACGTCAGCATAAACTATATTTGCTGACGTCAGCATAAACCACATTTGTTGACGTCAGCATAAACCATATTTGCTGACGTCAGCATAAACCATATTTGCGAGGTTACTAAGTTTTGAACACTTTTCTCGAAATATTCACAACAGAGGACATTATTCTCTTAATAATTATAAATGTTAAATTTAAAAAAAAAACAACTCAAAAAAGAAAATTAAGAAACTGTAGGTAAACACTATCATAAAGAGATGTATTCGGGTTATGTACCTCTATTTCTTTCGTTGGCGTTTCAGATTCAGAAGACTTGTGATGTGCTTCAGTTGGCACAAATTCTTGAGCACAAGGATCGAGTACACGGCTAAAAAGACAACTATCCATAATTGTCTTTAACGTGCAACCATATAGCCCATTGTTGTCGTGGCAACGCTTGAGGTAATCCCTCCAGATATCCCGGCATGCACCCAGTCCACAAAGAGACATTGGGTCACCTACGACAACCAGCATGGACTGGGCACGAGTAACTGCCGTGTTTAGAAGACGAATGTCTGACAGAAACCCAAAGTCAAGCTCCCCAGGGTCGGCGTTCCTTCCTTCAATTTCCAAACACGTCCATCCTGTTCTAACAATACTGATGAACAAAGCTCTGAACTCTTGACCTACAATGGAAAAAAACAGGGGGGAATGAAAGGAAAGGCAAAAACAGAGTCAAGGTGTCGGAAACTGTTGCTATTTTCGTGATAATGCTAATGTAATCTATAATTAACTTTAATTTATTCGTAATTATTTTTGGACGAGTAAAAGTACTGGAACGAGAGCATGGTCAGCTAGAGATTCAGTGGGAAAGTGAAAACAACAGGGAAGTTTGTGAAGTGAACCGTGAATAACTTGTGATTTTGTGAACCTTTAATAAATAATAACACCTTTGTGAAGTGTTTGAGATTTGGGAGGCGAATTTCCGACACAGTGGCACCTCCGACGGGATTTAAGTGATTTATTGTGGCTCGAACAAGAGCAAGAACCTGACCGATCAAAGCCAAACAAAGAAAAGCGACAAACTGTCCAAAAACTGAGATTACCGAGAGACATTACAATCGATCAAGGGAAACCATGGAGACTAAACTACAAGAGCTTGATGGAAAGCTTAGAACACTAAAATTTACTGTGAGTAAGAGTAATGGAGTGATTGAAACCGGAAACCTCGAAGTTATAACCAGACACGAAGCTTCGATAACAGCCAAAATCGAAGCGAGTCATACTTTGAAGGAAGACATTGTAGAACTCAAATTCAGTAAGGAGGAATCCGAAGAGCAAGTGCAAGACTGGGTCAAAATAGTCGACGAGCAGTTGAAAATAGCCGACGAGCAAGCACTGGAATTACGACGCTTGAAAGACAAAGTTGCAAGAGAAAATCGAGCATTGGAAAAAGCTGAGTCAGACAAACAAGAAATGGCACTCGAGAAAGCGAAACATGAGCTGAAAATGAGTCGTGAACGTGAGCTATTGGAGCAACAACTACGATTTCAGAAATCGTTGGAAACTGGCCAACAGAACCAGGTAAAGAAAACTTTGTCAACAAAACTGCCAAAACTTTCCATTACACAATTCGATGGGAAATGTGCAAATTGGTTATCCTTTTGGAACAAGTTCGTCGCCGAGATTGACAACGCTGATCTTTCGCCTGTCACGAAATTTGCATATTTGAAAGAGCTTGTCAAACCGAAAGTAAGAACAGACATTGATGGATTACCGCTTAGCGTCGAGGGATATGAGAGAGCGAAGAACATCCTTAAAGGAGAGTATGGTAAACCGAGTGAAATTGTTAACGCTTATGTCCAGAACATTCTTGAGTTACCAGTCGTGAAGGGCGCTGACCGCTGTGAGGTAAATAACTTTTATAAAACTCTTTTGTTTAACGTACAGTCTCTCGAAACCCTTGGGAAATTAGAGCGAGTGAATGGAATGACGAGAAGTGTGCTTGACAAGTTACCAGGAATAAAGAGTGATCTAGTCAGAGGGCATGAAAGCTGGCAAGAGTGGGATTTACCTCATCTTGTTCAAGCACTAAAGCAATGGAGAGACATAAACCCCAGTGATAAAGAGAGTGGCAATGACAAAGACAAAATGAAGCGGAAAGAATCGAGGGAGAACAGAGAAAGTCTTTTTAATGTGAATGTTCGAAAACGCTCATGCGTGTACTGTGATGATGTAAACCACAGTTCCCGTGAGTGTACACGTGTGGTCAGTGTAGATGAAAGGAAAGGGATTCTAGCTAAAAAGAAACTTTGCTTCAACTGCACGGGCCCCAAACACCGAGCTAGTGAATGCAGAAGTACAATCCTTTGTCAGAAATGCAACCAAAAACACCACACCTCAATCTGCACTGTGAAAGAGAGTTTGAAGACAGCCACCGAGGGGGGCACAAGCCAAGTTGTTTATCCTGTTGTTAACGTGAATGTGGAAGGAGTGATATGTCGGGCATTACTTGATACCGGGGCAGGAAGCTCCTATGCTTCAGCTGCACTGCTGGACAAACTTCCAAAACGACCACAGTCCAGAGAAGTTCGGCGAATAGAGATGATGTTGGGCTCAACTACTCGTGAAGTTGCTATTTCTACCATCTGTGTGGAAGCTACAGATCAGAGCTATCAGATGAAAGTTGATGTGACAAGGGTCGACCGAGGGAAACTGCTGACGATTGAAAATCCAGACTACCAGAAACTCATTGGTTCATGTAAACACCTTCAGGGAGTACATATGGAGGACAATGACCCTAAACCATTCCTGCCAGTGCATCTAATTCTAGGTGCAAGTGCCTATGCCTTCATCAAGACCTCAGAAGCACCCCGTGTTGGACCTCCTGGAGAACCAGTAGCAGAAAAGACTAAATTAGGATGGACAATAATGTCTCCTGGAAAGGAATTCGACCATTCGAGAATGCTCTTAACGCAGTCAACCCAGAGGGATTATGAAGATCTATGTCGATTGGACGTGTTGGGTCTGGAAGACAAGCCTGAACATGACCAACAGGCAGTGCATGCAGAATTTCGTGAGCAACTGGTACGAGATCCTGAGGGATGGTATGAAACGGGCTTACTTTGGAAAGGAAGCCACCCTCCTCTACCAAGCAACAAGGCTGGAAGCCTACGTCGGCTGACACAACTCCAAAACAAGCTTCAACGGATAGACAAAACAGAGATGTATGCTGAGGTGATCGAGCAGCAAAAGTCAGAAGGGATAGTTGAGATGGCAATGGAACCACCAACAGGAAAAGAATTCTATATTCCTCATAAACCTGTGGTACGAATGGAAGCAGAATCAACCAAGCTACGTGTTGTCTACGATGCGTCAGCCCGAGAAACCCCACAAGCACCAAGCCTGAATGATTGCTTATACGCTGGCCCTCCACTTCAGAATCGCCTATGGAATGTGCTGGTGCGCATGCGCTTCCACCCAGTGGCCCTGACAGGAGATATTAAACAGGCGTTTCTTCAAGTTCGAATCAAGAAAGAAGAGAGAGATTCCCTTAGATTCCATTGGAAACCTAACGAACAGTCCAAGGTGAAAACATTGAGATTCACCCGAGCATTGTTTGGTCTGGTATGTTCACCCTTTCTACTGGGCGGAGTGGTAGAATGTCACCTGGAATCCTGGGAAGCCCGTGAACCAGAGCTGGTAGCTGAATTGCGTAGAAGCCTCTATGTAGATGACCTACTGAGTGGAAAACCAACCGTGGCAAGTGCAAAAGAGTTGAAAGAAGGAGCCATCAAGATCTTTCAAGATGCAAAGTTTACATTGCATAAGTGGCACTCCAATGCCCCCGAACTGGAAGGAGAATACAAGCAATTCGTAGCAAATCGAGTGAGAAAAATCCAAGCCCACCCAGATATCACCTGGCGTCATGTCCCAACCCAAGACAACCCTGCAGATTTGGGAAGTAGGGGAGGAAGAGTCAATGACAACCAACTATGGTGGAACGGACCGTCGTGGCTTACTAACCAAGACGAGTGGCCTCAAGATATTGTGACGATCGCAACTCGTGAAAGTGAAACAGAAACCAAGGCAACAAGAGAAGTTTTCAACGCTGCCATAGAATCGACCGACCGACTTGACAAGATTCTGTCAAAGTTTTCCCTAAGGAAAGCCATTCGAATCAACGCATGGATCTCTCGGTTTACGCATAATTGTCGAGTGACCAAGGAAAAGAGACGGTCGGGACCTTTGACAACGCAAGAGATCAATGACCAACACACCTTTTGGGTGAAGCGAGCCCAGTCAACCCAAGATGAAAAGGGAAGTGAAGATAGACAACGCCTTGGTGTACAGAGGAATGAAGAAGGTGTCCTGGTATGCAAGGGTCGTCTTCAAGGTCAGTATCCTATATATTTACCCGACAGCCACCCTTACACTACAAAATTAGTCGAAGACGCTCACCAACGCACCTTGCATGGGGGAGTAGGCCTGACAATGGCGAAAATTCGAGAAAACGTCTGGGTTCCGAGACTGAGACAAGCAGCAAGAAAAGTCGTAAAAGGATGTCATGGTTGTCGACGATTTCAAATTAAACATGTTGATAGACCGCCGCCGGGAAACCTACCAGTGGACAGGACAGACGGAAACCGTCCCTTCCAGGTAGTTGGAGTTGACTTCGCTGGCCCTATAAGATATCGCGTGACCAAGAAGAAAGAAGGAAAGGCGTACATAGTCCTCTACGCATGTAGTTTAACGCGGGCTCTCTACCTAGAGCTAACTACGAGCATGGAAACCGAAGAATTTCTTTCCACCCTCAAGCGGTTGATCGCTAGAAAAGGCAGACCTGAAAAGATATATTCAGACAACGCAAAAACCTTCACTGCCGCCGCCAAGTGGTTAAACAAAGTGCAACGAGATGAGAAATTCCACAACTTCCTGGCCAACGAAAGGATCAAATGGCAGTTCAACCTTAGTCGAGCCCCCTGGTGGGGGGGACAATTTGAACGCATGGTAGGTTTGGTAAAATCCGCCCTGTACAAGTCTATTGGAAATGGCAGCCTTAGTTGGAGGGAACTTCAGGATGTACTTTTGGACATTGAGGTAACCTTGAACGACCGACCTCTTGGGTACCAAGAAGACGACGTGCAGATGCCAACATTGACACCAAACAGTTTACAGTTTGTTGGATCTACTCATCTTCCTGATTTAGAACCCCATCATCAAGTCGATACAGATTTACGCAAGCGGGCAAAGTATTTAAAGAGATGCAAAGATCACATGTGGAACAGGTGGACCAAGGAATATTTACGAGCCTTGCGCGAACGACACAATCTGAAACATGATACGA
Organism: Corallium rubrum; assembly: GCA_964035015.1. Classification (NCBI taxonomy): domain Eukaryota; kingdom Metazoa; phylum Cnidaria; class Anthozoa; order Scleralcyonacea; family Coralliidae; genus Corallium; species Corallium rubrum. The sequence continues at coordinate 12,011,091 of OZ036011.1, forward strand.
AGCCATTTAGTCTAGCTGTGGGGGACGTGGTTATCATCGCTTCCGAAGAACGCAATAGGGGTAAGTGGCCACTAGGAGTAGTTCAAGAGCTTTACACAGGCAGAGATGGAGTGATTCGTGCAGCCAAGTTGAAGACAGTAAATGGCCATCTGGAGAGAGCAGTAAACCATCTCTATCCTCTTGAACTGTCATGTGACATACAACCCACAACCAACAGTGGTCAACTCAACCCAGAAGCTCCTGTTTTCCGACCTAGGCGTGATGCAGCAGTCGCCGCTCGGCTACGTGTCCAGGAGCTGGCCAGCGATGATAAAAACACTGAATGATGCATAGACCGAACTATCATAAAACTCTTGTTTACATTTTACTGTTTATAAATTACCACAACATTGAAGCACTCAGTTTCCTTTGAAAACATATATCTCTGAAAGAGCTATATGGGGGGAGAGTGTCGGAAACTGTTGCTATTTTCGTGATAATGCTAATGTAATCTATAATTAACTTTAATTTATTCGTAATTATTTTTGGACGAGTAAAAGTACTGGAACGAGAGCATGGTCAGCTAGAGATTCAGTGGGAAAGTGAAAACAACAGGGAAGTTTGTGAAGTGAACCGTGAATAACTTGTGATTTTGTGAACCTTTAATAAATAATAACACCTTTGTGAAGTGTTTGAGATTTGGGAGGCGAATTTCCGACAAAGGCTACACAGTATTCTAGCTCAGTTGATAGAGTGTTGAACTAGAGTATCAAGGATTGTGAGTTGAATGATCTTGTAGCTCAGTTGATAGGGTTCATTTTACCTTGGACGTTTTCAACAGTTTGCACGTTTACGTCGCGAAGACGCTTTCTTTTCAGAGCATCTCTTATCATTCGAACCTTAACAAAGAAAAAGGAATTATTTCCCCGCAAGTTACTCCTTTCCATGTTTGTTTGTTCGTTCATGCCTGCCTGCCTGCCTGCCTGCCTGCCTCCCTCCCTCCCTCCCTCCCTCCCTCCCTCCCTCCCTCCTTCCTTCCTTCCTTCCTTCCTTTCCTTCCTTCCTCCCTTCCATTGCTTCCATCCATCCATCCATCCATCCATCCATCCATCCATCCATCCATCCATCCATCCATCCATCCACCCACCCACCCACCCACCCACCCACCCTCCCTCCCTCCCTCCCTCCCCCCTCCCTCCCTCCCTCCCTCCCTCCCTCCCTGCCCCCCTCCTTCCCTCCCTCCCTCCCTCCCTTCCATTGCTTCCTCCGTGTTTTATGTATAGGATAAAGCCCGAGAACGAGGGATTTATGCTATATAAAGACCCGAGGACGCGAAGCGTCCGAGGGCTTTATATAGCATAAATCCCGACGTTCGAGGGTTTTATCCGAGTTAAATGATTATTGAGGAGGTTTTCCAACAAACTTTTGTCTATTTTTTCTACCTTGGACAAAGATTTTCCTAGTTTTTTTCTTCATTTATTTTCTAATTAGTATTCATAGGGTTGTATGCTATATACAACCCTCGCAAGAACAAAGAAAACCGACTCAATAATTATTTAAGTTAAAAAGAAAAGACAAATCAACCTGATCATGATATGGTGACAGCACACCAATACTTTCCATTCTCTTAGCTCCCCAACAATCTGGCCACAGATTGAAAAGCTCTTCAACTCTTCTCGCAACCTCGTCAACTTCAGCCAGGTTGTAGTACGCCAGACTTCCTTCCAGTTTCTCATCTTTGCCCTGAGCCGTGTAAAATGAGAGAGCTGGGAACGAAGGATGTAGAGGTTGCTCTCCCCTGGCAACTAATTCTTTGCCATAAAGACAGTCAGACGGAAATGCCAGAATACGTTCATGACATCTGTAGTTTTCTGTCAGCATCACTGTATGTGGAGGTTTGGTTGGTTCAGTGTCATTACCAGATGACTTCTGTTGGGAGACGCTTGTTTTGTAAAGTGCAAATAGTCTTTCAAGAAGTGATCGGCTTGGACCAAGACCTTCAGCCCAAAATCTTTTTGAGTACGCCGAAGGACCCATCTATGAAAGGTAAAACAAAACATAGGTACGCACTGCGTGCACGCGTCTACAAGTTTAAAGAACACCGCTGCCAAACGTTTTGTGCATGCGCGACGTCCGAGCACGCACCTCGAAAAAAGAGCGGGAACACACTGAAATATTTGGACTGGTCCGAGAGTCCGACACAAAAGTTAAAATTATAAGCATAGTACCAAAAATATACGGTAGGTAATTTGTGCATGGCTTCTTTGTCAATATTGTAACATATTCTGAAATGCCCCCTTCGTAATTTTCATTACCCTTTATTTTAAAACACAAATGAATAGTCGAGTCTTACTTAGTCTTCACTGTCTGGTTGTTGTCGCCACGGCTAGTTCCCACTTCTCATGCAATGTTTACTCCAGCAAATTCACGCATGCGCAAACGTTTGGCAGCGGTGTTGGTCGACTGTGGCGTAAACGCAACATGTAGACCCAAAAATGTCAAACCACAGGCGTCCAGTCGTAATCTTGGACTTAATACATGGACTTAACGTGATTTCGTGTTAAAACATATTAAAATAATTGTTCATTCTTTACCTGTACATGATCTCCAGCTAAAACAATCTTAGTTTCTCCATTCGCCATGGACAGCGGAGTAATACACTCTGGTTCCAAGGCTTGCGCGGCTTCGTCGATTAAGATGTGCGTGAAACGAAGCTTTCCTGCGTCGAAAAACTTCCACAAAACCCGCGATGACGCCAGCGTTGTAATAATCACATTATGAGGCTGAAGATCATTCCACGTTGGTTCGCGTGGTGTATTACCATCCAGAAGACAATATTGTAGAAGATCAACGGGAATCGTTCTGAGGTTTCGAGTGGGATTCAAGATCCTTACGGGTCGAATGAAGCGTTTCTTCGTTAGCTTTCTGTGCAGGTGATTCAGGTGAATGTCGGCTGCACTGTTAGAGTGAGTGCAAATGAGAACTTTACTAGTCTTTGATCTATTTAGTATTTCCACACATGCC
>OZ036011.1:12019093-12021593 GCA_964035015.1 Corallium rubrum
CACCATCATCACCACCATCACCACCACCACCATGGGAACCATGACCACCATCATCACCACCGCCACCACCACCATGGGAACCATGACCACCATCATCACCACCATCACCACCGCCACCACCACCATGGGAACCATGACCACCATCATCACCACCATCACCACCGCCACCACCACCACCATGGGAACCATGACCACCATCATCACCACCATCACCACCGCCACCACCACCACCATGGGAACCATGACCACCATCATCACTACCGTCATCACTACCGCCACCAGCACCATGGGCACCACCACCATCATCACTACCGCCACCACCACCACCATCATCACCACCATCACTACCGCCATCACCACTATCATCACCACCACCATCACTACCGCCACCGCCACAATGGGCACCATCACCACCATCATCACTACCATCACTACTGCCACCACCAACATGGGCACCATCACCACCATCATCACTACCATCACTACTGCCACCACCAACATGGGCACCATCACCACCATCATAACTACCATCACTACCGCCACCACCAACATGGGCACCATCACCAACATCATCACTACCATCACTACTGCCACCACCAACATGGGCACCATCACCACCATCATAACTACCATCACTACCAACATATTAGATCATAACTGTACCTGCGACAAAGTTTGTATAGTCCCATGTACACTCCATTGGGAGGCGGTCGACATGCACGTGCAGGAGACGACACAGGCCCACGCCCAGACCAAGCTCCAAATCCATATTCAGATCCTGGCCCAGTTCCAAGTCCTTGCCCAGTTCCATATCCAGGTGTTGGTCCAGTTCCATATCCAGACCATACCCCAAGTCCAGCTCTTAGTCCAGATCCAGCTTCTGGTCCAGATCCACGTCCAGCTCCAAGCCCACTTCCAAGTCCAACTCCCGGTCCAGCTCCAAGTCCAGTTCCTGGCCCACTTGCAAATGCAGCTCCTGGTCCAGCTCCAAGCTCAGCTCCTGGTCCAGCTCCAAGTCCAGTTTCTGGCCCAGATGCCATTCCAACTCCTGGTCCACTTGCAAATGCAGCTCCTGGTTCTGAAACAATTATCTTGTTCGCGATAGCAAGTTTATGTTGAGGTTCTGAATAATGACGACGCAGTTCTCGGCTCGAAGAAAATTGAATATCACAAAATCTACACCTCAGTTTTTCCCGTTTGAGAAGCAATGAAACGTTATCACGAGAACTGCACGAGGAATTTGCTGCAGGATTAGCTTGAACTGGTACTGCGGCCTTTTTCTTCTTTTTGCCTAAATCAATATTTTTGGGGGAAAAACCAATGAAAATATTATAAGGAAAATGTAGTTTTGACTCAGATCAGGTCAAACAACACCCTACCTTCTTTAATTTGATTTTTCCAAAGAATCTTTTCATAATCGCCGTGAGCAAATTTACAGTTGTTCACAACATGATCTTCATTATGGTTCGTGTAGTGCCAACAGATAAGAACATTTGTAACCCCAGAAGGCTTACTGCGCAGAGTACACCATCTTTCTGTCTTCTCATCCCAATACTGGTAACTAGGTTGTTCAGTTCTGTTGCAGTTATTGCACAATAAGCGTCCAGCTTCTGGCGTGTCTGCTGATGATATCACATTGCGACAATACCCACACAAGACCTTAAGTTTCTTCTTTAAAGAGTCTGGTTTTGACTGTTTCTTCTTGGCTCTCGATGAGACCGTAGTCCAACCATCATCATCAGATTGATCTTCGGTCGGTGCATGTGGTGCGTCAGCGGCGAGGTCTGGACTGGTTTCTTCATCAGTGACCACAGTGGGAGCTAGTTCAATCTCAAAATGGCCACCATGAGGAGCAGGACTAAAAGTTATCGACTCAGAATCGCATTCATCAGGACCAAGTACATTCAGTTCCCAAGCAACTTGAGATAACTCATAACTTAACGACTCTGTCCTAGATCGTGACTCGAAATCGTCAAGAGACAAGACATCCCCAGAACCAGATGCAATGCTTAAAGAACTGGACGGATATTGCAGAGAATAAGCCGAGCTTTGAGACTGTGTTCTAGAGCGACGACCAATGCTTAAGTTAGGGTCGTATAATGTCATGCAACTTGAAGACCTCTGCATAGCTGCCATAGTCTTGTTTCGGGTTCTCCGTCTACCTGTAGGGCAAATATATGAATATTTGTAGCATTTACACAATTCTTTTTTTCTAAAAAGTAAATTAACTATTCATTTCCTTGGACCTTTTTCGTAAATCATCAATCAGTTTGAAAATTAACTGGGGAAACCCGCTCAAGTGTTTCTATCGGTTAACCAAATTAAAACAACAAACAAACATACTTTTTCCACGACATAGTTCCCAAATTTCCACCTCGTCTGGTCCATGTGCAAATGTGCATGGTGTTTTAACACATCTTTTCCCCAGCTGAAAGTGTTTACATTGTGTGTACTTTCCAGGTTTCACGTTCTCTGGTGGTTTTCTAGGCTTCGTCCATGT
>OZ036011.1:12026593-12091593 GCA_964035015.1 Corallium rubrum
TTTGCATATGAGATGTAGTTAAAGTGATTGATGACAAGTTGTACGTATCCATGTTGTGCATGTGGTACGTTTGCGAGCTCGGTGTAATAGAACACACGTTTGGTAGACGTTCATCAAGCTCAATTATACTCAGAAGATGTTTCTGAGCCTCATCCAGGGATCTAACCTGCAAGCTTCCAATCATTAGTTACAGGGAGTTACAGGGGAACACGGGTGACTTGGATGGGTGACCAGCTGGGAATGACTCCGTTGTCGAGCTCAGGGGCGTAGGAAGCTTGATAAACTTAGGGGGGGGAGACTCCCACGAGGCGCCACCATGGTTGGAACCGATCGGTAAAATTTTGGAGTCTCTAGATCGTCGGAAATGGCATTTTCAGAGTCTCCTCTACCTCTTTTGTTAGGCCCTTCGTTAATTCTTTCATTATAATTTGTGAGTCTATTGCTATCCGTGAGTCAGGATGGATTGTTATTAATTGGCCAATCAGCGCAATCGAAGTCGCACTTATAATGCAATTTTTTTAAATTCAATTATTTTTGGGGGGGCCGAAAGCTATTCCGGCCCCCCTTTATAAAATATTGGGGAGGCCGCGGCCCCCCTGCCTACGCCCCTGCTTCCTACGCCCCTGGTCGAGCTGGAAACTAATGTGAGTAGAGATGTAGTTGATCTCTCCTGTGCTTCGAGGGTTTTCGCTGGGTTCTCCAGTTTTCCTCCCTCCGCAAAACCAACACTTACATCGATATGGTAGTCATGTTCAATTGGGAGGCAATAAAGTTATTAAAACAATTAGTTCTCAATCACCACTATTAGCCTTTGGAACAAACTGCCATTACGTCTGCGTTCATCTAGCTCCATTGATATCTTTAAGCATTCATTGAACAGTTGTTTTCGTAAGCACCAGAAAGAATTTAAACAATTCACGTCTTTTATTAATTTTAAATTTACGTAGTGTATATACTTCACGCATGTATTATAGATGTTGATAATACTTTATACCTTCAATTGTACATATTCAGATATATAGATACTGTATATAGTAATAGATACATTCTTGAACTTTTTGTTATTTTCTTTTGTGAGGGCCACAAGTTTGTTAGTTCTTTGTTCTATTAAGTGTCACCCTCTTTAAAGTGTATATGAAACGAAAATTAAGTTTGTCTTATTTGAAAGAATTCTTAAAATAATGGGGAATATCAATTTACAGCTTTTTCATATTTTACTTAGTTCTTGAGATATTTTGACTTATGTGATATTCAAATGAGATAACTTATGGTTCGTTTTTTTCTAATTAACATATTCGAAAATCGCGAATATTTTTAAGATTATTGAACAAAATCATTTGAAACTTTGCATGTTGCTACAGTTCATGCAACAAAACATGAAAGACAAGCGACGAGTGATTTTGATCAATAATCTTAAAAATATTCACGATTTTAGAATATGTTAATTAGAAAAAAACGAACCATAAGTTATCTCATTTGAATATCACATAAGTCTAAATATCTCAAGAACTAAGTAAAATATGAAAAAGCTGTAAATTGATATTCCCCATCATTTTAAGAGTTCTTTCAAATAAGACAAACTAAATTTTCGTGTCGCCCTCTTTAAATAAAGTTTCTATATACCTATAGTTAGACGCTGTAACTATGGCCTATCTAACTCAATTCATTTTCTCGTTGTTTTTTACCTGCGAAAGAATGCTTTTTTGCCAACTTAACCTCTCCCTAAAACAATACAATCATTTTATTCATTGTTGAAAACAGCAACAACAGCAGCAGCAGAAACAAGAACACTACAACCACCAACAACGGCCACAATACCAACAGCAACAACCACACCAGCAGTAACAACACCACCACCAAGAACACCAACACCAACACCACCACCAACACCACCAAGACCATGCAACAACAACAACAACAACAACAACAGCAGCAACAACAGCAGCAACAACAACCACCAACAACAACAACGGCCACAATACCAGCAGCAACAACAACCACACCAGCAGTAACACCACCACCACCAGCACCACCAACACCACCAACAACAACATCACCAAAAACAACACCACAAAAAAGTCTCAGCAACCGTCATTTGCAGCGCTGTATAAAGGTACAAACTTACCATATAACTTCTACACTGAGCGACCTTGAAATGACATATCGCGGTATAAGGAAACAGACAAAGAGCTTCGTTGAAGAAATTTAAAGCAACCTCAACATCGCCTTTTGAAAAGAAGTCATCTCCCAACCTTAGTAACAGACTGATCAACTGACTGTCATATCCCATCACCCACCACTGCAAAAAATAAAGTATTCTACAGAATCAGTTGTTCTTTCTCAATCAAACATATTTTCCTTTAGCAAGGTTGAAGGCATATGATATACAATAAATTTTCATTCAATCGTTCGTTCGTTCGTTCGTTCGTTCGTTCGTTCGTTCGTTCGTTCGTTCGTTCGTTCGTTCGTTCGTTCGTTCGTTCGTTCGTTCGTTCGTTCGTTCGTTCGTTCGTTCGTTCGTTCGTTCGTTCGTTCAACCCACTCACTTACCCACGCGTTTTCTCCTTCTCCCGCCATGCATGCACTCACTCGCGCGTTTTCTCCTTCCCTCGCACGCATGCACTTCTCCTACCCACGCCACGAACGCACGCACTCACGCGTTCTCTCCTTCTCTCGCACGCACACGTTCTCTCCTTCTCTCGCACGCACTTTTTCCCTCGCTCGCTTACAGAACTAAAGTTTAAATTATAATTTTTATTTTTTAAAAAAATTATAATTCATTAATTCGATTAACAAGATCATACCTGGGGTGTAAATAAATTACATCTGATAATATGACGACAATTGTCAAGATTTTGCTGAATGAAGTTAGGTAGTGGTCCCTGTAAAACACAAGCAAGAAAGCTATCTTAATTATCGTTTTGTTTAGCGGGTACATTTCAAAAATCTGATAGAATGGTTTCATGCAGTTGAGTTTTTTAATCATACCTTCTCAGCCTGGGCAATAATATTTTCAACATAATAACGAATGAGATCTTCGTGTGACATCATCACGGCTTCGAAGCCGTTTTCTGACCAGAAAACCCTAGAACACAATGATGACAATAATAATAAACGCATCAGCAGCATCAACAACGACAACAACAACAACAACAACAGCAACAGCAACAGCAGCAACAAGAAGCTACAGCAGCAACAACAACAACAACAACAACAACAACAACAACAGCAGCAGCAGCAACATCAACAGCAACAACAAATGTGGCAGCAGCAGCAGCAGCAGCAGCAACAACAGCAGAAGCAATAACGACGGCAGCAGAAGCAACAGCAACAACAGCCGAAGCAACAACGACGGCAGCAGAAGCAACAGCAACAGCAACAACAACTGTGGCAGCAGCAGCAACAGCAACAGCAGCAGCAACAACAACAACAGCAGCAACAACAACTGTGGCAGCAGCAGCAGCAACGACGGCAGCAGAAGCAACAGCAGCAGCAAGAATAAGAACAAGAACACCATCAGAACCACCACCACCACCACCTAGAACAACAGAAACCACCACCACAGTGACAGCGACAACAACAACAACAACGTGTCATTAATAATCTAGTGAAAATATATATAAGTTGTTTAAGCTGAACGGAAAGCGGTTTACGTAAAGCACGATTCTGCGCGATTTTTCTTCATAAGCTCTAAATGGATTTGGCAAAAACTACCAAGATTTTAAGTAACGAAATCAGCGGATGCTTAATTTCCAGTCAAAGACTAGTCTACTTCCCAGCCGTTTTTGTGCCGAAAAATACGACCGCCACAAAAACGGCTGCGAAGGAGACTAGTCAGGACTTGTCCACAGTGTCCACTTTCGTTTAAAACGCAACTTTTTTTATCTGTTTTCAAAAAAAATCCGCGTCCACACGAGAACAGGAAAACGGCGTTTTCAAACTGAGTTCCACTTTGGAGACTGTCTTTGAAAAGTTCCGTTTTTGATAACTGCTTCATCGTTTACGTATGGACGGCCAATCCGTAACAAAAAAGTTGCGTTTTCAAAAAAATCGGGGTACGTGGGGACAGATGGGAGTCCGTCAAAGCCCTTCATAAACGTGATCAAAGTAGTAAACACGTCAGAGGACTGGAACTAGACCATTCAACAAACCACTTCCGGTCGGAAACAAACCCGTCATAACAAACGAACTTTTTTCTTGGAAGTAAAATTCGTCGAATGCCCGTCACGACAACACTTTTAAAACTTTAGATTTACGTGTTGTTTTTTTCCGATAAAAAACGATTATATCGCCTAGTTCTAGCTCTGTACTATCACACTGCAGTCAGATAGATTAAATTTATGAATACAAACATTTTGGCTACCATTGGCACTACAATTAGTAGTAGAGCAAGCTATACAACACGATAAAAACCGGTTTAAACATGTCCTTTATAATGTAATACCAATTTTCCTTAAGCTAGCAGCTTGGCAAAGACCTTCTTTTTAAGATAATAGCTCAAAATTGTACACGCCTCTCGTGTAACTTACACAATCTAGATCTTCCAATTTAAAATTTCGCACCCTACAATTTCGAAATCAAACAAACAAAGGTATTCAGTTTTATATGACTAGTCTCAAGAAATTTCTTAAAAGCACAGAACATTGTAAGATTCGCTGCGAAGGCTTTTAGCTAAGTATGTTGTATTTTAAAAAATGCTGTCGATATTTCATTAGTAAATCTTTCTCAATTTCATGGACTTTTGCGTCCTGACAAAGCCGCGAAGAGAAGCTTTGGATATGACGGAAGTGCTTCGTCGAAACAATAAATATATTCTTAAGCGCTTCTTCAAAAAGCCACACAACGTAAAAATGCTAAAATCTTTCAATAAGAAATGTCCTATTCTAGAATCATATAAACAATCCAGCTATAGTGTCAATGTTTAAGAGAAAATAAAACAATAAGAAGTTTCCATGTATTAAAATGAAATTAATAATCCATAATGATTATATGCCAAGTAAACCATTTAAATTTAAGACTTACTTCCCCGATATCCGAATTCCAATTAACAATCCAAGTTTGTCCCCAGCTCGTCAATGCATAGTTCTTCCGTTGTGATTACAACTGACTTCAATTTTTCCTGATTTCGTGGAATATTTACGCTTGCAGCCGGTCTAGCTTCGACGATGCTTTGGGAAAAATCTAAATTACACACGGTTTAAATCCCCCGGAAGATATTAAGAAAAGAAAAGATATATGTTTGAACTCATTTCAATTGAGTGGACCAGCCAATGACAGGTCTAACCCACCAGTACAATCTACCATTGTCACACAACTTGAATGCTCCAGAACAGCACTGACTGTTTCTTCGACTGTTTCAAGACGTCGAAATCACTTAGTGTCAAAGATACTTAATAAATGATCTGAACAACCGCCATAAATTTATTCATTATTTGTTTTGTTTTTGTAAAACTAATTACAATGACCCCCTGTTAATTTCGAGCGTTGTTATGATCGAATCTTATTCTTCTTTAAAGCACTAATCAAACGAGAATGCAAGTCATCGCAAGTTGGCAGTCACGCTATCTCAGCCTGAATAATCTGAATAAATCTCTGAATAATTTCCCGAAAATATTATGAACAGCGACAAAGTTAAAACTTGTCTACAACACTCATGAAACCTTTATTTTATTAATTTGGGTGTTCGAACGACCGCCACAGAAATTTGTGACTGCCAACTTGCGATGAAGTTTCCACTCAGGAGAATCTTCGGCAAGATCGGAACGGACAGGGAAGTTTCTTTTGTGTTAAAGTTATTAGTTCCGATCGCGAGCTCACAAGCCAAAGAAAACTTCCCTGTCCGTTCCGGGCTTGTGGAAAATTTTCCTGAGTGAAAACTAGGCTTTAGTCATTTTAGCCAGGTGTTCACTCAACAGGTTACTTTCGACACTTGGCATGCAAACTCATATTTTTCTAGAATTTTATTGCCTCTTTATTGCTCTAAGTTTTGAAGTCGTTGCAGGATCAAATGCTCTAGTTTACTTCGTTCATGGTTACAAATGCAGTTACTGAGTTACTGAAATACTTGGAATACGCACTTTGGTATATACGCCAAAAGCAGGTTGCGTGAGAAGAAACTACTTTTGCCGTTTAGGTTTAGGTTTAGGATTAGCGTTGGGAGTTTTGTGGTAAGATTTGGATTTGGAATTCGAAAAAAAGATATGTAACCTTCTCCGATAGCTCATTAGTCAAAATGTTTAATTTTCATATCAAACAAACTGAAATATCTCAAGAACGAAGCAAGGAAACGAAAAACTTCAAAAGATGTTACTCTATCATTTTAAGTCTTCTTTCAAACAAGACAAACTTAATTTTCGTTTCATGAGCACTTTAAGACAACTGAAGTACTTAACAGTTAAAATATCGAACAGGCGAAAACGAGGCTAACTAACAGTGACGTCACATGGCGTATATTTCCGCTCTACGAAAGACGAAAAAGCAGTGACATTTTGAAGCTTTTCGACCATAAATACAAGCATGCTGAGAACTGAACTGCTTAATCCTAGAGGTGAGCCGATGATAAAAAAAAGCCGAGTGCCGATACCGATTGTTAAGAGCCAATATTTCCCCACCATCGGCCGATTAATTGGCAAAACCGATGTTTGCTAACCTGATGGTCAGTAGTGCTCCCGTTTTGTCGTTTTATTCATCTCAAGTTTCGCAATGAGAGGAAGTCATCAAGCCAATTCTCGTATTTTGAGCACAACAAAACAAACAGAAAACAGTCAAGTAGTCAGCAGTGTTTCCTTTATTTAAAGGCTATGATAAACGAGGACGAGAGAGCAGAAATACGAGTACGGGAGTCACGAGACAGGCGATCCGATGGTGAAAGACAATCGGCCGATGGCTCTGCCGATGTTTTGCCGATGATCGGCTCACCTCAACTTAATCCTTTCATTTATGGCTTTACGAGACCTCCCCCCCCTGACAAGTAATATCGTCTGGCGTTGAGGCTGGTTTCTACTCAGGAAAATCTTCCGCAGGCGGGATAGGAACGGAAAGGAAAGTTTTCTTTGTCTTGTGAGCTCTCGGTCAGAACTAATGACCTTAACACAGAGGAAACTTTCCTGTCCGTTCCTATCTTGCGGAAGATTTTCCTGAGTGGAAACTAGCCTTTAACAGAGTAAAAATATCCACAACGACGATGCGAATAAAAGGGTTGAGCGACAAACTCATTTTTGTTGAATTTCACCCGTAATAAATTTCCTTTTGATGGGAACTTACAGTGTGTACACTTGTGGCTTACATAAATTGTTCTTTCAAATTCTCCCAAACCTAATCGCCAGAGTGTAATCGCCTCGTGTAACGCACGCTCTGATTGGCTGGGTCCCGTGCATTTATAAGAGTATGAAGATCATGAATGACGTAAAATGGCGTAGGATGGCGTCACGAACTTCTTTCATGTTCAAATGACGTCAAACGTGCCTTTATAAGAGTACATATGCATGGAGCTTTGCTTTATGTTTTATTTGTTAAATAGAAAAACAATATCCTATTTCTTTTATAAATAATGTAACCTTGACGTCATAACTGTGATCACATCAGTCCTTGGATAAGTATGATTGAAGTCAAATATGGCGGACAATTGGTGGACATGTAGCACTGATCTAGCTTCAATGGCATTATATTTAAATATTAATAGTCAAGCGCATGTTTTCTAACGGTATAAATTCTTTTCTGCATGCTAACTGGTGTACTACATTGAGGTGATTGGCTTTGCGTCTCCAGTTATAAATTAAGTAGTTTATTAATGTTATCTCAGTTTTCATTCATTCGTTTATATGCTAATGGTTAATTGAGTTCGTCATAATGTTTGGTAACTTTGGTTTCTCTTCAGTAGAGAGTTAGGTTGGTGATTCAGTTAATGACTGTTTCTCTTCAGTCATTTGATGTTTGTGAACCTCAGTTGCATTGCGCACTACTCCAGTGTCCCCCCGGGCTCCCAATGCATCATTGCTAGTTGCAAACTCAACGTTACTTATCTGGGAAATCTTCTCGGCTTTCTCTGAGGAATTCTGTTTTTCCAAGAGACGACGGAGCTCCAGATACTTATGAAGAAGATCGGAATATGCCTGCGATAACAATAGATGTCACGACGTTAAGACTAATGAAAATGGAGAAAAGGAGATGAGGGAGTATGGAAAGAGAGAAGGAAGGAAGGAAGGAAGGAAGGAAGGAAGGAAGGAAGGAAGGAAGGAAGGAAGGAAGGAAGGGAGGGAGGGAGGGAGGGAGGGAGGGAGGGAGGGAGGGAAAAGAAAGAAAGAAAGAAAGAAAGAAAGAAAGAAAGAAAGAAAGAAAGAAAGAAAGAAAGAAAGAAAGAAAGAAAGAAAGAAAGAAAGAAAGAAAGAAAGAAAGAAAGAAAGAAAGAAAGGAAGGAAGGGAGGAAGGAAGAGAGGCTTTAAAGCTTGTGTTTGTCTTTAAATCAGTTTATACCTGAAAGCATTCTTCTTTTGTATGGAATTTAGTTTCTGGAACAAATGATGCATTATTCTTGATATGAACAATATCTTTTAGTTCTTTCGTTTTCTTCTGGTCATCTTCAGGAGAAGTTAACAAACCAACACGAATAAACAAATGACGTCTTAGTTTTTCATAACCTTGTACAGTCAGTTCTTCATGATAGAAACTTTCTTCAATGTCCTCCCACTCTCTTTGAGCATCTGCAGGCAACATTGGATAGACTGGAAAAATAAATTAGAGCTTAATTAGAGTTTATTCATCAGCGAGAAAACCCTCAGGCATCCTACTAGGTTAATGAGTTAATTACAAGTGATTAATTCATTCCTGCCTGAGCTGACCAAAAATGGACCCTTTATAGTTTTACTCTGTCTAACACCAGATGATTTTACTCATCAAAGAGAGAACCCTCAGACATCCTAGGCAGCAATGAGTTAACAAGTGATTAACCCATTCCTGCCTGAGCTGACCAAAAATGGACCCTTATAATTATTGTTTTACTCTGTCTGACATCAGATGATTTTACTCATCAAACAGAGAACCCTCAGACATCCTAGGCAGCAATTGTCTAGTTATTACTACGTCTGATTCTGTCTTCACCTGGCTGAACTTAGAAACTATTTGATGGCATATACTAACCCAAGAAAGCATCAAGAGGACAAGCCAAAGGAGTTTCAAACTTGATATCGTATCTACATGTCCTGGGTTCTGTCACACTCACTAATCTATTGCTCTTTGCACACTTGAAATATATCTGGCAAAAGAAAAAAGAAAATAATAGTAATTAAAAACATTTGCACATTATTTCTTATGTTACTGGGTATACCTGATGCAACAATACTTAACTTTTTTAAGTATGGTTATATCTATTAAAGCCCAAATAATACTGTATGTACTAGACAAATTATTTGCACAATATTGCCAAGGCAATTTAATTAAAATATACTTTGGATTCTCGTCGAAGATTGCCAGGACATTGATCACCATCACTCATCACCATTGCTTCAAATGTATTGTTTACAATTGACCATTCCTTCCATATTCTAAAAAAAATTGGCTTAAGTAGGGGTTGGCAACTCGTGGTTGAAGTTCATAATTTTTAAAAATATAAATTTCTAATTTTGGAAGTGCTGGTCACTGCTACACTGTTATATGCCTTACCCAAGTATTCCATGGAAGGCATTCCATCTCCAGGTCTGTTCATGTTGGGTGATGTTAAAAAATGGACACAGTTCATATTTATATCTAGTCACCAAAAATGACAAAAATAAAAACCGAACAAAAAGAAATTAATCACTGAAGGAATGAATCAATTATTTTTTCCATCTGATTAATTAATTATTCTAATTAATTATTCTAATTAATTAATTAATTATTCTAATTAATTAATTAATTAATTAATTAATTAATTAATTAATAAATAATTAATTAATATAATTAATAATTATTACTCCAATTAATTAATTAGTCTAATTAATAATTATAATTAATCTAATTAATAATTAATTAATTAATTTGGCTATCATTTTTACATTATGGCATTTGGAATACAAACTAATCTGCAAATAGCACTTAAATTAATTAATTAATTAATTAATAATTAATTAATCTAATTAATTAATTAATCTAATTAATTAATTAATTTGGCTATCATTTTTACTTTATTGTATTTGGAATACAAACTAATCTGCAAATAGCACTACAGTAGCTAATCAAGGAGGAGTGTGATTGTTTGTAAAAAAATATCAATAATTCTTACGAATTGTCTGTAAGTGAAAAACATTTTCCATACAGCTTCTTCAAATGGTGAGGGCCTACAGAAAAGACAAATTATAAAATTAAATCTAAAGCATCATGAGGGTAAAGAATAAAAAACAAATCCTTTAATAGTTATAGATATACAAAACCACAAGAAGAATGGTTAGTTAAATAAAAATTTCTAGATAAATAAGAGTATCTTCACCTGAAAATGGTGTTTCTTTTCTGAAAGGCTTGAGTGTTGACTAGAAATGTTGAATTAAGACAAAAATTAAGAAGTACCATACAGTACTACTCAGAAGCAAACCCCCCCCTCCCCCAGTGAGCAATCTGTGGGAACATTTCAGGCAATTTTACAAGCAGTTTCATTTGCAGGCAATTTTTAGTTTTAAAGTTTTAAAGTGAGGAGTACGAATTGGTAAAATGGTAACAAGAAAAAAAAATTATTATGTGTACCTTAGGTCGAGGATTGTTTGAATGAAATGAATTCCTACACAAACACAAACACAAACAAATTTAACTATAATAAAATAGTATTTAATTTTATTTTAAAATTATTAAACAAAATTGCAACAAAGTTTCCAATTAACATTATCAGAAAGGTCAATTAAAATTGTAATTAACGTAACGAACTGAAGTACAACAAACACTTCAGTCTTCACTTTGTTTTTCATGGCTATTCACCCTCAAATTATTTCAGTACAAAAGCTTTCCGGGCCCACTTGCATTGCCGTGGCTCGGTGGCTGTTATTAAACATATTCCTACTTACAGTCCACCGTAGTTAGCAGGTTCTTGAACAATCTTTACGACTTTATTTGCACAGAAACTGCCTGACCAAACTAGAAAGAGCAGCAAAAAAACATTACTCAGAACATTTGCCATTTCACCGAGTTTATACCCTTTATTAAATTCAGTTTTAAATTGCCTTATATTCATCAAGAAGTAATAAAAAATACACACCTGAAGAAAATAAAAACAGGAGAAGAAGCCAGGACATGTTTAACAGTTTGAAGTCACGTAAAAATGCAAGAAAACATACAGAATATACTCAAGTTTTAATAAACACATTTCATTCCCGCCATGTTTGCCGCCTTTGAACAAGAACGTGCGCCTGCTGGCGATTGCTAGCGGTATCCATGTGAGGCTTGTGATTGGCTAGAATTTCGTCTAGTTTGTCAGATTTTCGCGCCATTTTCGTTCAACATAATCTCTTGAATTGAATTTTCTAGTAATAAATTACAAATACTAGTGTTTGTTTTTTTAAACAGCAATAGAAATGCAAAAGGAATTTAATCTAGACCAGCAAATATCAGTGGTAAATACAGAGAAATTGTCTGTTGTAGCATTTTATAGTATTTGAATTAACATAAATTACTAGGGTCCAGGCTCCAGGGACACGACCAAAACAAAAATGGCGGATAAAGGGAAAAAAAGAAAAGCTTTCGATATTCCTGCTTTATCTGAACTAGAAGAAGTGATAGAAGTCACTCCGGTCTTTAATCGACAGAAGAAAACACAAAAGCACGTTGCAGTACCAAAGTTGTGTGCCGAAAGTACAAATTCAAAAGTTTCTAAAACGAAGGAGCTCAGACCAGCAGAACAGTCAAATGAGGAAAATTATGTGACACCAGATGACATTAGTTCTGGCTTAAAATCTACAGATGAGGAAGAAAACGTGGAGCAAAATAAATTAAGCAAGGAGGGAAGGGATACTGTATTTGTTGGTAAAAATTTCCAAGAAACTTTTGCTTTTATTGAAAATACAAAATATTATCAACCTCAATCATCAAAGATGTCCTCTGAGGTTTCAGAAACTGTGTAAGTGTGGTCATGACTAACCAATCCAGCTCTGCTGGCATGAAGACACTTTGACAGAAAACCCTAAAATGAATGCCTTCCTAAGATAAACACCTCTCTTTGACAGAAACAATTCTCTGACAGGCATCTTTGAAAAAGACCCATCAGTGCTAGACCAGACTGCTAACTATGCTAGGGCACACAGAAGAAGTTTTTTCCCCAAAATAGTGCGCACATACGGAAGTGAAATGCGCACTCTGACATGTATATGGAACTACCATTACTCATGTCCAGAAACTAATTTAAAAACAATTAAATAATTTTGCACTGACAACTTAATATGGGCTTCCCACCTGCGTAGACAAGCTTAGACTATTTTCTTGACTATCTGCTTTCCTGCTTGTGTGAGTTGTCAATTATCATGTCAGTTCTGTACTCCTGTACATTTTGTTTGGCAAGTTAAGATCACAGCATGCACCCATAAATTGGCCTTCTTGCCATGAATTGAACACTTAAAAAATGTTGTGTGCACACACAATAAAAAAACTGCACACAGAAGAAATTTCGTGTGCACAGCAAAGTTAGCAGTCTGGGTGCTAGAGATCTTAGATCTACATTTGTTAGTTTGCTGCAATTTGTTTTCTAGAACTTCAACTTCTGCATCAAATACCAGACAAGATACAGCAAAATCATCAAAACCTAATGCAATAATTGTCAATCAAAGACAGGTTAGATATAAACATTATTAAATTGATCAACAGGGTTCTTCCCAATGAGTACAACAAAGCTACAATCCTTAGGGGAGGGGGGGCATATCTGAAGAGAACATCATGGATAAAATTCAGGAACTAATGAAAGCTTTTGTTTACTAGAAAGGTAATCCTATCTTGAAGTTCTTTCGAAATGTTCCCTGGGAGTATGGTGATGTTGTTCCGGACTATGTTATGGGACCAAGAATGTGTGCATTATTTTTAAGGTTTGCAATTACACACAATGCACCAATTGGCCTTTTATACTGCTTTTGATAATGATTTAACTTTTCAATTCTTACTGTTAGTTGCTGTATTATTTTTAGTATACGTTATCACAACTTTAATCCAAACTATATCCATGACAGATTAAAACAGTTGGGAAGTCGTTATGAGTTGAGAGTCTTGTTAGTTCAAGTTGATACTGTAAGTTAAATTTCTTACAAACAGCTTAATCTCTATACACAACCAAGAAAACTAAGGCCACATTGAACAGCTACAGTACATTATAAACTGGAGTTGCTTGCAAAGTGCAAACCAGCCACCTGTCTCATGAGTGCGAAGAACATGGAACAAGCTGCTGGTTTTCAGGCTAAAATAAAGTCAACCACAACAACCAAAACTTCAAACAACAGCAATGAACTAAACAACACAAACAGCAGCATAAACAACAAATTAAACATGGTTGAATAATGACCAAACCTTTTTATATTTAGAAAGATCCACATAAAAGTTTAAAGGAGCTAACAAAAATGGCCATTTTAGCAGATTGCACATTGATCCTGGCATGGAGGTTCAGTAGAGCAATATTTATTAAACTACTGTAACTAGATAATACCAAACTGGTTTGTTGTGTGTTCAAATAATTCACAATATGTACAACTAAGTAGTTACTAAATATTAAAATAAAACTACAACACACTTACTGATTGATTTTAATTTTTTACTAAATAGTGCTGAAGAGGCTGCCCGGTATTTAGAAATGTATAAAATATATGAGAATAAACCACCAGAAGTTCTTCAAGGCCAAACAAATACTGATTATTTATCAAAGGTAGTCATAGTGAATGTAAAACTTACTTGGAATTGGCTGTAATGGTAGACCACAAGTTAATTTATTGGACTGTTTATTTTTAGCTAACTGATTGTTTGACTACAGTGAAATCTGTTAATAAAACTGACACAGTCACACTAATTTCAACATTTGAGGTTAGTTTGTGCAAAGCAGCAGGACGTTTAATAGCTAATGCACCTCTTTTTATGCTATTCCTTTGTAATATCATGTTTGCGGGAATTTCTTTTATCACCTCCATTGATGTCAAACCAGGTATGATTAGTTCTAATCAGACCTGGTTTGACATCAACAAGGTAGGATTAGTAAAAATGAATATAATGAGGTATATTAGTTAATGGACCTGTGAGAACAAACAAAATCCCTGCAAACATGATATTACACAACTTATCTACAAAATTCACAGATAAGCTGCAATTTATCATAATTTTTTTTCAGTCTTTAGAAAATATTATTTCTGCTTCAAAGGATGACATTGCATTGTGTCCAGGATTTGGACCGCAAAAGGTGACATGCTCTCATCTAATTTTCTCTTTCTTAGTTCTTTTACCTAGAGAAGATGTCCTCTGGTATATTGTCAAACTTATTTTGTTGTTGGTTTGTAGGCAAAACGTTTGCACGATGCTTTTCAGCAGCCATTTATTACAAGCAAGAAAGCCAGTGAGCAAGACACCAGTGGAAATTATAAATGATAAAACTCAAGCAAAGCTGATTATAACAGTTATCATTTAAACTTATAAAGCATAGCTGATTATAATAGTTATAACTATTATCAATGCATATAAAAATTTAATATAATAAATAAGATAAGAGGAAAAACAAACACAAAAAAACTACAAAAATTGGACATTAGCCGGGAAAATATTCTGGTATTAGCTAGTTGACAATTTTAATTATGTTTGGTGTAATTATATCACAGAGTTGACAATTGTAGTTGTTTTGTAAAATACATTAAAAATTAAATTAAGTAGTAGAAAAAATTTACAACACTCTGTGGAAGCTTCTTGGGTTAATCAATACAGTACATTGTACATGGGGGTCATTGCAGAGCTTGAGAAATGCCTGCAGTTTTTCCATACTATCCCTAATAGTACTCTTCTCCATCACCTTATCCCTGCAATCCCTACACTACCCCCCTCCCCCCATCAGAACTAGCTCTATGAGATGACCAATTTGTCATTCTGTACAAGAAGGAAAAGTGGATATTTTCTGGAACACTTCAATCTGGTCAACTGCTTGTCTGTTGTGAAGAGGGGTTTACACAGTGAATACACGCTAGTTTATAAGAACTCAATTCCTTCAAATTTATAACTCCCTGGTATCTTTTGTTCTTTCATAAGCATCCTTCCACTTAAATCAAATGCTATAATATAGGAATTAATTTCACCATCAACTTCTTCTGTTTTTAATGCAATAATATGCTGCTCATTTGTTCCAGGAATAAACTTAAATGATGAGAAGCCATGAGTGACATTAAGAGGACCAATTAATCTCATATCACATTTGACAAAATCTTCTGTGCATGATATTAGCACGTTTGTACCATGACGTTCATCAGCTTTGTCATCGTATTTTAATTTACTAGCTCGACGAGGAAGAAAATACCACTTTCTATTCACACTACTCCAAGATGCTGACTCATGAATGAGATATCCAGGAGGGTCGATCCCTGCAGTTTTGAGTAATTTTCTATAATTGTCAACCCAATTAACATGGGTCATGGCACCACTTGGACCAATAATCTTTACGTATTGTGGATTAAAATTTAATATTTCACCAGTTTTAGTCGTCCATTCTTTTCCAAGACCACCAACAAATAATTCTCCGTCTTTTACAGTCGCCCATTCTCCCTTAAACCCTTTAGCTTCTGTGCCATCACCATCCGCCATTATGACCCATGGTGAAACATGTCTGTCAATGACTTGATACACAACGCCTGTTCTGTCATCTAGGCTTAGTATCTTGCCGTCAAAACATATCAATTCAGAAAGCTCCATTCCTCTACCGCCTTGTGATAACGACGAAGTGAACTGAATATCATTATCATCCCAAACAACGCTAATAGATGTTCCTCCTCCATGGATGACAAGTTTGCCACGTTTCATATAGCTAAACCAGGTGAATAATTTACTAGGATGCTTCGACTTTTCATCTAAGTCCGAAATAATTCCTATACGATACGTTAACAGACCTTCTGGTGTTTTTACAGCTTTAGTTATTGGACAAGAGTTCTCTACAGCAGTTCCAGCCCTATAAACGCCAAGCTGTAGAAATGGACTATTTTGTCCCCAGTTCAAATGCAACGAGTATGCAAGATAAAGTAGTGTTACAACTAAAATGCCACACAACGCACAAACCTTGCTTTTCTTCTCCATAGGCAAGCGCCGTATTTTGTATTTTAAAGAAATACCACTCTCCGCAGTGTACTGATTATTATAAGGTTTGGCCAACTTATCATACATAACTACAGTACATTCCTTTCTTCCACGTCGGAAAACTGCTTCCCAAGCCAAGTTGTCAAAACTAAGTACTCCACACAATCAGAGAATATTATGCAGTCCATCATTTCCATCTCCACTCTTTAAATATCAAATTATTCACATCATAATTGTGATGGGGGATTAGCTCAAATGGTAGAGCGCGCGCTTTGCATGCGCGAGGTAGCGGGATCGATGCCCGCATCCTCCAATTTTTATTTCAATCTTTTTTTACAGCTTACCTTTGGGACGAAGAACAACTTCTAGTAGCCAGTTTTCCTTCTAATTATTTTCTTTCATTTTCCCCCTGCAATCTGAAGAAAACAGAAAGATTTCTGTGAAATCAAAAAAGCAGAAAAGTTCAGAAGCCGCCTCGTTCCCAGGCCCACATACTTTTAGCTTTTCGTCGCCAAACTAAAGGATTGACCGTTCCACTGATAATAGTCGGTTCCCCTTATTCGCGAAGGCCGCAAAGAATTCTGGTAAATGTATTCAGCAAGACCAAGCTCCAATATGGCGTCCAACATGATCGATGAGGAGCCATCTACTTCTGGCGTTATTTCTCTGTCATCTCAGCCAAACTCTAGTTCTTTTCAGAACTCTTGCACGAGTTTGGTCTCTGAGATGCCAGTAGAAGGTTCATTTGATGCGGAAAACGTTTGTCCGAACAATATAAATGTCGAAGGAAATGTTGCCATCAGTCAGCCTGGAGATGGTTGGACTCGATCTCTTCTTGGTCTTCCTGCCTTTCAATACGCGTTTATTCATGAGCATTTGGTGGAAAATTCGGAGACAATGCCCGATCATCGTCCCACTGGCGCCCATCGCCACAAGAAAATGGGATATCGCTTGTTCAAAGAGAATTATGTCAAAAATCTTCGTGTCAAACCCAATGTGCAAACCAATTCTAAACTCTTTCTGGTGAAGAGCCTTGTGTGCGCGTCCATGAAAAAGCAATCCTACACCGTCTATGTCCATCTCTCCCAAACAGATGGTAAGGTTGCAAAAGCTAAGTGTTCTTGCAAGGCTGGTGCTGGGGGATGTTGTAAACATGTTGCAGCGACTCTGTTCCAAATACATGACTTTGTGGAACTTGGTTTAAGTACTGTCCCTGATGACAAAAGCTGTACTGATGTTTTACAGCAATGGAATGTTCCGAAAAATGCAGATACACAGGGACCATTACTATTTACTGAATTGAAATTTGAAAAGGCTAACTTTGAAAGGGACAATAGCAAAAGGAAAAGACCCATTTTGTCTGCATCAAGAAATGGTTACTGTGCTACCCCACCTATGGCAAGGGAAATAAGTGTTGAAAGGATAAAGAAATTAAAAGATAGTTTAAGTGGTTCTAATACTCTTCTTGGTGCATTACTTCGTGACAGTGATTGCAAACCATGTACTATATTTCCAACTTCATTAAAAACTCCAGTAAATTGTGAAGAGAGTTTAATTACAGTAGACCCAAGACAAGAGATTTTTGATGGCTTGGCACAAGAAATTGAGTGGAAACATGTGGATGGACCATGTCGCAAGTTTGTAACTGATATTGTATGTGTATCAAAGGAAGAGGTAAAGAGAATTGAAAAGGAAACTATGGGACAATCTTCCAATAAGAAATGGTTTATGGAAAGACGAAAAAGACTCACTTCTTCTAACTTTGGCTCAGTGATCAAAAGAAAAATGGACATCTACCCAAAAAGTATTTTGAAGAAAGTACTTGGAGGCCAAAAATTGTCAACTTCAGCTTGTCATTGGGGGCTAGAAAATGAACATGTTGCAAAAGAGAAGTACAATGAACAACTTCCCAGTGCTAAACTTTATGATTGTGGACTCATCGTCAACCCACAATGGCCCTGGTTGGCTTGCAGTCCTGATGGGTTTAGTTTATTAAATGGTGAATGGTATGCCATTGAAATAAAATGCCCATTTTCAAAGAGGGACATGACCATTCAAGAGGCATGTTCTGATAAAACCTTCTGTATGATCCTTATTGATGGAAAACCAACACTAAAAAGAAATCATCATTATTTTTTTCAGTGCTTAGGTGTAATGGCACTATGCCAGTTACCTTTTTTAGATTTCATTGTTTATACACAGGAAGATATTTGTATAGAAAGAATTTATTTTGACAAACAATTATGGAACAAGAACATGCTTCCCAAACTCTCAGATTTTTATTTCAAATTTATGATGCCTGAAATTCTAAAGGCATGATATTCAGTTAAATAAATATTATTAAAATTGAACTAAGTAATTATTAGACCTACCTGGCAGCTGCTGGGTGCTTATAACGTTTATATTGTTACCAAGAGGCATATATAATGTCAGTACATTACAGTCCTCTTTTTTGGCATATTATAATAAGCGTAAGCTTTTCAAACGTAAACAAACGTGCGAAATAGTTCATGCTTCAAGCTTGAATGTAAATGGTAGGTAGTAATTTCACAATGTTTGTCAACATTGCTACATTAACCCATTGAAGGCAAGGGTACACCACTATATTCTGGTTAATACCAGATGATTTTATTCAGCAGAGTGGGGCGCATGTCTCTCAATGGGTTAATTCTAAGTTCCATGAATAGAAAAATGTTTCTTGAATTCAGTTTGTCGAACTGTATAAAATTGATTTTAAGTTACAAATTTACTGCATGCACCCCCTGGCTGATAAAATAGTTCTTATCACAGATTATGTATCAGACCTCACCACACTAACAATTACAACATACATTAAAACAAATATCTAAACACAACCAAATTATATGAAAAAACGTTTTTATTCCTAAGATCTGAATACCTGACTTTTAATATTCAATACATTTTAATTTTTTTATACCAAAAATTTAGTTCATCTATTATGTATTACCATCACTGACTAAAGGAGGTAAAAAATTAACAAGGTAACAACAAATCACCCAAATTTTATTTAGCTCTGCAATCATGCTTGTTGGATCCTTCCTTGGAGTATCCTATAGTTTTTAATTCGTTCAATTGCCCGCTCAACATGTATACGCAAGGAGGCAATTCTCCTTGTTTCTGTCTCCTCTTCCACAGATAACTGGTCTTTACCCCTCATGAAGGCTGGAATGTTTAGTGTGACACCTTTCGGCAAGTCATCCAAAATTTCAAACCCTCGGTCAGCCATAACTGAATCACCTTCTTCCAATAGTTGTAAAACACCACTGTGCTTGGTAATATTTTGGTCACTTGTTCTACCAGGATACAGCTCAGAAACAAAGGTAACTGCTCCATTAGGTGCTACTCCAATAAGACCTTTAGCTGTGTTCTGGTGCTTGTAGCTTGAGAATGTTGCACTCTGTGTTCGGTATGAAGATGCCATTTCAATAAATAATTCTGTGCAGTCTAATATGACCCTAGTTGTTGGGTACGAGTTTTGAAAACAACTTGGCATAGTTTTCGGGATGGATGCCTTGGATGCCCAGATTGGTATTGCTCGCAGATGCGAATGAAGTATATCAATCCATGTAATGCATATCCGGCTGAGGTGGCTAGTGGACAGGTTGCATCTTACAGCAAGGTCTTGCTCAAGGAGACCACATCTCAACCTTGCTAAGACAATGAACAACTCTTGTTCAGGACTCATTTGTCTCTTTGGACCACGTTTTGATGACTCTGGTGTGACTGAGTCATCATTTCTGGTATTTGATCCCCAGTAGTTCAGTTTATTAACTGCTGGTCCCAGGAATTGGAAAAAGATCTTGAACAAATCATAACTTTGAAACCCAGTATAAAACATAAAAAGTTTTGGATTGTCCTTAAATGTTTCTAAAGAGAATGCATTCTCTTTTAGTTTCTGCTTAAGTTCGTTAATAGTGTTGGTCAACTCCTCTACCTTTTTACTGTGCTCCTGCTTCAGCTGTTCCATCTGCTCTTTTAGTTCTTGGTTTTCCTTTCGCAGTCTTTTCAATTCATTTGCCTCCTTGTTTTCAACATCTTGCTCAAATCGTAGTTTCTTTGGTAGTAGAGCTGAAGTCATCCTTCCTCCTGAACTATTTCTTGTCGTACGTGGCGTGGCTAGGGTTGGTGTGGTTGACTTAGGCACGTTTATGGTGGGAATATTGTTCATGTATGTTTTCGTACCTCCAACAAAATGGGCTGAACAAACTCGATGGGAAGACGATGGGACAAAATTTTCCCGTTTAATCATGTGGAGCCACTTCTTCCTTACGTTAGAATCCTTGGGAATAACATAAAAGGACAATTTATCTTCTTTATTCCTGATAGAATTGTTGAAACAGTTTGGAACACAGCATGTAATACCACCACCACTATGATACGTCGATTTGGGGGTTGAATTTTCTTCCAATGACGGCGACAAACAATCTGAAATACTTCCCACTGGCATCTCAGAGACCAAACTCGTGCAAGAGTTCTGAAAAGAACTAGAGTTTGGCTGAGATGACAGAGAAATAACGCCAGAAGTAGATGGCTCCTCATCGATCATGTTGGACGCCATATTGGAGCTTGGTCGTGCTGAATACATTTACCAGAATTCTTTGCGGCCTTCGCGAATAAGGGGAACCGACTATTCCTAATGGCTCCATATTCGAGTCTTCAAGGCAAGAGGCACTAAGGCAAACTAAGTAAACAAGTTTACCACCGCAAAATTTTTCTTCTCTTTTTAATTAAAGTGTTTATGAAACGAAAAAATCGTTTCTCAACTAACATTCCCATTTTGTAGTTCAGATTACGCTGATCATCATGCGCTATTTTATTTTTACATCACGATTTTAGAAAGTAGATCTACAAGCCTTCAAAGTTGACCATTTGCACTAATTTTTGTCCGCCCAGACTCAAGAACTCACTGGTAAAAATGGAATCTTTTGAAAAGTACTGTATTGCTAGTGGCCCAAACGAGATGAGTTGAAAGAACAACTTTAAGATTCAAGGATTGTCCTTAAACTGTTTTCCTAGTGATGAGTTTGTTTGCCAAAATGGACAAAAATTGAATGGCTTTGTGGAACCGCACGTTTCCTAATGAAAGCCGTCAAAGTGAAACTGTTCGGTACTTTGCTCCACGCGTTTCTGTATTATTTACTGTTTGTAAACAACGGCTTGACTCTAAATTGAAAGAGCCAGGGAAATTTACAACAAGGATTTTTGTTGAAGAAGCGAAGCCAGGAAGGGAGTAATGAAACCCCGGTTTAGATTGCGTTAGGCTACAGTGGCAAAGAAAGGAAATCTCAACCCGCGAAGGTGGACAGGTTGTTGTATATGGATTTTTCATGTTTGATACTCGACCTCATTGCATTATTATAAAACAACACATGGAACGAGTATCAAACAAACAGAGATACTTTAACGGTTTCTTCGGCAGTTTGATATTATTTGTTATTTTGGCTCACTTTATATAAAATACAGTTGATGATCTTTATATGTTTACATCGAGTAGCGTAATACGATATTTCACACCGGCAAATCACGCTAGCGATGCTGTATAATCTGATGTAAGCTACCGCAATTCTTTTAACGTTTGTTTGAACAGATCATTTGTATCATTGTTCAACCACAGTGAGTTGACGCTTCAAATATACCTATGTGTCTGAAATATGCGATGAGCACAAATTATGTATGATACGTTATTCATAACAAGATGAACCAGTTGTCCTGAACTCAAGTAAACATGCACGGCGGAGCGCCTAAAGAGCTAATTTTAAGTAGCAGTGATTCGTTTTGTTAGCAGGGTATTTTTATAAGAAATGTGAAATACAACAAGGCAAAAGAATACAATTTGAACAACTTTTCAACTCCCCATAAAAAGGTCTAACACATATCTTCAAACGGCACGCTGATGGCAACTGACAATAAATAGTTCATGAGGTTGATGGCAGCTTTTATAACGCTTAAACTTCCTTGATTTTCATCAAATTCACTCTGTAAAATATTCTCACTCTCCTGGTTTGAGTTACCAATCGAATGATAAGTATTGCGCATGGAAAGACTACGGTGGCCCATAGAGACAATACAAAAATATATATTTAGATACAAAAATATTTATTGGGATACAAAAATATTTTATTCCAATACAAAAATATATTTTGCAATACAAAAATATTTATTCAAATACAAAAATATTTATTGAGATGCAAAAATATTTTATTCCAATACAAAAATATATTCTGCAATACAAAAATATTTATTCAAATACAAAAATATTTATTCAAATACAAAAATATATTTTGCAATACAAAAATATTTATTCCAATACAAAAATATTTATTCCAATACAAAAATATTTATTGCGATAAATTAGGACCCAGACCCCAAATCGCGCTAATCTCGTACTCAGGCTCGTATAAGAGCTCGAGCCAGAGCTTTTGCTCATTAAATATGGCTACTCGTGGAAGAAAGTGTTCGGAATGTAGCGCCCTTCTGGAACTTGGATATTTATTTTGTCCGTTATGTGGAAGCTCCGTAACCAGCAATCAATCGATGGTTAACGCTGAAATGCCTGGACCTAGTACTAGTCGTCCTAGTACTGTTGACGTAAAGACCAAACAGGGTCAGGGAAAAGTCGAAAAATTTTCTCTGGAGAATTTCGAAACGTACAAGAAAAAAAGGAAAAGGAAAGAAGCTCTTTTTTCGTCCGAAAAGGTGGTCGTAAACGCTCGCGTTCTGAAGAAGAAGAAGTTTGCATCACCATTGGTTTGATGAAAGAAATGGAAAAAATAAGACGAGGCGAGTCGCTACCACTAAAAATCAAGGCAACAGCCACTGCGGAGGAAATCCTACAAGCAGCAGTAAAGAAACATACCGCGTTCAACAAGCGGTTTAATTCAAAGCCAAAATACAAGTTGGTGTTTAAGGACGGCAGTGAGGTACGTACCGTCCCGGGCAGTGACCCTGAAGAAAGGTTCACACTAAAAAGGTATAAAGAGCTCTCAGGTTTTTCTTTTGCGAGAATCACTTTATACCTTCTTCCTGAAGTTGCCAGTTTAAGGGGGCGTATCCAAGAACTGAAAGAGTGTATCAGAAAAGACCCTGAAGAGTCCGAAAGTTCAGAGTTTGAGGACAGTGAACTAGAAAATTCGAAAGTTCAGGAAGCAAATCGTTCGACAAAGATTTATATCAACATGACCAACTCTGAGGATCAACCTCGTACAACCGTGCCAGTTACTTGCCCACTAGAACAAATGACAGATATGACAGAATTGCACGCCCCAAATGAATTACCAGTAGAGTGTCCAATATGTTTTGAGCGATTCCCTATAGGAATTGTGGCAGAGCATGCTGATGAATGTGGAACATTGTTTCAAATAATTTCAGAGGGTGAAATTTCAGAGGGTGAAATTAATGATGAAACAGATGAAATAACGGAGACTTTAGATGGAGTCACTGCAGAGCCTGGAGAAAATTCTTCACATGCCTCTCAAAGTGCATTAAAAATCACCATTCAGACAATTGGCCAGCAACAACTTGACTCTGAAGAAGAACCTGTTAGAGTAACTGTTCGTCGATTAAGGGTGTGGGATGATTTTAAGAGAGCCAGAACCAGATATTATTCCACCAAGAGAAAACTTAAGATAACCTTTTCTGGTGAACCCGCTGTGGATGACGGTGGACCAAAAAGAGAGTTTTTCACAGGTAATATTGCAAAAAAATAGTCCACTGTAAGTCTTACAATGTAAATGTCTCATCAAGTACAATACAGTATTTACTGTTTTTAAAAGACCAGTCAAACAAGGTGCTATCAAAACCTGCAGGCTAGTAGCATGCAGTTTTTGATAGCACCTTGTTTGACTGGTACGGTAATATGAATTTTACTTGTGTGAGCACTACAGTACTGCCACAGTAGTGTAATCTCCATTGCACAAGTATGCAAAATAATTACACATTTACAGTGGTGTTGTAAACGTTTAATTTAGCATAATGCACATTCAAGTTTTTTTTACAAGAGGACTCACAGTTGAACTGACTTTTAATAAGCAGTTGGTTATTTTTAATATCCCACCATCCTGAATACATCATTTTTATCTTTTAGTGTATTCATCATAATTCACAGTTTATAGCCAGTATCTTTGTTTAAACCTTGTGTTTTTTAGAAATAATGACTTTTATGCAGCGGCGATTTTTTCCTGATGGGCAGCCAAATTCATCAACAGTCATGATAACACAAAATGTTTACAAGCTATGTGGTGAACTGATGGCCATGTCAATAGTACAAGGGGGACAGGCCCCATGTATGTTGTCACCAGTTGTCTATGATTACTTGATAAGGGATTTGAAGATACAAAATACTCAGTCAAGTAGTTATAAAAGTCTTTGTGAAAAGGTAAGAAAACTTAGTTGCTTTTAAACCAAAACAATGCTGCAAGCTTCTGTGTTTGCATGCAGTGGCTGTGGGCTCTACAGTGTACATGCAGTAGTTCAGCTGTTGCTAGCAGTTGCATGCAAATGTAGATTAATATTACAGTATCCCAATCTCCATCTCCTAGACCTTGGCACTATATAGTACACTTTGCTAACGGTTAATATATGAATAATGACCAAATGGAAACTAGGCCTAACCCATATTGAAATGTTAATTACTAGAGGAAGGATGTGTTTCTTAATTCCTAGCTTGCTGAAGATACAGCTGATTTTGGATCTATACTCCTAAATGAAGAAGTGTTTCCCCTTTTGGCAGAAATAGGCTATCAGGGAGTACCAGGGAGGGAGACACGGTCATCAATAAACAGCCTTATTCAGTAAGTATAACTGGATTTGTAGTGAAGAATCATAACTATTCTTACATACCTGCACATATGAATACTTTTTCTAATACAGTAGTCAAATTATATTTCTGGCGTTTATTGTAGGAAAATTGTAGGGAAAAATTCATATGAGTTACAATTTAGTAGTTGGTTAACTCTGTTGGGTTTGTTGAGTCTGTTGGGGTTTATTTTTGTTGAACCTTTTTATCATACTCAACAAAGTTAGTCAACTCCTGAATCATGACTGGTACAGAAAATGTCACTGTAAAGTGTAAATGACCAAACCATCAAAATTGTCCCACTATGCTTCTTTTGCCAGGTCAATATGCCTCAAAGACCAATTGGGCAGTATTCTTCCCCAGTTAGCTCAACTGGAGGATGGGCTCTCTACATATGGGTTGATAACAGAAATCAGAAAAGCTCCAAACATGTGGGAAAGTGTTCTGGTTGTTGGTAAAGGTGTTAAAGTCACACCTACCACCTTGATAGATGGGATACATGTTATCTACAGTGAGAGCCAAATGAAGAGACAGAAGGAAGCAGATACATACACTTATTTCTGTGATTTTATTCACACTCTAGCTATGAAAGGCAAGTTCCTGTAATATGTTATCCTGTGTAGCTGAAGATTGTAAGGGGTTGGGAACTGGGACAAGCAGAAGTGCTGAAGAAAATTGGGGTGGGGGAGGATAGTCATACTGCATAGGGAGGAAACAGCATATCCCGCGGCTCTCATTTCAAAATGATAATTATCGTCATTTGTGAGATGTCGTTGAATTAACAATAATCATCATTTAAAAAAAAGAATTCCCTACCCCCAAACCCCCAACTCAACCCCCACCTGACCCTACCCCTAACCACAACCCCCCTGACAACCCTAACCCTAACCACAACCCCCCATTGGACCTAACCCTAACCACAACCCTCTGGAAAAAAGTCCTGCCTCTCAGACCCCGACCACAACACCCCTAATGGTTCTTTTGTTATATGCAATTTAGTTTAACATCCCGCATGTGGGACAGAATCTCACTTGAGTATCATGATAATCATCATATTCGACTGTGTGAAGAAATGATGATTATCATGATACTCAAGTGAGAGGACATGTTGGGAGGAAAATGCTGCCTGCATAATCTTGCATGAGTTACAAATGAGAATGTGACAAAGACTAATCTAGACCACCAGCCAATTGTGGCTAGATTTGCAATAACTTTCACTTTCAAATTACCCTTGGCCTTGAGGCAGATAATAAAAGTATTGGGAAGGGGATGCTATATACTTGGAGAAAAGGGGAATGGCTAAATGGAGAGTTAATCTCTCAGAGAGTTAAATTGGAGAGTCAAGGTTTTGGAGAGTTAACTTTGAACCACACCCACATTTCTCAACGACCACACCTAATTTCCTAACTCTCCCAATATTTTCTTTGGAATAACGTTAAAAGGTAAAATAGGATGCGGGAGTTAACTTTGTCATAGCTCTATTCCTTGACGATTGGTAAATTTATAACTCATTGGTAAACTTCGCTGTGTTACCTGAGCCCAAGTAACTTGATCATAAGACTATCTCACATACAATTCAGATTCAAGTTAGTCAGTTGCAAAGAAAGGCAAGGTGTAAAAAGAACTTGGCTAGTTCAACGATGTGCACCACAGATGTCCAAACCCCGCGTTACATGTAAGTTGGCTTTGGATGTCTGCGATGCAGGCTATGTACCGCTCACAATGCTTATATACAAATACATGTGACGATTGCAGTAGACTAGGGCATGATGTGGGCGTGGCTCAAGTTAACTCTCCAAAGTCTTAAAGCTGGATTTCCACTTGGCGAAAAATGTCACGCGAAGCGACATTTTGTTTTTGAAGCGAAAAGTATCACTCAGTGGAAAACAGCCTTAACTCTCTGTTTAGTCAAACCCAAGAAAAAGTATGTTCTATGCCATTAGCATTACGGTAAATCATTCTGGGCAAAGGTAATAAAACCTGATTAGCATGCAATCAGGGTTTTGTAGGATATTAGTGAGTTACCTGTTCACTTTTTTCAATAGAAATTGAGGGAAAAGATGTTGAGGATCTACTTCAGTGGTTAACTGGTTCAAGAAAGATGCCTCCCCTTGGTCTACCTACCAGAATAAAATGCCAGTTTCTTCATGGTTGTAAAGCTGGGTGTCGTTGTCGCCCAACAACGTCTACATGTGATTTAATGATCACATTACCTGTCCATCTCAACAACGAAGAAGAAATGGTTGAAATAATGACATCTGCATTGGCAGACTCAGTTGGTTTTGGCCTTCTTTGATTTAAATTGTGCAAAAATAGTTAGTTTTTCATGGGTTTACAGTACACTGAACATGGTACAGTATATGATGTTGCACAACTGATTCAGAACACAGCAACGTTTTGTCATTGAACTATAGTAATGCAATTTAATAGTTGGGATTATAATTGATTATTAGAACATTTCTACAAAGTTTGGTTTGAGTTTGGTAAATTGTTGGGTTTGGTTTAAAAAGAGTACCAGTATATTATACTTTACAGTGTAATATTACTGTAAATTGATTTGTTTATTTTTTGCCTTTATCAGCTGTCTTGTATCCATAACAAAAAACTGATTTTTGGATAGTAAATCTGGTAGTGTCATCAGTCTAGATTTGGATGGATTCTCACACAATGACATTACTGGCAGTATCAGTCACAGCAATGCTTGGCCAGATCAAATAACTTTAATGCAATTATAAAGAATCACTTGCATACAAACAAACTCATTTTTTGATCTGGCCAACACAGCCTTATTAGCACAATGGCCCTTCTGTGTACAGTATATGGGTGGGGTGGAGGGCTGGGGAATACTGTACAGTACATAATTATCTGGTTGCAGTGAGCAACAAGAAAAAAGGAATATATTACAATGGGCATTCTCTCTAACTGTATTTCTCACCTCTTATACTTCAGCTGGTGAGAAATCTTATGAATTTGCTACAGATTTTTGACCACACACTGTCCTAGGGGATGGACACACTTTCATTTGACTGATACATCAATCCCAAAACTAACATGAACAAAGTGTTTGATATTCAATTTCAGTACATTATATAACAATGGTCAGTATCACAACTAACAAAATATTCCAGTGTATGGAAATTGGATATTTTAATAAGCTAACTCAGGATACAAGTTTTAATTGTCACCTTCTTTTGCAATATGAACCAGTCTTCTGTATAAAACAAGCCCTTCATTCCATGTTCTAGCTTCCTGAAACCCTAACCCATGACATAAATATTCTAAGTATTCTTGATGCATATTTTCTTCTGCTTCATACTGCAACAGATTGTCTGAAACAAACTCTAGCTGCTCTGGTGGAATGGGGTTGAGTAATCCATCCATACCTCCATAAGATTCTGGAATGTAGAAAAGTTCATCAGGTCTCCCACTCACTGTATCGTGCCTTGATTTCCTGATGTAGTGAGTGTTCCAGTGTTCCTTGGTTGTGTTGAGGTCTTTCTGAATGAGCTTGGAAAAACAAAACCATAAGCATTCCATGTCAATTTCATTCCCCAAAGTGAGCACCTCTGTTTCAATCATATCTTTAAACAAGTTGATCCACCAGGTTGAGCGATTCCTGCGAAAAAAGGACCACCATCCTTCTATACGTTGATTTGCAGTAGACTGACCAAAACTGTGTGCTTCACCGTCATTCCTAAATTCGCACTGCATTGCAGCAATTATGCCGTTTTCTGTGCCACAGTCTGATCGTACCTTTACTGGACATCCTCCATGTTCTGCAACACACTCCAGATAAAAAGTAGCAGGAACTTCTGGAAGGTTGTTTGATCGTGCTACTTTTAGCCACATGATTTTCCTACTCCAGCCATCAATGGCACCGTGTATTGGAAAACCATATGGCTTCAGTTTGTCGTATCCATCCACATGCCATGTGTGGTTAGGTCCGGGGCTGTGATATTGACGTCTTCTCAAACACTTTCTCTTTCGTAGCTCACATCCTTCAGGGTCCAGTTCCTTTAATTTTACCTGCACAACATGTCTGGGTACTTGTATGCCCTCCAAGCGTAAAGTATGCCAAATACTACGATAACCACCCATGCAACCGGGACCGTTAAGCAACTCAACAATTCTTCTGTGCACTTCTCCAGCGTCATAAGGCACGGAACGTCTTCTCAAGTTGTTTTCCTTTAATCGTAGCTTTAAGGTACTTTGTGACATGGTGATACCGTGTCTTTTTTCCAGTATTTTGACGATGGCTGAGTACGTAAATCCGCACGAAAAGTAGTGGCAAATAAGACCATTCTCGTCTAAGCTGTCAAGTGTCTCAAATTCACTAAAGGGCTCACCACAGTTAGGACAGAATCGATGAACGATTTTCAGAATGAATTGACATGCTTTGCAGCGCCTTTGTTGCAAAGGATCGGCCATTATGGGAAAAAAAAGCGCTTGTTGCGTGATTTGGGGTCTGGGTCCTAACTTATCGCAATAAATATTTTTATTTTTGTATTGGAATAAATATTTTTGTATTGGAATAAATATTTTTGTATTGGAATAAATATTTTTGTATCGTAATAAATATTTTTGTATTGCAAAATATATTTTTGTATTTGAATAAATATTTTTGTATTGCAAAATATATTTTTGTATTTGAATAAATATTTTTGTATTGGAATAAATATTTTTGTATTGGAAAAAATATTTTTGTATTGTAATAAATATTTTTGTATCGTAATAAATATTTTTGTATTGCAAAATATATTTTTGTATTTGAATAAATATTTTTGTATTGGAATAAATATTTTTGTATTGGAAAAAATATTTTTGTATTGTAATAAATATTTTTGTATCGTAATAAATATTTTTGTATTGCAAAATATATTTTTGTATTTGAATAAATATTTTTGTATTGCAAAATATATTTTTGTATTTGAATAAATATTTTTGTATTGGAATAAATATTTTTGTTTTGCAAAATATATTTTTGTATTGGGAATAAATATTTTTGTATCGTAATAAATATTTTTGTATTGGAATAAATATTTTTGTATTGCAAAATATATGTTTGTATTGGAATAAAATATTTTTGTATCTAAATATATATTTTTGTATTGTCTCTGTGGGCCACCGTAAAAGACAGCACGAATCACGGTCAACTTAAGTTAAAACATCAAGACATGTGTACAACCAGTGACGTCACAAGCCGTTTTCCTTCGGTTCCAGGCCCCGGACAAAAACAAGTCCAAAATAAGCACTTTCAAACTCCCAAAAAAGCATTTTTAAAATCGTAGTGCAAAAATAAAATAGCGCACGATAATCAGCGTATCTTAAACTAGAAATTACTATCGCAAGTGAAATGCTGCCTCAAATGGGACAAAAAGTTTTAGTCTACTCCACAGGCAACTCTATGCAGTCTGTGGCCAAAGTGACACCCCCCTTGCCCTACCTGAGATTGCACAATGCACTGATTAGTTTCCTGATATTTTACAAAATTCTTGAAATAAGTCCTTTAATTTTAAGTGCAACAGACAGAGAACATTTACACGTTTATTTTTAATTATAAGATTTAAAATTATACATTACTATAAAACTTATCTCTTAATATAATTGGCAAGGGTTTTGACGGGATAAACATTAAACACTACAACATGTATTGATATAATATACAAATAATAGATCATTATGCCTCTTGCTGTGGCACAGCTGTCAATGCAATTCAAAGTGTTTCGTGTTATGACAAATGTATAGCTGAAACACTATAAAAACCCAAAATTCTAATCTAATTAGCATGTCTAATTATATGTAATTCCAGTATTTCTGATCAGTTTGTCTAATTAGTACCAATAATTCTAATTAGTCTATTATTAGTTCCAAAACGACAACTTCACATCCAGACTACATTTAGGAGCATAAACAAAAATTTACATGAGCGAAGTAAACCCATTTGGTCTCCATGCTGAGTCGATGACGTCAGTGAGCCAGTGGTTGAAACTTGAAAGAGTAGAGTGAAGAAATAATAGAATTTCCCGCCCTCTGGTTCCCAAAAATAAAGTAAAATAAAGAAACGACCTCCAACATTTGGTTTTAAAACTTTTAATGTGAAATCAGAATACAAGTGTAGACGTTGTGTTAATCAATATACTATGAACTACATGTGTACCTAGAGTCGCTCAAGAAGGTTTCATAAAACAAGCTTTAATGCCTGGTTGACGCGATGAGAAACATATATTTACGATACTGCCTTTGGAGAAGCAGAAAGCGGTGGTAGCACACAGATTACGAAATGATTTATTTGAGCGACCAATAAAGGAAAAACAAAAACACTTTCGCTTATATTTTTGAAAGCCTTATTTTTTGGATATAACTAGTTCACTAGCAAAAAGAACGTTATCGTCTTAAAGCCAGAGTACCACACTAACCTACAACGACTTCTCACGAACTTGGTACGAGCGTTTTACGAGTAAGAACGGACAGACTAAAGCACGGCTTGAAAAACAATGTTAGGTTGAACGAGATCTTGATCTTGATCGTTGATGACGTGATGTTATTTCAGGAGACTGCACAGGTGATCTGGAGTATAAAAAGAAAGTTCCACAAATTAAACACTGCTAAGAGAGAATGTTTTCTCAACATACCTAAACATGGTTGTTTGGCTTGGCCAGAGTTGTTCATATGCACATAGTTTTCAGCAATGTGTTACGAAGTTTGTTGGTAAAATTGGATAATTAGCAACTATGCTGTTAAACAACTCAAGATGTTGGTCGTCGCTGTACTGCTGCTCAATTTCTTTTGAATGTCTTTGGTTTTCTGACTAGCTTTGACATAACAAACCATACTGTGGTATTCCTTTGGATGGTGGAAGTATTGTTCGTTATTTAGTAATACACATGAAGCAGTATATGCGCGCCATCACACCTATGTAATGTTGGCAAAGCACATTAAAGATACCTGTATTCCTCTGGCTTAAATATTCTTCATTTAGCGGTGACACATGTAGTAGCATCGCAAGTATTTGTCGAGTAGTACATGTTAGCTTCAATATACATGGCGATATTAAACAAACCATATTATATACCTGATTATTTCTTTAGCTTCATTAATAGCTCTTGGTTTAGCAGAATCGTGACCTGATCATACATGTTAAAAAGCCTTGTAGTACATGTTGAGTAGTAGTACGTATTACGCCTTCACACACATGTCGGCGACATTAAACAAACCACTAAAGATATACCTGAGTATTCCTTTGGCTTGAATAAATACTCTTGGTTTAAAATGCTGTTTGATGTGAAATTATAAACGTTAAAGGATTATTAAACGCTCATTTCCCACACTAAGAACTTGCACAGGTACAAGCATACAGAAATATAAAAGCATTGCAACAGAATGGTACCTCTCGTAAGATTGGTAAACTGCCGCTTCCTTCCGCCTTGTTCCACACGACGCGTGTAGTTCACACCGTTGCTCCTTGCTGGCTTAACGTTCAAACATAAAGGCACACTTCCTATGTATGTCTGGTAGTACATCTACAGCCACACGGCTCCGACCCCTCGTTACACAAACTAACACCATGAGAGACAGACTTGAGAACATTCAGATATTTCTTAATTCGAGATCGAAGCATGGGAAGTAAAAATTCTTCATTTTTACTATCCATTAACGAAGGCATTTTTCGAAAGTATGTAGAATTCTAAGACTTTACTGTTTGTATAAATGAAATAATTTGTGAAATGAAACAATATGTGGCCATAATTGAAACAATTTACCTGTCGGTGAAGTTTTCTCTAAACACACAATATTTTTCGAAAAGACACGAATGTAAACTTGCAACATGAAACTTATTGTGGTACTGTAATATGACTTTGAAAAACGTATTACCAATCAACATAGTAAACACGTTCTTCAGAGTAAGACTTAAGGCACTATACTACTATCATCTGTATTTATGTTACAGCTCAATCTAATATGTTCTCAAACCTGCTACACTCGTAGGATTGCGTTAGATTTTGAAACATGGGTAGAGCAACCATTTGCGAAGTTATATTACCTGACAAGTTATTACCTACCTCCTGTCATCTTGGCTACCTTTCGGACTTCTATTTTCGTCCATGTCAGCAATTTCTTCAAACGACTTCTCAGCTTTCGTGTCACTTCCTTCACGTTCTCCCCATTCCTCTCGCCTACCACGGTCTTCTTCTTTCTTTCCTTCACTTGGGACATCACCATGACTACGATCTTCGTCTTTCTCTCGGCTTCCACCACGATCCTTGTCCCGACTCCCACCACGATCCTTGTCCCGGCTCCCACCACGATCCTTGTCTCGACTCCCACCACGATCCTTGTCCCGACTCCCACCACGATCCTTGTCTCGGCTCCCACCACGATCTCTGTCTCGGCTCCCACCACGATCTCTGTCCCGACTCCCACCACGATCCTTGTCCCGACTCCCACCACGATCTCTGTCCCGACTCCCACCACGATCCTTGTCCCGACTCCCACCACGATCTCTGTCCCGACTCCCACCACGATCCTTGTCCCGACTCCCACCACGATCTTTGTCCCTACTCCGTCTACGATCCCGATCACGGCTTCGACTCCGATCCCGACGTCGCTCCCGACTCCGATCTCGATCCCGACATCGGCTCCGTTCACGTCGTCGTTCCCGACTCCGATCCCGACGCCTTTCACGACTACGATCCCGACGTCGGTCCCGATCACGGTCACGATGCCGATCACGATCTCGATCCCGACCTCGGTCCCGATCTCGGTCCCGATCTCTTCCCCGATCACGATCTCGGCCTTGATCTCGGGACCGACGTCGATCACGATCACGATCACGATCACGATCCCGATCTCGGTCCCCATCTCGATCACGGTCCCCATCTCGATCCCGCTCGGAACGTTGCTCCTTCTCCTGGCTCTCTCTTTCTTTATCTTTATCTTGATTCTCTTCATCTTTCTCTTTCTCTGGATTCTCAGTCTTTTCCTGGCCATCAGTCGTTTCTTTCTCTCCATCCTCAGTCTCTTTTGATTTCGATTGTAAATTATCAAGCCAGGGACGTTTCTCAAAAAAAAAAATCCACAAAATAATTGACTACTTTCTTTGAACAAGAATACAAAAATAAAATGATAAATGCAAGAACGAACGAATGAAAGAATGAATAATATAAATGAGTAAATAAATTATTAATATTTATACACAAAGTTCTAACAATGTATATACAGTACATTATATGGGATGACTTTAGATCTTATTCATAATTCATTCATTCATAATTGATTAATCAATTCATAATTTACTCATTCATAAAGCTAAATCTAATTTTACCTTCAGCTCTTCAACAGCAGACTTTATCTGTGCATATCCCTTGTGTTGTTTGCCTTGCAAGTGATCGTCAACTCGTATCTGAGCATCTCCAATAATAAGAAAAGCTCCACAAACTTCACACACTTCCATTTGTTTTTCCTGACCATTAAAGGATGGATCTCGGTTCTACATGTAATGTCGAAGATAGAAAAAAAATTCACATTTAGCAAAGATGATAAAAGTTATTTTGTAGTCTCAATGTTGGTTTTTGGGTCGTCTCAAAAAAGATCCACACTCCCCCCTGAGGAAATTTGTGCCATTCAAGGGGGGGTGTGTGTGGGGGGTTTAAAATTATCTACAGATTTACCTAAATTATTGTAGGATGTCTGAAAAGGGGGGGAGAAGGACCCATTTGCCATTTCATCCATGGGAGGAGAGTATGCATATTTTCTGGAATAACCCATTTTACAATTGGTTTCCATTACCTTGAAATTGAGTTGGTCTCTCTCATCTTTCAACTGGTCCACCAACTTCATCACACCTTGAGATTCTTCAACTTTACCTTCACAACCTAACTTCTCAGCCTTGGAAACAAAATGACAATAAACCACAAAATAAATAATAAATAAAGGAATTTTTATTCTTATCAGTGTCGTTAATTTTAGTTTGGAAGACAGTCTACCTGTTCTAAAAGCGAGTTGACTTTTTCTGTCAGTTGAGACTCTTTTTCTCTCTCATCTTCATTATCAAGTTTGGCTGGTGTTGTCCTTTCCTAAGAAATATTAATAACATTAACACTGTCAAGAAGACCTAATTATTTTGACACAGCACACACGATAGGCCTTCAGTCTTCTATAAACACGTAATTCGACAACTTTATTTTCCAGCAAAATTCAAGGAATTTATTTTCCAGAATCAAACACAAGGAGGAGTATTACAGCTGACATCCAAACAACAAAAAAAGCCCCACATGCACAGCTTGAAGTAATCCCCCTCCAAACTTCGAAATGTCATACAGTTTTAACAGATAATACGCAAGGTAAATTTAATTCTTTATTTCAATGATTTTCAATGGAAATTATGCTTGATACATTTGTTTATCTTTAAAATTGAATGATATTTGAAACCATATTTGTATTTTGAAATTGCTGTTTGAAGTACTGTGCCCACAGGGTTACAGGGTGTGCTGCACACAACCTGAAATTGGGCTGGCTGTGAAAAAAACTTACTCTCATCAGCTCAGCATTACTCGTCAAACGAGAATGACCACGTCTTATTCTACGATCAACATCAGATAATAATGACTGAAGGTAACGCAAGAAATCTTCTTCATAACCCACAGTCCCAAAACGCTTAGATTTCTTGTATCTAAAATAAATATAAGTTGGTTTTGTATCAGAGATTTAATAAACCGAGACTATTTTTGTGACTGTGACAGATTTAACTTGAGGTAAATATATTTAAAAAGTGAATAGTTAGAACATACTCCTCTCTCAACTTGTCATCATGCATCTTTGTGCAGTACCCTATAATAAAGATTTAAAAAAAGATTGCTATATAAGTTCTCAAAGTTTGCCATGGCTAGACTTTTTAGAGACTTTCCTCAAAGAATTTTTAAACACAACTTCAGAAAAGTTTCTAAAATTTAGTTCTCACACACTGCTGGGAGCTGCTGCGTTAACTGCCGCAATGCTTGACCTTTATTAAAACCATTAATAGCTATTACAGCCCAACTAAACAACTTAGTAACTAATATAACAACCCAATGAAAGCTATTACAGTTCGATGACAACCAGTTAAAAAATATCCACAACTTCCATAGCTATCATATCTCAACCTAATACAACAGACAAGAATATTAATCTAATATGTAGTGACTTACTGGGCCATGTTAATTACAACTTGAATATTTAATTATTTTTACTCATACTCCTTAAATATACAGGGGGGGGGGGGTGGTTAAGGTCAAGCTATAGTGAAAGCAACAACAAAATCTGATTTACCTGACTTACCCACTCTTTTACCCCCCCCTGGGACTCATACGCAGGCTCCAGCAGCGTGTGAGAAAACATTTTCCACTTCTTTCGTGCCTCAGCCAGCGGAAAATAACACAGGCTTTCTGGTGGACTAAAATTTTGGTAAAAGTAGGAATAAAGTAGGAAAACGTACAAAAAAGTAGGACAAAAGTAGGAATTTGTTTGTGATTAATTTTGAATGTCAATACCACAAAAAGTATTATTTTCCGCTGGCTGAGGAACAAAAGAGGCGGAAAATGTTTTCTCACACACTGCTGGGGGCCCGATAGTAGGGTGTATCGGGCGGTGCAGGTTATAGTGGGCACATTTTTGTTGTTGCTTACGCATAGCTTGACAAAAATCACCACCCACCCACCCTTTGGCAAGAGAACTTAGTTAACATAGACAGCAGTATGATGTATGTACAGGACATATGCTGCTAGCGAGCAATTGTGTAAATTATGTTGTGATGAATAAATGTCAGGCTTTGCGGCTGATGCTGCAGCAGCTCCCAGCGGTGTGTGAGAATACAATTTAACCACATTTTTACTAAAAAGAAACATACAAAAGTGACCTCTTCCCCTACAGCCAACCCAGTTTTACTTCTGAGTTTTACTTCCTCTTGGCAGTATCAAGTCAAAACATAATGATTCCACGAAACAGTTTTCAAAATAAACCCTAGGATTTTAAGTGAAAAAGTAGGAAAACCAAGCAATTTTGCATAAAAAGTAGGAAAAGTAGAAGACTGCAGAAAAAGTAGGATCGCCAGAAAGCCTGATAACACTTAATGTTCATATAACAAAAACTTGTGTTTCTGAAACAGTGTTTTGGAAAACTTTCTTTGTATACTGGATATACATCGATTATTCATTCGCAATCTTTCCTTAAATTAAAATTTCCTATACAGTACCAAAATGTTTACACATTTATAACTTATATATACCTGATTAATTCTTCATATCTAATAATTTCTTACCTAAGTCAGACCTAGTATTTGTAAAAAGGTCGTGTGGACAAAAACCTGCGACGTACATCTTGCAAACCTATCAAGAAAACAATTTAAAGTAATTCAAGATGAAAATGGGCGCCATGTTGCCGCAATAGAAAATATGGGTTTTGTTTTGTAATTTTAAAGGAAAAGATTTGACTTAATACCTGTGGGTCAGACCAATGTACAGAAGCTTTTTTATCTTGTGGAGCCAAGTTTCTGTCTCTTCCCATCAATTCATCAAGCAATTGAGCTTGAGAAAGCATTTTTCAATCGCCAAGAGACAACACCATGCACTCTTTATTCAATCTCACAACGAAAAAGAAACGAAATCCGCGATCACCGGTATATCCGACCAGCAGTAGCAATATCTTCGGCAGCACTTCGGTAAACGAGATGATGCCGAGTATACACGATCTAATACGGAAGGAAACGAGAATTATTGAAATTCTCTTCTCTTCTTTCTTTCTTTCCTTCCTCTTCCTTCCTTCCTTCCTTCCTTCCTTCCTTCCTTCCTTCCTTCCTTCCTTCCTTCCTTCCTTCCTTCCTTCCTTCCTTCCTTCCTTCCTTCCTTCCTTCCTTCCTTCCTTCCTTCCTTCCTTCCTTCCTTCCTTCCTTCCTTCCTTCCTTCCTTCCTTCCTTCCTTCCTTCCTTCCTTCCTTCCTTCCTTCCTTCCTTCCTTCCTTCCTTCCTTCCTTCCTTCCGATGGCATTGCCATCGGCAATGCCAACGGCAATGCAACACTTCCAATGGCAACACCAGCAATGACAAAACCAAACAATCTAATAATACAGTTGCATGTCATGTCCCAGAATAGAACTATGACGACATGAATCACAGAAAAAGAGCTCAACAGCCAATCAAAATCCAAGTTTCCAGTCCGGTTTGACTATGGGAAAAACCGGTTTTTCCCTAATTGTTGTGTAGACAAATTTTGACATCGGAGACGATCATGATCTTTGGTTTGCAAACAAGATGCAAAATCTGGCAGGAAGAAGTCAGGAAAAAAGCTGTTGAGAATCACTACAGAGCTCTTTGACCGTTAAATTTGATATAAGCGCTTGTAGTTCTTCAATAAAAGCGTTCAAATCGTGATACCGTGTCGTGGACGATAAATCGCATTATTAACGTCTGTCACAGCATAAAGATTTGCCAGCTTGGCAGACATAAATCTCGTCCACGGAAAACCTTTAGAGAAGAAAGCCCTTCCAAATATGCTTCCGCAAACTGCATTTGAATCGAAGGAAGAAGACGCTGGGATTGTTAAAAGGTACTATTCAAACTAAATATTTATAAATTGTGTCTTTTGTTTACGTCGTCGAGGAAATTGTAATTATAGTATCGCGTGTTTTGAAGCTGATCATCTTTCCTTCTGCAAGTGTAGTGAACTAGTGATATCTCTCGGGTAGTTTAGATTATCAAATAATGATCGTGGCTAGTGTGAAGATAAAAAGACAATCCGTTAAGTGTGCTAAAAGCTGTAAGACACTACAAGGGAAACCCGACAGCAGACTTGCAAAAGAAGACA
This sequence comes from Corallium rubrum, assembly GCA_964035015.1. Classification (NCBI taxonomy): domain Eukaryota; kingdom Metazoa; phylum Cnidaria; class Anthozoa; order Scleralcyonacea; family Coralliidae; genus Corallium; species Corallium rubrum. The sequence goes on from OZ036011.1 coordinate 12,065,489, forward strand.
ACTAACGAATACAAGAGCATCCTTCCTGATTTTGATTGTCTGAAGAACGTCGTCTATTGTATTAAACCAGGGCGCTAAGCGCCGTGTATTAAACAGTGCATGTGCGTGGCTGTGCGCAAAATCTAAATATTAATATTAACAATCCTATACTGTGTAGTCACGTCTCAAATAATTGATTTTGCCGTCGCTAATTTGAAAATAAAAACAGGTTTGATATAAGTCTGCAAAGTAGAATGATACCAGATGTCTTGATAAATGATACACTCAGCGAGAATTTGGCCTTTTTAATTAAAATATTAGGATAATTTTCAGGGTTAATTGTCCCTAATGTATATCCTGAAATGGCAGGATGGTTTTAAAACGATTTAAATAGGTAAACAAGGCTCTTGGTTGAAAGATAAAAATAGTCTAGACCTTGACAGCCGCTTCATGAAGAGCTGTTTAATATTTACACAAGTGCACAAGATATCAGTTTACAAAGAAATATCTCACATTGTTCTGAGTTTGTGCAGTACCTGCCCACATAAGATCTATTTTGGGATCCAATTCCCATTTAGGAAGTCAAGAGGCAATCTTGTACCCTTAGGAAGACCCCATCCAAAGGGAAGCTATCCTTACAACTATAAGTGTAGTTAGTGAACAGATCGAATATTGTAATTCTTACTTGCAGAAAAGATCAAGGTGAGACAACTGATGACAATCGTCAAGAAACACCCACCACCTCTGCAACAACAACTGCAGCAACAAGAAGTTGTGATTCTCAGCTACCTGCACCCGTCATGAAGCCATGGATAATAGTTTCAATTGCCAAAAGTTTATTCTTCATTTGCATTTTGGTGTTTGAGATTTGGAAGAAAATGGCACAGGTAAATTACTTTACTATATTTTAGTTTGCAGCATGAATGTTGCAAATGTTTTCCATAGTCATACACCCCCCTGATTCTAGGGATGAGGGTGTTTCAGGGGATGATGTAGGGCCAATTTTTTTAACTCAGGAAAGTTCAGGGGGGGGGGTGTACAAGACAAATGACCTTCCACAGGAGGGATATAGAAAATTTAAAAGAATGAATGTTTAATCATAATGTAAATCAGATGTGAGATTTACATACACAGTCAGACTACATATTATATCTGTTTTCTGATAATTAAGGGAGTTTTTGGCTATTCTTTAGGATCTTGAAGATAAATCCATTTTAGTGGGACATGAAAGCCAAAAACCTGCTGCCATTCCAGAAAAGAAAAGCGAATGCCATGTTAACAAGACAGAGGGAACAGATGTCAGGGATAAAAACGAGAAGAACAGTGATGCTGAATGCACAGACAGGGATACTCCATTAATTGGTAATGAAGATAGATTGTGTTGTACAAAGAAGATAGAAGAAATAAAGGAACAGGATCTGGCTGAATTTCCTGGTGAGGACAATGTTGAAAAGACAATGTGTGCAGCAGACCATGGACAAGAAACAGAAAACTCTGAAGTTCTTGATTTCAGCCCTGCAACTCAGCATATTGTTTCTCAAAGCAAATTGGAAGATCTAAAAGTATTACCAAGTTGTGATGCAACAAGTGGGACACTCAAAACTTGTGTAAAAGCTGGTTGTCCAATGGAAGCTTCAACTGATACAGGGGTCAACAACCCTGATGAACTGGTAACATTTAAAGACAATATGCCAATACTTGATAAAACAGAAATGTGTTTACAACATTCAAAAGAAAAAACAGTTGACAATGGCACTGTTTCAGTCCAGTTAGGACCTAGTTTCACTGGAAATCTATATATTAACATTGGAGCAACTGCCATGTGTGAGGACTTGAGGTCAGAAGAAATGACAACAAAACTGCATGAACCACAGAAGCTCATTGCTGAGAATGTAACATATCAAAATTATGTATCAGAGCATTATGCCACTATTAACTGTATGCAAAGAAAAAGTTCTGATAACTTGGCAATGAGTGGAACACTGGAAGCAGTTTCTCCTTCTTTGCAGTACCTCATGGAAATAAATCAACCAAAAGACACTGTAGATGGATCATTGTTATCAGAGCATAATGATATGTTTATGTTCCCACTGGATAATGATGTTGCTGTGGTGAATAAATCTGAACTGCCATCACAAATTGATATCAAGCCCAAGAGAAAATTGTTACAGAATGCTGATTCAGAATTTTCAAAGTCCTTAGATTCTCAGAAGAGAATTCTTGAAAAAGGATGCAAACTGCTTGAGACAAAGCCATTTAAAAGTTCTTTAAGAAGCAGTGGATCAGATGGATGTTTGGTATGTGATGTGAAGATTTTCCTAACATATTTCTAAGTATTGAAGCAATGTTTAAATACTTTGGCTTATAACTGCAATTTTGAAATTAATATTATGTTTTCTTTCTAGAAAAAATCTGTTCATTTCCCAGAAGACATTCGCAACATACGAACAGTACATAAATACGATAGCTTTGATGAAGGCATCTGGCTAAAGATTGATAGAGATAAAACAGAAGAAGAAACAAACAATGTAAAAGACTAGTTGTCAAGCATAAATACAAAATACTGTGAAGGCTATGTCAGAAAGATAATTTTGATGAATTATAAATGCTCATGCTCTTAATTGGATGGAATCAATGTACAGTATACTCAAGTAGCCATGAACACAATTCATGGAATCTTACTTCTATGAAAACATTTTAAATTTTCTTCATCGCATATTTGGACAAATTTGGGAGTTGACAAAATTAGAATTACTAAAATTAATTAAGTGAATGAAGTTGCTGTAAACTGGTTGAAATTAGATAAATGAAAACTTGTTAAAAAGATGTATTTTTCCTTTGTTGTCACTAGACAAGACTGTTATATGTGACTAAAGCATATTTTAAAAAAATACGATGTTAAATATATAAATATTCATAAGATTAACGTAAGCAGTTTAATTCTGCATTCATTTCATATTATTCTTATGCTAATGTTGTGAATGTAAAGACATGCAACATACTCAGATGTATGTTATATAAGTACAATATATTATGGGGATATAAATTTTTAAAATATTTTAATTTCATAAATTATATTTTTACTCATTTTTGTACATATAGTTAAAGCAACATGAGTGTTTTGTCAATGAAGAAAATAATGCTTGTGAATAATTTTAGGATTCACTTAATTTGTTTTAAAATGTTTGAAGGAAAGATTTACATAACCCATGTGAATTTGGTTAGTTTGGTCTTAGCTGATATAGAATTCACTTGACAAGAAAATGAAGAAACCAGATGAGAAAATTTTGTAGAATTCTAGATTGTTATCAAGCATTGTTTAAGTTTTAAAGACAGTTAAATAGATCTGCTAAATTGTTATTAAAATTGTTTCGAACATTCTCTGTATTTTTAATTCTTTGAACGTTTTCATGGCGATAAAGTAATATAAATAAGTTTTGTGGAAACACCACGTAAAATATTTCTTTGCTAAGCTTTCGGCCTGTTGACTCAGGCCTTCATTGCTCTGATGAAGGCCTGAGTCAACAGGCCGAAAGCTTAGCAAAGAAATATTTTACGTGGTGTTTCCACAAAACTTATTTATATTCTCTGTATTTGTTATTGTATATTATTTATATTTATTCAATTAATTAATCATCAACGAGGCCTTCCAAAACCATACCCAAAAAGATGGCAGATTAATTTAAACAGTTTTCTACTTACCAATTTCAGCATCCTATTAATTTTATCTTTTGAGGTCTTCAAGGTTTAGTGTTGCCTTGCTTCGTGTAAATTCACTATTAAACACTAAATAAATAAAAATAAATCAATAAAGGAAAGGAAGAAAATAAAGAAGGGAAAAGAAGAAAGGAGGAGGAAAAGGAAGGAACAAAACAAAGGAAGGAACGAAGGAAAGGATTAGGAAGGAAGAAAGAAAAGAAAAACTTACTGAATCTCTACAATTTCGCAGCGTCAGCATTAATCATTTCGCGAATCAGGAGCCTGGGACGATATGATGTCGATTTCAAAAACTGTTTACATACCTCCACGATGATTGGTCAATTCAAAAAATCCTCGTCTTCTTATTGGTTAGAGAATGAACAACAATTATCATAAACCAGTCGCAATCTTGTCGAGAGTTTCTCGTTGACTCGAGCGAGACAGCTTGTTTCGTTTCTACCAATTCTTCGCGATTGTTTGAAGAATTTTGAGGCTTATTCATTGTCGATAATGTCGTCGGTAAGTACGTACCTTAAGTCGAGTTACTGCTTGACTTCAAAGATATCTTTTAAATACCAAAAAACCTGTCGATTTCTTCAAGTGGTAAATTCATTCCAAAACGGTCTCCTTTTTCAGATGTCGAACGTGGAGAATTTCTCTCCACAAATAATCAAACGAGTTGCGAAAGAACTTCACGAATTAACAAGTAGTCCACCCGAAGGAATAAAAATCTTTACTAGTGATGAAGATATTACAAATATTCAAGCAACAATCGAAGGACCAGGTAGGCAGAGAAAATATCTTAACAGTTGTATATATAAACACGTCGTACATAAGTACGGTAAAATATGTGGATATGGTTTACAGCGTTTACCAAAGCATTCTCTATTGCCTTTTAGCTGGTACACCGTATGAAGCTGGCACTTTTAAAGTGAAGTTAGTTCTTGGTAGAGATTTTCCTGCCAGTCCTCCAAAAGGTAGAATTCGCTTTTCTTCAAGACGCTAGAAAGTGCTTACAGAAGCATCTAGATATTGAGCTAAAGGTTCATCTATATTTTGACGATCGTCAGCCTTTATATATGAATCTGATGAATCCTATAGACTGACCAGAGTCAAAAAGACGTTTTTCTATTAAATATTAAAATCTGCTTTTGTTAAAGGCTTCCTGTTTTGATAGGCTACCTAGTGACAGACTCAAAAACTTTATAATGCAACTTTTAAATATGGCCGTCTTGTGCCCACATGAATCTTCAAGAACCTTCATGTTTATTTTATTTATTTCACTTTATTGAATGTTTTGAATGTGGCAGTTAAATCTCTCACATGAGTGACTAGGCAACCACTTCCCCCCAAGTGACCACACCCAAATGACCACCTCACCCAAATGACCAACCTCACCCAAATAACCACCTACCAAAACAGCCACCTCTCCCCAAACATCAATGATCCCTCCCAACCAGTTCTGGTACACAACAGCCTGGTTACAAGATCAGTAGTTCTTGAATGTTACAAGAATGTAGTTCAAAGGTTTCTCTCAACAGGCACGTAGCCAGGATTCTGAAAGGGGGGAGCCGAAGTCAAAATAAATTTTTAGGGGGTCCAGCAGTCGCTGAAATGCCATTTCCTGGCTTTTGGAGGAAGATTTTACAGACTCTAAAGGTTAAAAAACGTCATATAAAATACTCAAAACATGCAAACGTCACATAGATAACTCAAAATGCATACACTCAGTAGATTGAATACACTGTTTACAGTTTATTTCCTGACACAATGGCATATTGCATCAGTTTTGTAGTTACATGTCTGTTGTTTTATATCAAAAGGGGGGGGAGCCACGGCTCCCATGGCTCCCCCCCCCCTGGCTACTTCCCTGTCTCTCAATATGTCATTATTTTTAGGGTTCTTTATCACAAAAATTTTCCACCCTAATGTGGCCAGCAATGGGGAAATTTGTGTTAACACATTAAAAAAGGACTGGAAATCAGACCTTGGAATAAAGCATATTTTATTAGTAAGTTGTAAATGTAGTTCCAATTATTTATACCAAAGTAATGTAGTGTGTTTGTTTTGATGGAAGTAGTAATGCAATGTATAGTGAGTATACCAAAACAATTTCTGTTTTGTTTCCAGACAATCAAATGCTTACTTATTGTACCAAATCCAGAATCTGCCCTAAATGAAGAAGCTGGAAAACTATTATTAGAACAGTATGAAGACTATTCACTTCGAGCAAAAATGATGACAGATATTCATGCTAAATCATTAACAAACCAAACTGAATCAAAAGGAAGCAGTACTGCTACAGATATTGGTGATGATGGCTTGTGTGGAAAGAAAAGAGTGCTTGCTAAGACTGTAGATAAGAAGAAAAAAGATAAAAAACGAGCGCTAAAGAGACTATAGAAACTGTATAAATAGGAAATTGATATTCTGTATTATAATATTGGCTAGTTTTGTATCAAAGTAGTTAAAGTGTGTTACATATAATTATACTAACAAAAATTAACGTCTGTAATAAGGAAAATTGATTATCTGAAAATCCTGCTGCCTATCTGGAGTTGCTATATGTAAATTGTGAGTCACCAGTGACAGAAAAATGATGGATTAACATTCTAAAATTCCAAAAATTAGGAATATCTTGGCAAAAAAGGTAGAAAATACTGGACATGTATTAGGTAACTGATATTGTCCTTGATTTGGATATTGAAATTATTATGCAATAAACTCATTCTGTGAAGTTTATTTACTGTGATCTACAATTATGTAAAACGTTTTATCTAATTTACAATTTTGAGTATCAATTGGGTATCAGTGTGCTTACTTATGTTGGTAACAGTTACCAATATAAGTAACCACACTGATATTCAATTGAATACCAGGTAACCATCACCAATGAATGAAGCAAGATGTCTCAAGCAAAAAGTTTTTTATTCAGAAAATACTGTTTCCATAGGAGGTCCCCATGCAAGCTAATGGTATGAGAACCAGCATTAATATAATCAGTCATTAAAATCCTACAGCCATTCCATCTCCTCGTGGATCAGAACCAGCCCAGTATACCCGTTGTTCACTCTCCTTACTTAATTGTTGGTGGATAATTTGACCTTTTCCAAAATTTTCAAATGTCTGACCACTTTTTACATTGTAGCCCAGTCCCCTCAAGCCATCACCCTCCTTCTCAGATATTCCTTGTTCCAGGAGAATATTATTTCCTACCACTATATCATTGTTTGTGAGTTGAACTCTAAACCGTGGTTGATCTAAAGCCTCTTGGGGATTCATGCCAAAGTCAATCATATTTAAAAGAATCTTAATGAAAAGACAAACATCATTTCTAGTGGATTCACTTTAAATACATCTGCTTCCTTATTCCACCCCTCACTTCATTCATTACTCCCTCCTTCCTTCAATTCAACTTTTCCATCCTTCCTTCAAACCAACCTAACGTTGCAACATCATCATCCTTCATGCTCTCAACATGCTCTTCCTCAGCCAGTGCTTTACCTTTACCTGTACATGTCCCTGTGGCTGCATAAATCCTCCCATAACCCCAAAACTTGCAAAGAGATCTCCAGTCTGGTCACAAGTTGCCATTCCTGGTATAATGGTGTGATATGGTCGTTTCCCAGGAGCTGCACAATTAGCATGTCCAGGATGCAGAGAGAAGTTTACACCTCGGTTCTAGAGGGGAGTCAAAGACAATCCCATACTTGCAAAAGGAAGTTAAAAAAGGCTAATCTAAACGGTTCTATCTCCAGTGTTGTCACGGAAAGAAACTGAAATACCTTGGAGAAAACCATGCAGTGTTTAGTAGAGTGAAACTAGAAGCACTCTAATGGCACTGGTCAACCAGGAATTAAACCCAGGTTGTAGAGGTGAATAGCCCATTATAGCCCATTGGCCACCTTTAGTATTTTACTCTGGCTAACGCCAGACGATTTTACTTGTCAACTGGAAACCTCCTGGGCTATAAAGGGTTAAGAAACTATCTCGCTTAACCCTTTATAGCCCATTGGCCACCTTTAGTATTTTACTCTGGCTAACGCCAGACGATTTTACTTGTCAACTGGAAACCTCCTGGGCTATAAAGGGTTGTGCCACAAATCCATTTATATGATTGCAGGTGTCACCAATCAAATATCTTTCTCAACAATACCTGTAAAGTAAAGCCACATCCTAGTGGAACTAGTCCAGTTCCAAAACCACCATAGTTGCTGTTAATGAACGAGCATGCATTGCCTTCACAATCTGCCACTGTGAAATAAACAGTGTCTGAACCACTCACAGGAATTCCAGCTGAATGTAAGACAGCACATCTGAAATATCAATATTAAATCTATTTACTATTCTAGTAATGCACAAAGTACCTTGCATGACAAAATGCCACCCAAACTTACTTCTCCTTGTTGATGCGTTTGCGTTGATCATCTGAATATTCTTTACTCAATAGTTGCTGAACAGGAACATCAACATGCTCTGGATCAGCACAATATTTAAACGTATCAGCAAAAGCCAGCCGTAAAGCTTCAATAACCAAGTGCATGTAAGCACATGAGTTGTGTGACAGCTCTTATAAATTGAAGAAAAGATGCCTAATTTAATATTACATCTACTTGGCTAAATATACGGCAGCCATGTTCAAAATGGCAACAGTTAAAAAGTTCACCAGAGGAGTAACAGAAATTTCATTTTTACCATGAATAGGAAACTTTTCCAAAATATTCAAAGCGAGTAGTGTTGTAATTCCCTGGCTATTTGGAGGAATTTCCCACACTCGTATCCCACGGTATGTTGTTGATACAGGATCACAAAATGTACTGGTATGTTTTTCTAAGTCTTCAATGGTTAACGTTCCACCATTGTCTTTTACAATATCAACAATGGCTTGAGCAATCTGCCCCTTGTAGAAGCCATCTTTGCCATACTGAGCTAACAACTGAAAAAGTATACAGACAAATATGAGGAACATGTAGAGAAAGAATGAATGGAATAGAATGAATGAACATTCAGATTACTCAATCAGAAATGAGAGGATAGACTGATAGAAGAAAAGGAATAGAGGAAAAAGGAAGAAATTAAGAACTTTAGATTCTCATTGAGATACACAATGTGCATATACCCTGAATGTTTCTGCTAATCTTGGCATTTTCATGATTTCCCCAGCATGAGGAGCTCTACCATCAATTAAGAAGTCACTTGCATGAGGATTTTTCTTGCTTCTAAATGCACTGGTAAGCTCTCGAGACCAGAAATGAGAGGTAACTGGAGAAACAGGAAAACCATTTTCAGCAAGTGTAATAGCAGGTTGTAAAATGTCCTTCAAAGATAGCTGGAGAGAAAAGGGGGACACAGAGTCGTGTGAAACTTAAAAGAATAATTGATCTTTCTGTGAATGTGTCATAATCTATTACCTTGCCACTACCAAATGAATCTACGACATCAACCCATCCAGCTGCTGCACCAGGGACAGTGACTGCATGAGCGGATAATGAAGGCATCCCTGTCTTGGCTGTTACGCCATCTTGAGCTAACATATCTAGAGTAAAGTTAGCACCAGACCTGCCACTATATAAAAAGAATTGTATTAATGGCAAATTAAAATACAAAAAAAATAAATAAGAAAAATACAAAATAAGCAGAAAAGAAGAAAAAAGAATTAAAATAAAATATAGTGAGGCTAAGAAAAAATACAAAAAATAAGGGCTGCAGTAAATAAAAAGAAAAGTAGCGGAAATAACTAGACAGCCATACTATTTTTAAATAGTATTAATTTTCAATACTATTTATTAGTATTTATTAATACATGTATGCCTATTAAAATAGGCAGAGAAGAGATGTGCAGGGTGGGGGTGGGTGGGATATACCGCATACCAAGTCAAGGGTGATGTCACAGTTTGTTAACGGTATATTAACTATAAAGAAGTTTTGTGGAAACACCATGTAAAATTTTTCTTTGCTAAGCTTTCAGCCTGTTGCCTCAGGCCTTCATATTAACTATGCACTAATTTGTGACATCACTAGTTCTAACAAGTGACGTCATCCATAGACAGACAAGTGCCCCCCCCCCCCCTGCTAAGAATATTTAGAAAGAAATTAAATATTAAATAAACATAGTCTAACCTTCCATTCAAGCCCTTCACTGTCTTTGTGCGTGCGTCATAAAACAGACAAAAACAATCTCCTCCAATGCCAGTACTACAAGGTTCCGTGACATTCAAAGCCGCGGCCATTGCTACGGCAGCATCCGCAGCGTTGCCTTTCGCATGAAGAATTCTTGCTCCTATCTCGGACACAAGAGGATTAGTACTTGCAGCTGAACCATGAAGAGAAATAACAGGAGAACGACGGGAAATAAAGGGAAATTTAGACATTTTTTATAAACAAACCGACCAAGGAAAAAATACAGACCGACGAGATTCCGACGAATTACGACCATGTCACGACTGTTCATGCTTCGTAAAATTATAAGATATTAAATTATATATTTTAATAGATAAATATAAGTTAAAAACCTTTCTTTACAAATTTTTTAAGTATCTTCTGCGGGTTATTAAAAATGCTGATATGCTAATGAGTACTAATTTTAATGACTAATTTACGACCATTTCCGAAGTGTTTTGAGAAGGAATTTCTGAAGTTCATTTTACGATATTTATTTTATTCCTGGGAGCTGTTTGTTTTGCTAGAACTTGATTAATAAGAAGGGGTAAGTCATTTCTGTCATCATATTGAGGTATTTGGTAAGCTAACATAGTTGATATATTTAGAAAAGAAATGTGATATCTTGTAATACGAGTATCACCTAGTTTTAATAATATATTATTAGCTCACGTCTTCTCTTTATATTTTACCTTGTTCATTATCCTTTCTCCCCAGAGCTTGGTCTTTAGTATTTTACTCTGCTCAACGCCAGACTATTTTATTTGCTTGTCAAGAGAAAACCCCTGGAGGGTTTAATATTGTAATAAAAACAAATATACTCTTCCTGTTTTTAAAAAGATCATGGATATTAAATTGTGATCTGGCTGGTGTGGAGTGCTGGTGGGTGAGACGGCCTTTTTCCAGTTGAATTACAAATTTTAGAATAATAGAACAAGAAATATGAATACGTAGCTTAATTTATACAAACTAGCAAAAATTAATAAAATAAATTGATCCAACACAAAAATAAACACTAAAATATGATACTATAAAAGAAAGACGATCATTGAAATATTTACTTCCAAATTTGAATAACTTGTATATTACACAAGCTAAACTTAACCCATATTCGCCGCCTAAGATGTCTGAGGGTTTTCCTTTTGACAAGCATTTATAGACAGAGTAAAAAAAAATAAGGAGGCCATTTTTGGCTAGCTTAGGCACCCTCCCCCCCCCATCTATTGCAAAGTATGCTTCTATTTTGTTCCTCCCGCCCAGGAAAATACTTCACACACCAATGCATCTAATCACAAATTCCATTTGGGGTTGCATGACAATTTTTTTGAAAGGGCCACACCCTTTTGGTGACTGATTTTAGTCTGGCTATTACATAAACTTATCATTTATACAGGAATGAGGTATTAAATTAATATTGTGGTATTTTTTTACCTTTTAGCAACAATCAGATGACTGAATGATGGGTGGTATTTTTGATCCAAAAGGAGTTGAAGAGTTGTTAAAAAAATGGGATTCCAATTTACCAACTTCATTGAAAGATCTTCCAGTGATATTAAACTATCATCCAGTGATAGCAATCTTTATCTTAGTGTTTACTCTCATTGCTTCAGTGCCTTTTATTCTCTTCACATGTTTTGCTTTGGGTTCATTTGCCTTCATGGTTATAAGCTTTGTGCTTATTGAAGGAACTTTACTGGCATTTGGAACTTGTATTTTGGCGTCTGCTTTGTTCTTTGCTACACTTGCAGCCTTTGGTGTGTCGTTGACTTTGGGCATGATATGGTTTCTGTTCACAAACTGGAGACACTTAATGAGGGAATTTCAACAACTTTTGCACAACCAAGTCAAAGCACATCTTACACTACCAGAGAAAGAAATGAAAGCCATGACACATCACTGACAATCAGGCAGAAGTCTCACTTATTGCAATCTGCTTATGGAAGTTTTAAAAACTTTTTGGGGGTTACATAGTTTAGCCAAAAGAATAACATAAGGTGTTAGACATTGGTGTAATTTGTGAGTTTATTTGGCTAACAAACATGATTTTAGAGAGTGAAAGTCAGTTTACATGTGTAAGTACTAAAATATACTTCAAAAGTCAATTGGTGGTTTACAATTGTGCGCTGTGCTCAACAATGGTACTTAGATGCCTTAAATGCAATTCACAACTTTTTAAAATAACTAGTGTGATATTATAAGATTAAAAAAAAAAAAATCTTTGTGTTGAGTACACCATATCTCTCTGATGTGAAATGATGGTGAAGAAATGCAAGAGAATGTTATTTAAACATTTCATTGAAGCAGCTGTTTGAGGCTGTACTGAAGTAAGGTGTCCTTTACAGAGTGAAAAACATAACGGAGATGCTCTGTGTCAGTTGTTGTAATACGATGATGATAAAGAACTCTGGATTTATCCTGTACGCAGTTAACAAACATTTGAAATATAAACTCCTGAACATCTTCCAACTTATGCGGGTTGCCTTGGAAACTTGGAAAAAAATCCTTGATTGAGATGTGTTGGACTTTCTCTTCAAGTAAATCTGTCTCAGTAAATAACAGAAAAATAGAGCTATTTGCAAAGAATTGATTGTTGACAATTGTTCCAAAGAGATCACATGACTCAACAAGCTGGTTTATCACTCTATCTCCCTCCAGCACTTGATCAAATGTTCTTGATGAGACTAAGAATAAGATGGCAGGAACATTTTCAAAACATTGGAACCACTTGGCTTTTTTATATGGCTGGCCACTAGCATCAATACACTTGAATTGCATTCCACTGATATCAAGCTTATGTTCTTCAATGCCTTTCCAAGGCATGTCTTCATGAGCATGTAGAGCATCTAGTTGTGTGGGTAAATAATCCTGGAAGGTTAAATGTAGGAAATATTATGAAAGAATGGCAAAATGAATGAATGACTAGTGTTATGTACAGTGCACACAGCTACACTTCAGTACTAGTATTGGAAGTACTGTACAAAACAGTCTAGAGTGCTGCAAAAGGCCATAGGCAGTGTTTTGACTTTATGGAGTAATTAAAGTATGAACCATTAAAAACAATGACTTGTTTTTATAATTGAATTCTTTACATCAACACATGCATAATACAAGGTAAAAAATTAAGATCCAAAGTTAAAATTAACTTTTTCAATCTTTAACTTTTTACCTTGTGAATAGCTCAATGATTATTTATTGTTGCCTAATCGGTAGCCTGCATAGCAGCCGGGTTTTTTGGGGAGGAAGTGGGCGGGACTGAAATACCCCACCCACTTCCTCCCCTAAAAAACCGGCTGCTATGCAGGCTACCTAATCAGAGGAGTATGTCACAATTACCCCTGGGCACCAAAGCCTGACCAGCCCAACAATTGGGGTCCCAAATGAAATAGTCAGCTGGTAAGACTGAAAAAGTAAAATTGCTGCCTTTTCCATTCTCATAAAATCAGCTTTTTGAATGTTTTAAAAAATGCAAATGTTTTAGACTTATTTTGAATCCTACAGTTTTAATATTATTAGAGCAAGCTGCTGCTAGTACAATACATTCTCATGTTCTCAAAACCCAGTTTGTCACTGTTATCATGTGCACAAACAAAATATTATGCACTTGTTCAAAGAGGTTTTTGTGTGCAGTAAGAAAAACACAACATTCATTAGCCATAAGACATTTTCTTAATATCACTGAAGCATGAGAGCTTGAAGGTTTTGGCCAAGAATAATGTCCTTGACAGCGTGGAAAACAAAGCGGATATTTTCTGTATCTGTCGCAGTAGTGAAATGATGAAATAAAGCTTTGACTTTTTCCCGCCGTCGGTTGTCAAACATTTGTAGGATAAACTCTTGAACATTGCTCAACTCATGTGGATTTCCCTGAAAGTTTGGAAAGAAGTCCTTGATTGAGGCATGTTTGACTTTCTCCTCAAGTAAATCAGTCTTGTTAAGGAAGAGAATAACAGACACATTCACAAAAAATCGATTGTTCACAATTGTTTCAAAAATATCACATGATTCCACAAGTCGGTTTGTCATCCTGTCCTCCATCAGTACTTGATCAAATGCACTTGACGAGACTAAGAATAAGATAGCAGTAACTTTTTCAAAACACTGGAACCACTTGGCTCTCTGGGAGCGCTGGCCACCAACATCTACCATCCTGAACGGTACGCCACGAATATCAAAGTCATGTTCCACTATGCCTTTGGTGGCTTTGCGAGCATACAAAGCATCTTGCTTCGAAGGTAAATAATCCTGGAAGGGTAAATGTACAAAATATGAAAGAATTACATAAGTACTTTTACCACCACCATAACTAATGATTTGAGGAAGCGAGGCTTCTTAGCAACATACAAAACTTGCCATTCACCCATAAAGGTCATTGACAAATGTGAGTGGACAGTTATAAATATTTATGTCACATCTAGCACAGTAGTGTCAAAAGTTCTTGCTTTTTAGAAATCAAAACAATGGTGGAAACATTACATTATATATTTTTTATTTTCATAAAGTGTTAAGTTTGACTAACTACTGGTAGCTGGTTGGTACTAAAAGTACCAGACAACTTGCATGTGCATGTTTCAGGAGAAATAGACAACTCAAGTTACATACACATATTATAATACTCAGGCTCATAAAACCAATAAACTGAAATTTTTAAAGTGCTAAGTTCTCGGCTCATAATAGTTTCTCATGAAATAGCTAGACCTGCCCAAACAAACAGAGATAAGTGTTGTGGCTGTATAACTTGCACTTGTTGAAACACAATGAAAGACAATTACTTAAATAGATATCATTGAACAAGTTGATTGATCTGCTACGCACACAGCATTATAATGAATTAGCACCAAAGTTAAACAGCCATGTCCCCATTTAGACTCCATTTACACTAGGGCACATTTATCCAGATTCACATTGTTTTTCATCCTCATGGGAATAAAAAACAATGTGAATCCGGATATAAATTTTGCTCTGATGTAAACCTAGTCTTATAGTGACCTACACAAAAAGCTTGACATTTAAATATTAAAAGTTCCTACATTATCTATGAACAAAAATAGTCATAAAAATATTAAAACTGAGAATGGGATAAAACAACAAATAGGTAATGACTATTTAGAAACTAAATTGCATGAAAATCATTAAGCTATTATGAATATGTTATAGAAAAGTTAAAGTTATAAAATAAAGTACAAAGCATATAAAAATGGCAGCAAGCACAGTAAATTTATAGTTAATAATTATAATTAAGTCTGAAAGGATGCAATAAGAATATTAATTGTAGAACTACGGTATTGTACCATTATAATTCTATCCTAGTCATAGAAAAAAAGAAGATATTTTACAACTCAATGCTATTAATTAAACAATGTTGTTCATACAGCTCTGACTTCTTTGAGATTTAACATTAATACGAAAGTAGTCAAAGAACATTAAATATCCCAAGTCAGACAACACTTCATCTTGGCTTTCACCACTAGCAAACAGTACTGTAGGTCAGCTTGACTGCATGTGGGACTACCACTGTCTTGGCTGCACATGCAGTCTGCTTGTAACTACAGAGCAACATTGTTTAGGATACTTAGACAATACATTTTTGTTCACTGAAGCATCAGTGCTTTCAGGTTGAATTGAAGAATTGTATCCTTAACTGCATGGAAGACAAATTTGATGTTCTCTGTATCAATAGCTGTTGTGAAATGATGAAATAATGCTTTAGATCTCTCCCTTCGCTTGGTATCAAACATTTGTAAAATAAACCTCTGGACATCTGTCAGATTATGCGGGTTTCCTTGAAAATTTGGGAAGAAGTTCCTGATGTTGGTCTGCTTCACCTTGTTTTCTAGTAAGTCTGTCTTGTTTAAAAATAATATTACAGAAACATTAGAAAAAAACTTATTGTTCACTATGGTTTCGAAGATATTGCAGGACTCCACAAGCCGATTGGTTGTACGATCTTCCATAAGAACTTGATCAAAAGCACTGGATGAAACTAAGAACAATATAGATGTGACTTCTTCAAAACATTGAAACCACTTAGCTCTCTGTGATCTCTGACCACCAACATCTACCATTTTGAATGGGATTCCTTTGATATCAAATTCATGCTCCACCACCCCTTTGGTTGCCTTTCTTGCATGTAATGCATCTTGCTTTGTCGGCAGGTAATCCTGCAATGGACAAAACACACAAATGGTCATAATCTCAGAAATGTTAAGTTGCCTATTAGTTTTAAATTGCATACATTTTTTTTTTATAACCACGGTTTTAAAGTGCCTAACAAGCCATGCATAGCTCTTAGTTTTCTGTGAAACAGACTAAAAAGTACTTTTACAATTTTTTAATTCATTGACCAGAAGTATAAATTCCCAGGGACGAGACTTATATGTTGTTAGCTTAGAAACCAATAAATTTCAAAACAATTGCATTTAGATGACAATTGTGTAAAAAGTTATTATCTCTCTTTGTTTATAAAAAACAAACTTCCTGTTCTGAATAAACTTGACATCCAATGACATCAAGTCAAGTAGGTACAAAACACCAAAAAATACAAATTTTGGTCAAAATTGAAAGAAATAATTAATAAACCAAATCAAACAGTTTAAAAGAATTTATCAACTGGTTTACCATCCTCTATGCAAAAAGCCAAAAACATTGCATGACTTGTAGGCACTTTCCAACTGTGCAATTTAGTAAAACAAAACTATTAAAAGTTGAGAAAACTTGAACTTTTAATGAAAATATTCAGGTGAAACAAAACCGAAAACAAAAGTCAAATGAAATTGGTTGTTTTCTGAGAAAATCATGTTAATGATTTAGTGCAGTGAGTCAATTATCCACCTCAATTCTGAATTGTACAAAAATTGTTTTAGTTGATAGAGTAAATTGCAAGATTTATGACAAAGTTAATGCATGAGAAAGGCAACCAATGGACAAGGCAAAATTAATTATAACTACAGTTAGAATTTAACTACAGTACTACAAATATACTTGTGTAACAGTAACTGAATAAAGTTCATGACAGAACTTAAAGAATATTTTTTTGTGTGAAAGCAGGCCACTGGTGATTGTAGTTTTTAAATATTTGAAGGACTTTGCAACCAACAAGCACAGCATCATGTTTTAGAATATAATTATCATATACTCACTGATATGCAAAAGTATCATAACAACAACAACAACAACAATAATAATAATAATAATAATAATAATAATAATAATAATAACAATAATAATAAAATACACAATTTCTGCCGAGGGTTCTTCCACCTGCCTTAATAGATTCATAAAGAAGTTCTGCTTATATAGTAGACAAAGTACTGGTTTAGAATTAAGTTTACAACTACAAATTCTGGCCAGTATACCAAAGTACTGAGTCAGTAGAACTAAGAGTGAAAAGAGAAGGCAACAAAGTAAACAAAAGATTTATATTTATTACACATGTTCTAAAATAGACAGTTGAAATACAAAAGTGAGTTTCTTGTCATTCAAAATGACAGTTTCTGAAGATTATAATTTTGGTGCAGAGAGAAGTGTAAAGACAGAATTTTAATCAATAATTGTCTCTAAGAGCACTTGTGCAACTTTCAAAGAGGTGCCTTTGTAGTTGCATGTGTAATCAGCTGGTTCACATAAGTTTAAGCCCAGGGTGAAGTTTTAAATTTAGAATAATTATATGGAAATTGAGCCACAAGTTTGTAGCTTAAGAGACTTTTCACTTAATTAATAAAGACCAAGCAAAATGAATAGTAAAAATAAGATTGTTTGTCCAGAGTAAGCATTTGTGAGAAATTTGACATAAAGTTTTCAACAATACAAATGCATATCAAGCCATCTTTCAAAGCTGTACAAATCCCCCAAATGATGTTTATTGGATTATTCAAAACACCATTACCAGTGCCAGCCATATCATTACTATTAACACAATAAACACTCCAAGATAAATATTCCCTTGAAAGAAATAATAAACAGCACTCAGAAATTATTTTTATGGAAATTTTATGACTTTTTTTTAAAAAAGCCAAAAGAAAAAAGATTATGTCTGAGCTGTTATCAAAAACACTTCCCTGGGAAGCAGGAAATGTATCATTAAAATATTATACAGATCTGACATCAAGTCAGTGTGAATAATTTGTGTAGATATCGATATCTGGTTTAGAGAAACCATTCAAGTCCAATTCCTTGAAATATAGAAATCAATTCAGAGTTCTGAGACCTCTAGTATCAACGCTGTTTTGATTCAAGTCGTTGAGTAGATAAATTTTTAACATAATCCAACGGTGATCCCATTCATTAATCTTGACCCAAAACACTCATAAATAAAGCTGCGGCGAGGCCTACTCTTGTTGGCAATTCTAAACTGTGATATCTAACAAAAGTTTGGGGAAAAAAGGCTTTTGTCTGCTTACACTTCAAGCACTTAATAAGACGTGTATTTAATCTGTTGTGTAACGACAGTAGAAATGAAGCGAGAATAGTAATCTATAATAGAACGATGCTTTTCCAACACCACCAGCTGACAGCGGTAGGGCGTTCAAAACTTTCAAGTTTCAAAGTCAACTTTTCTAGACAACAATCTTGCTTGCATTGATGAATAATACAAGACAACGGAAAATAGCTGCCACTTAGATCAGAAATATTCATCGTCTTAAACTTCTTCTACCACTAAAAGACTAATTTCTCATAACCTTACGAGGTTTCTGCTAGATTTTGAGACCTAACAAAGAAGTTTACCAGATCTTACAAAAGAGAATATTGAAGACAAAGTCCATGCTACTGTAAAAATTCAAACTGCTACACATAAATGCTTTTCGAACGATTATCAAAAAATTTCACGCCGAATATCAAAAGCATCACGATACAGATCATAAAGACAAAGTAATAACTGTTATTTATAACATCGTAGAGACTCACCGGAGTACAATAATAAATGCTAGTTCATATCGAGATTGCCTTATTATGGCAATCAAATCTCCGTTTTGTTCAGGATGCAAAGCTGCATTAAGCCGAAAATGAACTGCATAATTCATCTACTTCACAGCTTCAATTAAAAACACGAGCATATTGGCAAAATGACACTTTGCTTGACTTCAGTCAATTTCGTGCGAAGAATCACTTTGGGAAAATCTAAACTATTTGAAACGCTAAAATTCCATGTGCTAGAAAAACTAAACGAAACTATACTAACCGGTTGGCCGACCCTTTGAAGCTGATCCAGAAAGTATTTGGTAGAATCACCCTAGAAGAAACGAGAAATGAAAATAAATATTGTCTATTGCGTGACCACAACACACATTAATATTAGACAGACAAAAAGGGAACAGGATTCTGATTGAAAAATTGCTACACAATATAAATTACGAATATTTAGACGTTGCAATGTAGATCGAATGCATTAGCTGTGGAAAAAACTTAACAGCTGTCATCAAACAATACCTTAAATGTTCATTAGAAAATTATTATTAAAAGCCATACAAATAGCAAAGAACAAATGGTAAACTTCAGACAAATGAACATGAAGATTCAAGTGTAGTGAAGTCAAGCTTGGCGGAAACAAACATACAAAATGTGATCAATTTACCATTGATCAAGCTTCTTTTAAGATCAAACTCTTTCAATATTGCTTCAAATGAGAAACTTTCGTTAAACTAGACTCAATTTTTATTAAAAGAACTCGATGTTTACAAAGCTTTTTTATTAGGAAACCCGATTATCGACGGCATATTTGTCTTTTAATATAATAAACCCTGCGCCATCACAAGGAATGTATTTCACGGCCATTGCTCTTTGATCAGGCAGATTAAAATGAACAAGTACGTTCACTTACCAACTGGAACTCTCTTCTTCTATCGTACGACGTTTGAATGCCTTCATCTTGCCACAATCGGTTCACAGCATCAACATACTGCAAGAACAAGTTGGTCTCGATTTTCTGCGGAGATTGAAAATCCAATATGGTTCTGGCGTATCTTTGGTTATTTGGATCGCCCCATTCAATGCCTAGCTTTCGTCGGGCGTCTGCTAAAACTTTCATTCCTTTTAATATATTGCTGTAAACAATTGGACGAAATTCAGCTAAAGCGGACACATTATAATCCTCTCCATGAATGATTCTCATTTGTTTTAGAAAGGTACTCTTGCCGCTCTCACCAGCACCAAGAAGCAAGATTTTCACTTGGCGACGAAATCGTTCCTTCTCACGGCTAATGCTTTTGTCGATTTTTTTCGATATATCCTTTTGTTCACGCTCCTCTCGATCGAGGCAGCAATCAAAAACCATGATTTCTTTGAGAAGAAATCGACTTTAAAAACACTTTTCACTTCCACACCCCTCTACATCGCGTTTGATGGCCACAGAAGAAAACCTTGGGAGAAAACAGCTGTTCATCAGCTTCACGCTCTTCCTGCCTGATTGGTAACGACCCGATAAAACGGGTGTGTTCGCCATCAATTTTCAAAAACACTAATTAAGGCCAACAGCTCGGACAAAATACGTCTCCACCTGCCTCATTCTCCACTCAGCTGCTTTATTTAAATAACTCTGTGTCTGAATGTACTGAAAGAGTTCGCCATTTTAAAACTTTTCATTTTTGCCAGCCCGCACGCTAGCTCAGCCCGCCTAGCGGCAAGACTTCCGGGAGTGGGCGAGGATCAGTGGCGCGCGATAGGTATCGCATGCATATTGGCACGAAATAACTGCTGAATTTTTCATCACTTCGCTGTTCCATGCTATGCATTAGACGAATCCAAAGCAAACTCAACTATTCTTTTTAATTAATAATAAACGTGTTTATCAAAAAAAATCAGACTGAAAATTAAAAATGACGTGAATATTCAAAATACTTCAAAGGTAACCGCGGTAAGCTATTTTGAACTTTTCGCAAGGTGTGATGTTCCAAGGAAAGCTAACAAGCTCACGCTAGCAAATGCCGAGCAGGTTTTGAAAGTGCGCAATACCTTGCGTAGTCAATAGGTTTGGGAAAAGCAGTGCACAAAGACGAAGGACAGTTAAATATATAACGGTCTCACTTTCCCTGAACACGTTTGAAATGTTTAAACGTTTGCAGCAATCTCGTTTGCAACGCCGAATATCAA
The DNA here is from genome assembly GCA_964035015.1 of Corallium rubrum. Classification (NCBI taxonomy): domain Eukaryota; kingdom Metazoa; phylum Cnidaria; class Anthozoa; order Scleralcyonacea; family Coralliidae; genus Corallium; species Corallium rubrum. The sequence goes on from OZ036011.1 coordinate 12,086,408, forward strand.
AACTAATTACACTTCATTTAAGCTCGTCGTCTCACGATTAAACGGCAGTGGGTGGTCTCACGATTCTATAAGCAAAGTCATATTATTCAATGATAGTAATATGTTTTCAAAACATTTATAAATCACGACTTGCATGCTTAGACGGACCAATTTATAATACTCTGGTAGACTAAAAAACAATTTTTTCTTGGATTTTTACGAGCGGCAAGATAAAGGCCAGACTGAAACAGTTATATTTTCTCTTTTTCTAGACTTTCTAATGTTCTAAACTGATCATGGTTAGTAGTTAAAATGCTTTTCAATATAATTTAATAGACAAGTGTAAAAATTAAAATGCGCCGATTAGGAAAGCACTATTTTCGATATCTATGCTTTCGTTTAGAATAAAGTAAGTCATCGCAAGTTGCCAGTCACGCTATCTCAGCCAGCCGCTCTGAATAATTTCGCGAAAATATCATGACCGTGACAAAGTTAAAACTTGTTTAAAACGCTCATGAAACCTTTATTTTGTTAATTTGGGTGTTCGAACGACCGCTACAGAAATTCGTGACTGCCAAGTCTGCCAACTTGCGATGACTTGCGTTTTCGTTTGATTACGGCTTAAGGCTGTATACAGTAGGCAACCTAGTTTTTCGAGTGTTTTTGACAAGAAATCCTGCGCAGATTTCTCGATTCGTGTCGTACAAAACGCGTAAATATAAGTTATCACGGAAGTCTTGTGTGTAGGAGGTGAAATCTAATAAACTAAGATACAATATTCAACTGCTTGAATAACGTCAAGACGTTAATATTATTTTAAACTTTCCCTTTCTGCCAATAATCCCACGTTGGAGCAGCGCAACATCTGGCTGACCCAAGAGGTTTTTTAAAATGAAAAGGCCAACATCTGGTTGAGCTAAAGTTTTTTTAAACGTGAAACGGATACGCCTAAAACACTGATATAAACACGATGCGGCGTGTAACTTCGTTCAGCTTTAAAAATATCAATTAAGTTATTTAACAGATGAAATTACCTTGAGTATCAACCAAAAGGCATGTTTCCAGTAATTGCACTCACCAAGAAACACCTTTCCACCAGACGCAGATTTAATCCATCATTTATCACTACTCTGTTGAAATTGGCGGCAGTCATACAGTACGATGGCACGACGCGAACAAAATAGCGCGGTATTATTATTTTAACACGACAACGCAGACAAAGCCTCACGCAATCCACCAGAAAAATCACGCGAGGATATAATATAACTGCTCCTGGGGTCTTTGGTAGAAAATAAAAGCGATATAAGGACACGAGCTTCGAAAACAGACACCGCAGGAACTTGCAACGATTGGTTGTTTGCATGCTGTAACGACATTTCATCACGTCATTCATTGCTACAAACGCACGAATTTAAAAAAATCCCACCAAATTGATCATTTTTGGACATTTTTACGTGCACTGATGACATAAAAATGTCGCGCCGATTATCATTAAAATAATTTCCCGCCAAATTAGCGGGATCATAAAACCACCTAAAAGAAAACACAATAAAATACTAATGACATTATATTATAAATAGTAATAATAACATTATATCATGAACTACAGTATAAAACAAATATTACTATTATACATACTTTAAAGTGCTTATATCACTTGTGGGGTTTTAACGTATTTAAAAACAACTAACTACGTTTCGGCTTATTGATCACACAAAAACACATATATTTGACTGAAAAATCGAAATGTCGAGCTCACCCGTTTTCCAGTACACACGAGAGTTCCAACTAAGAAGACAGTCGGCCTAGGTTCCTGAGTCAAAATAACTTATTAACTCACTTTTTTTGCTCTATTCAAATAAGTTAGAACCCCACAAGTGATATAAGCACTTTAAATAATCAGTTTACCAATCTCTATTTCATAGAATAATTTAGTTCATGCAGGTGTAAAAATGCGGAGAATTAAAAAGAGGTTATTCTTTGTCTATCGCTATGTAACATGCATATTATAATAAATAAATATACATATAAAAAAAAATAAAAAAATATATATATATATATATATATTAAAACGTTAATAATCTCGATCAATCCTCTCAACCCTGAATTGCCTTTTAGTATTTCGCTTGCCAGATGATTTTACTCCGTCATTAGGAGGTCGCTCGGGTTGAAAGAGTTAAAAAAATTAATAATTTATTCTACGAGATATTTTCTTTATCAAACCGTGAAAAATCCCAGGTTGAAGAGAGAGTATTTGTGGCGTCCACCTCTTCCTGTAAGACATCAGCGCGAGATTGAAGAAGCGATACCTGTTGTCGTAATGACGAAATAGTGTCCTCGAGTTCCTAAAATAAACAAGGAAACTTTCATGTTAATCTAAACCAGATGTGGTAGGACGTCACTGGATTGTTTTCGACGGAAATTTTGGAGGTTTTGTGGTTACCGTTTGGACACCTAACAGCCGCCGAAAGAAATTCTGAGGCCTTGGTCAAAAAATATTTATCGCTTTTTGCCGCTTTTTGCGTGTATACCTTAGATTAATATTTATCTCTCACCTCTTTTATCGACACAGGAAGCAAACCTTTCAGCTTTTCTTCGTACTCAAATTGTACTTTAGAAATCTGTCACAAATAAACGAATAAAAAAGGAATTGACGGGCAAAGAGGGAATAAATGAACGAGCAGATGAATATACAGTATAAATGAATATATAAGTATGTGAACATGTAAATAAATATACGAAAATATGAATAGGAAAATTAAATTATGAATATGTAAAAATGTGAATATGTTAATATATAAACATATAAATATACAAATCACTTATATATTGTATTCAAATACTACTCAATATTATTTGCAACGAATTATTGCTAAACTAGAGATTTTTTCTTCTCTTAAACTCGTGCATAGTGCTCAGAAAGTTAAACCATAATTTCATTCGTTACGTGTCACGCACTTTTTCCTGTAAACTCAGTTCAACGTCACGAGCTTGTCTTTCCACCTGCTTCATTGTAAACGATTGTCGTTCAACGTCTTTCTCCAGAGACTAAAATTGGGAGAAAGAAAAGACATAATATAAAGAAAAGACATAAGAAAAGGCATAACACGAGAGATGAACTGCCGAGATTTTAGAAAACATATTGACGTTTTGAGTCAAATCTTTCTGCATTAGAGTAAATCCTGGAATTTTTATATCTTATTAGATGTTTTGGTGTGTAGTATCGCTGTATATTTTTACGAGTTGTGCCGTATTTTGACGAGCCCGCAGGGCGAGTCAGAATACAAACAACGAGCAAAAATATACAGCAATACTACATACCAAAACATCTTATAAGAGATTTATTATACAACTGCTCTGACCAACAAATTTTTATGGAAAAAGAAAACTCTAAATGAAGTAGTTCCCGACTGATAAATTTGATTAGCTAACAAAATCTGTCAAACCGGTTTTCTACAAGTTTTCTACTATCCAAATAACTAACTATCTAAATATCGCTGTATATTTGTACTCATTTTTAGCGTTATTTGGACAGTTTTTAATGCAGTTGTATAATAAATTGAGATAATCACGATACTAGCTCCAAAAATGTATTTTGACATTGATTAAAACTTTACGTTACCATTAACGTCTCGTTCTTTTCAGTTTGAAAAATTTCAGAGAAACATTAATTTACCTTTACAATTGCCGAATGGTGATTCTTTATGCTGGCTTTCTCGTCTTCGTGTTTTCTTATAGTAACATTAAATCGTTTTTCTTGGGCGTTTTGTAAACTACATGAGACGCAAGGAATAAGAAGTCTGTCAAGGTACTCCATCTACAAGTGGTTTCGATTATGAAATGATGTTGTAGAAGTTGATAAAATTAAACACATATATTAACACATACGTTGTTCTTTCATTTTTTAACGTCAGGATTTCTTCTCTTAGTGCATCCATTGTCTGTAAAGAAAAAGTCCAAGCAATATTTACTATATACTGAATAATGTGCTCACTTAAAAAGAGATTACTTAAAAACCCCTACCTCCTGTATTTTCTTTGATCTCGAAGTATAATCATCTTCCATCTGCTTAAATCTTGTGTTGGTCTACATGAAAATGTGATAATAATTAAAATATTCCGAGAAATATTACTGTTATAGCTTTTCTCCATAACTTTATTTTTATATAACTTTTTATCAAGGGCCATATCAAGGAAGAATGCTATTTCTTTGTAGTAATGATGTATAAATTATCCTTGTTAAATAAAGATAATTATTATTATTATTGTTATTGTTATTACCTAGCCTCACCTCACTACACCCGCGCTTACCACACCCACACCGAAAGACAAGGAAATTAATTCAGATCATTAGTGTACCTTGTCCAAAAGCTGTTCCATTTCTGCGCTGTGTTGTCGTTGTGACTCTAACCGCTGTTGTTCTAATTCTGATTTAAATTTGGCAGCCTGAAAAACATTCGATTCCGTTGCACTCATAACTCAAGCAAAATTTTGAGAATTTCACAAGTACACCCCCCCCCCCGCGACGAAGCAAATGTCCATAAATGATTACGCCTGGTAACAAGTTAAGATTCCGTTGATTGCTCCAACATCAGCTTACCTGGGTCTCCATTTGTCGTTTAAACGTCTGTTTCTCTTCCTCTCTTAGCATTCCCAACTCCACAAGCTGCTGTTTGTAAAGAGATTCCTTTTGCATCATCTACAAGAGAAAACCACGTGTTTAACATTCTATCTTCACGTGCTATCAGCTATCTTGTCTTTTCCTATCTGGCGACGTTCAGTGTGCCGTTGTTTCAGTTATTACTCTTCCTCCAATAACTTACCTCCTCTCTCAACGTACAATTAACTTGCTGCAAATCAGCAATAACCTGCAACATAAACATAATGATACCCAGCAGTAAAATGACCACCCGTCTCCACCACATCCACCTCTTCTCCTCCCCCACCTCCAGCCCACTCCCCCAACTGGACTCCAGTCCACTCCCCCACCTCCAGCCCACTCCCCCACCTCCAGTCCACTCCCCCACCTCCAGCCCACTCCCCCACCTCCAGTCCACTCCCCCACTTCCAGCCCACTCCCCCACCTCCAGCCCACTCCCCCACCTCCAGCCCACTCCCCACCTCCAGCCCACTCCCCCACCTCCAGCCCACTCCCCCACCTCCAGCCCACTCCCCCACCTCCAGCCCACTCCCCCACCTCCAGTCCAC
>OZ036011.1:12096593-12186593 GCA_964035015.1 Corallium rubrum
ATGGATCTTGTTGACATACCTTTTGAACTGACAGATCATGCTGCTGTTGAAGTTTGAGTTTGTCTTCGTGATATTTGGCTTCTGCTAATTTTGTCCTTACCTCAACCTGGGAAGATGAATAGAAGAAAATATTAAAGACGACAGACAGACAGACAGACAGACAGACAGACAGACAGACAGACAGACAGACAGACAGACAGACAGACAGACAGACAGACAGACAGACAGACAGACAGACAGACAGACAGACAGACAGACAGACAGACAGACAGACAGACAGACAGACAGACAGACAGACAGACAGACAGACAGACAACCAACCAACCAACCAACCAACCAACCAACCAACCAACCAACCAGACAGACAGACAGACAGACAGACAGACAGACAGACAGACAGACAGACAGACAGACAGACAGACAGACAGACAGACAGACAGACAGACAGACAGACAGACAGACAAACGGACGGACGGACGGACGGGCGGGCGGGCCGACAGACAGACAGACAAACAGACAGACAGACAGACAGACAGACAGACAGACAAACAGACAGACAGACAGACAGACAGACAAACAAACAGGCAGGCAGGCAGGCAGGCAGGCAGGCAGGCAGGCAGGCAGGCAGGCAGGCAGGCAGGCAGGCAGGCAGGCAGGCAGGCAGGCAGGCAGGCAGGCAGGCAGGCAGCCAGACAGACAGACAGATTTCATCCATACCTCGCGATCTTTCTGGATTCTCTTCAGCAGTTGTTCTTCTTGTTCTGCGTTGAAAGACGGAGATCCTGCAGAAAAACACAGGGAACATAAACTTACAAAAAAACACAAAGTTGGTTCGAAACGATTTGATCGCTATTCAGCTATTTGAGTCAACTGAAAGAAGCATGTTCGACACAACGGACACATAAGGCTACAAAACACTACCTCTTGAATGCGATAAATAAGTACTGTAGTCTCCATTCGTCTTTGAAACACTATAGTCTCCATTCGTCTTCGACACAGGAGTCTAAGAAAATTTTTAAAAACTGTTGTTTGAAGAAAAGCAACGTAAAATGTAGTAAAAACAGGATGATATGGTCAACTTCGAAATTATTAGAGAAATATTATAATGAGACTATCTGGACTTATTAGTTATTTTGAGGAACTCCAGCGGCCTCCAATAACAAGTAAAATCAACATACCACGCGGAAAGCGTAGTCTAGTCAAGAAGATAATTGCCCAGCAAATAATGGTTATCGTGGTTTTGTAATGGTTATTATGGCTTTTTTGAAAATTATTTGCTGGGCAATTATCTTCTTGACTAAACAAGTAAAATCGATGGGCGTTAACCATTAGCCATAATAAAATTCTTGGAATTCAGTGTTCAGCGCCATAAAGGCGGTTTTCCACTTGGCGAAAAATGTCGAGTCGGTCGACAAATGTGGCCTAGTGGAAAACCTTAAAGCTGATACGTTCTAAGTCGATGTAATATATATGGTGACTTATTAATTAAAACTGACACAGCTTATTTACATAAACTAAAAGGTGTGCTTACTATACGAATGCTTCAGTCTTATGTATGGAACAGGGATGGATTTACTGGGGGTCTGTGGGGTGTGTGCACCCCCCTAGCCTTGTGTGTGTGTGTGGAGGGGGGGGGGGGGGTGTGCGCACCCACCTAGCCTTGGCCAAAGGGGGTGCAGGGGGTGCTAATTTCCCTATCAAATACAAGGCAATTGTCATTGATCAAACAAAAATATATTAGAGACAAAATGAGATACAGTAATTTGAGTAATAACATGATGATAAGTGAATAACAATTCAAATACAGTAGTCAAGCAAGACTAGTGACTAGTGCCTTGCTGCAGTTGTATTATTCAAGTTAAGATTTTAATCTTTAGAATAATAGAATTATTAAGTTCCCCCTGTCCCTACAACTAGCTGGTCTAGCTACTCAGTTGTGCCGCATGGCGGCCGTTTTGCTAGAACACTGCTGTATGTCGATGGTCGTGCGGTGCCCAGGACCGACACCCATGGAGCACCAACCGAACACTCACACTCACTCAGCACTAGAGCACCCCACCCCCCCCCCCTACGAGATCATGCTGGATCCATCCCTGGTATGGAATAAGTTTTATTCCATGTGTCAGACCTTATGCGCAGGGGGAATTCTGAACTGCATGGCCCATTGCAGAGTTGTACCTCACGTCTCCCCTCTCAATCTTTATTCCTTAAAAGGAATTTAAGGTTACGACCTTTTAAAATCACGAGGTTGTTTATGCGCGGATCAAATCGAAATGTCAACATCCCCCCCCCGGGCATACATGGGGAATTTGATCGTTCGGCATTTTAGGGTGGCGGGAATTTGACGCTCTAACCCAGTGGAGGGTGGGGAATTTGCTAGGGGGGTGGGGAATTTGAACAGATTCTGTTCAAAATGGCGGCGGCGAATTTGTCAGATTTTTCTGGTCAAAATATTTCTTTTGTTTGTGAGTGGCTGGAAGAAAACGGTCTGGTCAGGTTAAAACAAATCTTTGAAAGTAAGAAACTTTATTACTGTTCACTGAAATGTTCACTGTCCATGTCTATACTCAGTGACAATAACCAAAATGTTTTGCCACGATAGCGGCGATTTCTGATTTCACTCGAAACTTTTAAAAGCATTGCCACACGTTTATTTATTTAAATATGGACAAATGCACAAATGTGCACAAATGCACAACAAAGGGGAGTTAGTAAGAGCATTGCCACCAAGTCAGATCATAAAAAGTGAATTTGAGAAGCCATTAATAGACATTCCCGCTCTTGCAAAGAGATGTCTACTATCAGAAGTAGAAGTGACCATCTGGGTGGAACATTTAAAGAAAAAGCTTATCACAAAAGAGCTTGGTACGCAGAAAGCACGGGAAACAAGAAGGGAAAACAAACAGAAAAGCAAGGACTAAGACATTTTCAACTCTGGAAACTGATATGTACAATGATTTTGATGTTTATGTTTATGTTCACAGAGTTCGCATTAAACGAATATTTGTTTCAATTTTTTGTATAGAATCGTTGAGGGTGGGGCATTTGATCTCCAATTTTTCCAAAACATGGTATATTTGAACGGGAGAAAAGAACATAGGTGGGGAATTTGACCAATATAAAATAAAAAAATCCAAATTCCCCATGAATGCCCGGGGGGGGGGGATGTTGACATTTCGATTTGATCCGCGCATTACAACTGCCATTTTGATATCGGCTGCTTCCCTGTACAGGACTCAGTGAAAAGTATTGTTAATGCGCCAAAACCAGCTCTGTCTTCTGACACTTGAAGCTAAGCCATCGCCACAGTAAACAATCTTGACTATCAAGCTAATATTGTATAAAGACAACCGCCGGACTTGATGGGCAGGCAAAGCAAAGAATGAAGCATGGCACATAAGATGGCAGAAGACGAAAACCAAGGCTACGACGAAAGTCGTTTTGAAGTTGATGTAAGCCAGAGTTTTCACTGTCCAATTTGTTTAAACATCTTAAAAGAACCAGTACAATGTCAAAATAACGAACATTATTTTTGTACAACGTGTATTACAAGACATTTAAGAAATTACGAAACGTGTCCAACATGTATGGAGAAATTAACATTAGAAACAACCAGACGAGCTCCGAGAATTGTGACGGACTATTTATCTGAGCTGAAGATTTCTTGTAATTACGCCGAGCGAGGTTGCCGTGAGTTTGTCCCTCTTGAATCACTAGAAGCTCACACTAAAGACTGTGGGTTCTGTCCAGTCGAGTGTTCAAACGACGGTTGTAATGTTGTTATGAACAAACAAGACAGGAGACATCATGAGACGAAGCTATGTGGCTTCAGGGTGGAAGCATGCCATGATTGTATTGAAATGAGATATGATATTGATGAAATGAAAACGAGTTTAACTGAGATGAAAACTCAACTGCAGTACGGCTTGAATAAAATGCAAGGTGACACGAGAAGAGAGTTAAATCAGTTAAGAAAGAATTTCACTGAAGTAACGCAACAATTAGAAGAAATGCGCCTCACTCAACAAAGAATGTTATCCCAACGTGACAAGCAGATGGCGGAGATGAGAGCTGAGGTGAAAAGGTTGACAGTGGGACAACGCGAAATAGTTCCCTACAACAAAGAAGAAGTCATTGTTATCTCAGGAGGATTCACAGATTCTTCAGGAAAACCGTTAAACTCTGCAGAAATGTTTAGCTTGTCAAAGAGACACTGGGTGCCATTGAAGCCAATGACCAAACGTCGTGCCGAGGCGTGGTCAGTTGTTCATAGAAATCAAGTCATTGTCACTGGTGGTTGGACCCCAGAAAATGCCACGTCCACATTAGAAGCATTAGACACACAACACATTCCTCATTCTCTTTGGCTGAACTACCCAACAGAACTGCCTCACAAGTCGTTTGCACATCGTTGTGTGGTTGCTGGAGATCGAATGATTTGGACTGGAGGATGGAATCCTGATGAAAAGAAATGTTTCGACTCCATTCACGAAGTAGCCCTTGCCCCTCCTTATACATCCAATCAAGTCTCCAACATGCCACAAGCAAGATGTCTTCACTCCGCTGAACTTATTGAAAATAAGCTTTTTATCTGTGGAGGAACAACAACAAATGATCCTAAAGACAGCATCGACAGTGTTCTGGAGTACTGTGTTGATGATTACACCAAACCTAAGCAACGTCGTGCACTTATGTTCCCTGTGTGTGCCATGGCAACAGTAGTGTGGAGAGATAACGTTATCCTGTTAGGAGGAAGTGATAAAAACAGCCAATCTTTAAACACTGTACTCATGTACAATACCACAACAGGAGAAAGCAACGTTCTGCCTCACATGAAGTATTCCAGAGATGCATGTTCAGCAGTTGTGATAAGAAATTGTATTGTTGTCATGGGAGGATGTGATGAGAAGAAGCAAGTGCTTAACTCAGTTGAATACTTTGATTTTGATCGCTATTCATGGGAGGAGTTATCACCAATGATTGAAGCAAGGTCATCTGCATCAGCTGTGGTAGTAACATCATCTTGTTAGACCTCGTTAGACCTCATTAGACCTTGTTAAACTTTATTAGACCTCGCTATACTGTGTTAGACCTTGTTAAACTTTGTCAGACCTCGTTAAACGTTGTTAGACCTATTAAACTTTTTTAGACCTTGCTAAAGTTTGTTAGACCTCATTAGACCTTGTTAAACTTTATTAGACCTCGCTATACTGTGTTAGACCTTGTTAAACTTTGTTAGACCTCGTTAAACCTCATTAAACTTTTTTAGACCTTGTTAAAGTTTGTTAGACCTCGTTAGGTAAAGGCCTCACCAAATTGGCTTGACCACATTAAAATTGACACTCACTCAGCTTTGTAAATTAATGTAAATTACAAATAATTTGGAACTAGTGAATGATGACATATATGAATGAAGGGGCTAGGAAGTGAACTCAGAAATTTAGGTAATGCACAATATCTTTGTTTACAATTATAGTGATTTTACCAAAGGAATATTTGGTACACAATGACCATGAATATTTTAATAACTTTTTCTTCAATTTACTGTACACAATATATTATACTATACATTAACTGCATAATTATGTATTATTTGTAAGATAATTAAATATAATATTCATGTCCAAGTTTAAATTTGGCAATGTTAACTCATAAAAATTGTTGGTAATGTTGAAAGTTTTGCCAGACTGTACATAGGTAGTACAACTTCCAAACTTTGATTGCCACTTTAATCAATTTTTTAACACGATTGCTGTTGCACATAACTATACATAACCATACATTTCCTCTGGTCTCTAAGCCCATAATCTATAAAACTACAGTCATTCAAAAAACTTACAGGAGTTGATGAAGGATATCCTGAATCTGTATTCAATATTTCTCGAAGATAGGCAGGTTCATATCGTACTCTACCACCAGATGTTCTCCTAGCTTGGTAAGGTGACTGTCCTTGGGATAGCTCACTATTTTCATCAACAGAATTATGATGGTTCCTACCAGCAGAGGTCATTTGAGAACTAGCCAACAACCCATGACCATTTTCATCTTTGTGACTATGGTAAGGACTTCTACAAGTACAGGAAATAAATCGTGAAAATATTAACCTTGTAAATAGATTACTCATTAATTAATTCTTTGAAAGTTTTCATGGTGATAAAAAAATATGAATAAGTTTTGTCGAAACACTACGTAACTAAGCAAAGAAATATTTTACGTGGTGTTTCCACAAAACTTATTTAGATTACTCATTAATTATATATTTCCTATTTTGACACTATACCTCATATTTTGTAGATAACTTTAAACATTGTACTATTTTGACACTATACTTCATATTTTGTAAATAACTTTAATCTTATACTTAATATGTAATTTCTTTTTACACGCCCCCTGTGGAAATCAGCTTTGGTTGACGGTTAAATAAAGTTCTTCATTCATTCGTTCGTTCGTTCGTTCGTTCGTTCGTTCGTTCGTTTGTTCGTTCTTTCGTTTAATTCATTTGTTCATTCAATCATTCAGTAAATAAATCATCAATTTCAGCTGCTTCTAAGACTTGACCTTTATGTATATACAGTACAGTAGTACTCTCACATGCTATACACGGGACGCTGAGAGTGCAAAAAATTTTGACAATGCTTGTCAGTTACTACATAACAGTATAATTTTTTTTGTATGCTCAGCAGTGGATATTACTAAGTACAGTATAAAAAAAAAGGCATCAGCTCATTGTGACAGTCTACAAATTTTTTTTTGTAAACTTGGTAGCCACTGCTGACCTGCCGTAACAATTGATCACAAACCTTTTAAATGATGACAATCTGTTTGATTGGCTTCTCTCAACCAATAATTCATCCTGAAATGCACTATCTGATAAGAAGAATGGTTACATGTATCATAATGATTGTTCTTTAATTTAAAATTAGCAATGCTGTTTGTATATATAAACTGCATGTACAATGGATTTAGCAAAATAAAGTAATATTTTTAAACAAATTCTAATGACTATGGTAAGCAACAGCAGTAACTTAATTTTTAAAAAGTTCACTGCATTATACTGTTTTAGCCAATGAATCGAATAGAAATCTCTTCAAGGCAATACCTGAAGCACTGTCCAGTTCTCCTCTTATCCAACTTGGAGTATCACTTTCATCTGCCTGCGGAACGAAAATCAATAACAGTTGTTGACAGCTAGTTGTCGTCTGGAGAAGGTGCCAAGATTATAAAATTTTAGTGGTCACTTTTGGTTGTTGTTTCTCAGAAATCAGATGGTCATGTAATATAATATCATACATAAGGAGGAGTGTTTCATCAGGATATCCAAACACTGAGATGGTTGTTGAAAACTGAGGCGAAGCCGAGGTTTTTGAACAAACTTCAAAGTGTTTGGAAATCCTGATGACACTCCTCCGAGTGTATGATATAGCATCTCAATTCTCAAAAAATCAGTATTTAAAGAGAAAATCAAAGTAAAAGTTTGCTTAATTTATTTAATTTCTTCCTCTGATATCCAAACCACAGACACGGTACTGATTTCCTTTGTGTTTTCCTCATGAATAATTAATTAGTTTGAGATAGTTAAAAAAAGGTTCATTGTCACCTAATTTAAAAGAAACATTAAGCATTTAACAACCTTAAAAACTTACCTCTTGATCAGATAATTTTTGTACAGTGGGATCATCAACATAGATTGACTGGTAAAGAATAGAGAACACAATAAACATGTCTCTTATTTTTAAAAGTAATTAGAATTAATATTTAATAAATCATTTATTTACCATATATGGTGGCATTGTAGGAAGGGGTCCAGATTCTGGTTGCTGTGAAAATGGCTCTTCAATTAAATCACGTTTCAACATTGCTAGTAACACTTGAGCATACATATTGCGATTCTTTCTAAAAATGTTGAATGAAGAATTGAAAAAAAGTCAAATATAAAATGATATATATGGGACTGGATAAATATTGACAGATACTGTAATCAAATAAAAGTAAAGTAAAATTATCTACTGAAATCTGGGACTGACATGATCATTATGGATAATTACCGTGATGATAAAGAACTACCAGGTGGCTCGCAAAGTTTTTTGATCCACATAGCTATCCTTTGCCTTTCTGTTCAAAACCAAGAAAATTACACCACTGAGAGTTTTTGACAACAAACAAGACAGGTACATTATATATATTATACTGACCACAGGGACGTTAACCATGCTGAAATACTGTATACTGGACCACCGGTAGTTTGGTCATGTACATGTTTCAATAAAAGTCAGCAAAGCACGCTAATTTCTCCATATTACCTTTTATATTAATATGACCCATATAGTGTGAATAATAATTAAATATTTTTCCAAACAGTTGAGTGATTTGTTTCATTAATTCTCTTCAAACAATCTATTTCCTGTATGTTATATTACTATGGTTACATAAGATGAGTATTCATAAAAGTTAGTAATGATTACGGTATAATTGATTAAAATAAACAAAAGATTAATACAGGCAGCACCTAAGCACATAAACATAATCCAGTAAAGCCCCAAGAGACTTGGTTCCAATTGACTGCTCTTTATATATATATATATGAAATATTACCAGGGTTAAGTCACGTTGGCCTGAAAAACAGACTGACGTGACTTAACCCTGGTAATATTTGGATTTCAACTGTGGCCGACGCTTTCCTAGAAGCTTTTAACTATATATATATATATATATATATTAGTAAAAGTCTTCTATGTTTGCATACAACTTACATTGTAAGATGCAGTACAATGGCACCAATCAATCAAACAGCAAGGTAAGTCATGGTAATTTGAAAGAAATGTGATGTAAACAGGCTTACATTAGTCACAAGCTAGTACAAGCCACCACAAGTCATCACAATTTGTGGTCAAGCAAAACTGAAACTTGTGATAACTTTCATTCTCGACTCATCCAGACTTTATTACAGTCTGGCATGAGTAACTTTCAATTTCACCCAATCTTACTTCAGTATTTGCATCAGGTTATATAAATAATACCACAAAGCTTTTCCTTTATAAAAAGGAACATAAAAAATTTCTTAGTTGCCCATGTTTGTATATAGCCTGATATAAACACAGTAACCAACCAATCACAGCACGCATACAAAAAAATTAATATTTTGTTAATTTCATTAAAATTGTAATAATTAATTTTAATAATTAAAATTATTAATAAAATTTGAAGTCAAAAAGTTAAACAATTTTGTGGCAAATTTCAAGCACTGACCTGATTTCTTTGCCAGCTTTAAGACAAAAGGTTTCATTCGATCTAAGTATTCATTAAAATCTCCATCAAGTTTGTCCATTGCAGAACCATGAAGTACAGTAGTAGCTTCGCGAGTTCTTGATGTAGCCGCCATGTTGACAAAGTTTTTATACAAACAAACCAGATCTTTTGAGCGTATTATGAAAGACCAAAACACTGCTAGAATGAATTTTATCTCACTAATCTTTCCTAAACTGATTCAAGACTTAAAGAAATACGTTTATCCATATCTTGCAAACAAAACACAGCATTTCTCGGGAGGTTTTCTGACACCTTGTAACGCATCTACTTCCACAACTTTGTTCGAGCTCGTTCATAAAATATTCCTATCACAGCGGTTCTTTCATTTTATAAAGAAGTTTGAAGCAAACATACATTGTAGACGTTCGTGGAAAACTCTGATAGACGGCAAAAAAAGGAAGGAAGTTCAGTTTTTGTGATAATTTATGCACAAGAAGAAAGTTTGTAAATCCCGCGAAGATGTTTATCCGTTGAAGAATGGAAGTGTTTTAGAATACGGGGTTTGATCCCGGCGATACGTCCCCAGAAAATAAACGGGTGGATAGAACTGAATGGATAAGGTACGTGGATGGAGATAGATGTGGATGGGTAATTCAATATTTTTAGACTTGTGGTTAGGTAAAATAAATAATAAGTGAATAAATAAATGGATGAATAACAGCTGAATAAATAAATAAGTGAGTAAAATGGAGTGGAGCGAGTGAAGTGAAGTGAAGTGAAGTGAAGTGAAGTGAAGTGAAGTGAAGTGGAGTGAAGTGAAGTGGAGTGAAGTGAAGTGAAGTGAAGTGAAGTGAAGTGAAGTGAAGTGAAATGAAGTGAAGTGAAGTGAAGTGAAGTGAAGTGAAGTGAAGTGAAGTGAAGTGGAGCGGAGTGAAGTGAAGTGAAGTAGAGCGGAGTGAAGTGAAGTAGAGCGGAGTGAAGTGAAGCGGAGCGGAGTGAAATGGAGTGAAGTGGAGTGGAGTGGAGTGGAGTGAAGTGAAGTGAAGTGAAGTGAAGTGAAGTGAAGTGAAGTGAAGTGAAGTGAAGTGAAGTGAAGTGAAGTGAAGTGAAGTGAAGTGAAGTGGAGCGGAGTGAAGTGAAGCGGAGTGAAGCGGAGCGGAGTGAAATGGAGTGAAGTGGAGTGGAGTGAAGTGAAGTGAAGTGAAGTGAAGTGAAGTGAAGTGAAGTGAAGTGAAGTGAAGTGAAGTGAAGTGAAGTGAAGTGAAGTGAAGTGAAGTGAAGTGAGGTGAAGTGAAGTGAAGTGAAGTGAAGTGACGTGAAGTGACGTGAAGTGAAGTGAAGTGGAGTGGAGTTGTATATAATCATTTTTACATAGAGTGGACGAAAATAGAGATGTAAAGAACGATTTTTTTATGCTTCTTGAAGAACTGATCACATATATACAAATAGGAATTTTATTAAAAAGGATTATGTACACAAATAAGCATTTTAGTGAAAATGATTATTTACAAATAGGCATTTTTGTGAAAATGATTATTTACAAATAAACATTTTAGTGAAAATGATTATTTACAAATAAGCATTTTTGTGAAAATGATTATTTACAAATAAGCATTTTTGTGAAAATGATTATTTATAAATAAGCATTTTAGTGAAAATGATTATTTATAAATAAGTATTTCTGTGAAAATGATTATTTGTAAATAAGCATTTCTGTGAAAATGATTATTTATAAATAAGCAATTTTGTGAAAATGATTATTTACAAACAATCAATACACATTGGAATGCTTATTTGTAAATAATCCTCTATACCATGAGATTCTTCACAAACCATGAAAAAGTGACCATGAAAATTTCATAAATAATTTTTTTACACCTGGCGCCTGATATAGGTGGAGTGAAGTGAAATGAAGCGAAGTGAATGAATGAAATGGGCGAATGAATTAATTTAATATCCAGTCTCTTTTGGAGCTCCCAATCAATATGGCGGTCGAGTCGACCAATTCCAAAGGAAAACTTTTTAAAATAATCTACATAGGGCAAAGACGTCTATTTCCTCCGTCTATATTTCCTCAATACGACTAGCATTCAATGGCGTCCAAGCAGAATATCAAAGAAACGATCAATCTTCTTTGTAAGATCATCAATCAACACGGAGGCACAAAACTAACACCTGAAACATTTCGTCTTGCAAAATTCAACAACGACGAAGCAACAGGACCGATGTGGAAACTACTTTGGGAAACAAATTGCTTTTTAAACTGTGGATCATTTCAATGTAGTGAACACAGCGAAGATTTAGTTTTATGTACTAAACACGAGTTGTTTACCAAAGGATATTATGTCAAAGATTTTTTTATGTTGCCTGAAGACATGAATTATGGCAGTAGAGAAATTCTGCTTGCTTTTGGGTGGTTGATGTCTAGAAGGAAACTGCTTCGACTTTTACTTGATAACCATCCCAATTTACTAGAAGAATGCCTTCCTTTAAATGGAGAATCTCTTAATTCCTTCAACCAAGATGTCTGCAAGAAATCTATTAATAATTCTCAGAAATTGTCCACTACAAATCATCATGATTTGCCCAATTTAGAGCAGTTATCGTGGATACTTGGAAATGTGAAATTCACCTGGAATGGTTTGTATTCATGTGAAAACCACTTGGTTTCTTTGGTAAACAATGTACACAGTGCAACACTTGGAGCTACAGGTGCAAAAGGACATCTTTCAACACTGGAAGTATTTTTACTCCGTCATCCAAAGGAGCTTATAGAATTCCAGGGAAAAGTTGACAAGTGCAATTCTTATCTTGGAAATTTATTAAAGTTTATTGAGCTTCAGGATGTCTTTTGGAAATGGATGGACAGTGTTTATGAGGCTAAGGTGGTGGAAAGCAAAGAAAATATGGAGGATTTTGGATGTGATATGAACCAACATTGCCAAACATGCAAAGAAAATTCAGATAAAGAGTTAAAGAAAGTTTCTGAAATTCAGTCAGAGCTTCAGAGAGTCTTTGAAGATGGAAGAACAGTTTATTTGAATACTTGTAAAGTAGTCCAGAGTAGCAAGCCATGCAATGATTTAAATGAAAGAGAATGGGAAGAACTGAATGGAAAGATGAATTGTCTGAGTTTACATTCAGTTGTCTGCGGAAATAAACTACAGACATTTCCAGAACTTAAACAGTTATCACAGAGTGTTACCATCCCTGGCAATGTAAAGCATCATGAGCCAAGCTGTGCTCAACAAGAAATCAAAATATTGGAAAGCAAAATTGTTGAGCTAGAGGTTGAACTAATGGAACTTA
Source organism: Corallium rubrum (assembly GCA_964035015.1). Lineage (NCBI taxonomy): Eukaryota > Metazoa > Cnidaria > Anthozoa > Scleralcyonacea > Coralliidae > Corallium > Corallium rubrum. The sequence goes on from OZ036011.1 coordinate 12,109,149, forward strand.
GAAAATTACACTTTGATATTTTAAATGATTTAACAGCTAATTTACAAGAATTAGTTTGTATTCCACCAATTGGAACAAGTAAATATAATGAACTTAAAAGTAAATAATTATTTGTAAATATTTAAAAAACTCTTACTTTTCTTGAAGTCAGTTTTTGTGTTATAAATACAATTATTCTATTACTACTTTAAGTAGTAATAGAATAATTACTAATAATTTATCATATATAAATTACATGAATTATATATACATGTAAATTGTAGATTATATATAAATTATAAAATGAATTATATATAAATCATATACAGTATGTATATACATTATATATAAACTATATATAAATTATATATATATATATATTAATTATAAATTATATATATATATATATATATATATATATATATGTATTTTGCTCTATCTATATGGTATTGAGCACTCTAACATTTCGTGAACCAAAAACTCAAATATATATATATATATATATATATATATATATATATATATATATATGTGAAATTCATTACTAATTCATGAGTTTTGCAGCCAATCCAATTTCAGAAATTACATCACATGTTACCCCTGTAAACCCCGTACAAACTAAAACCAATGATGCTAATTAGTTACAACCACTAGTGGATGTATACTCTTCTGATACTGTCAACCACTAGTGCTTGTAACTAATTAGCATCTCAATATCCCAAAGGGATTTTTACTATTCATTCATTTCACAAGTTGTTTACAACACTCGCGTCCTTGTTGTATTGAATATACAATCACTCGCCTTTGGCTCGTGTTGTATATTCAATACAACACGGCCGCTTGTGTTGTAAACATTACATATATATATATATATATATATATATATATATATATATATAACATATATATATATAAATTTTTTATATAGATTATATATAAATTATATATAATTATTTATAAATTTATGTAAATAAAATGAATTATATACATTATATATAAATTATATATACATTATCAGAATAATATATAAAGACCTTGATGTTTCAGATGTTTTGCAACATCGTCATTCGAAACCGTCTATAAATGGAAACCGGAAATTTGTCGCAAATATTTTTGTCCGACATTCGTTGACCTTCATCGACACAGTTCTGATCTGTGTGCACCATAATATTAATAGACATTCATAAAACACAATCAGACGAGATGTGCGTTTAGAGCCTCGATTGGGTTTGTATCTTTGCATTAAATGATCATGAGCGGAGAGAATATTTATGACGTTGTTGTTGTTGGCGCTGGATTATCTGGGCTCACTGCAGCATACCATTTGCTTCAACATGATAGATCACTCAAAGTATTAGTTTTGGAAGCTAAAGGTACGTTAAACGCCATCTTTCTAGGAATGGGATCTCATTAATTACAGGAGTTCAAAAGTTACGCTAACCTCATTTCATATTCATACTTCAATCCGAGTATCTAAGTGGCCAATTACTGTATGGTCATTATAAACATTGTTGTAACAGAATATAAGAATATTTGTTTCAAATTTGGTAAATCAGGAATGCTTAAATGAATTTTAAAAATTATCTAAAAATAAATGCTGTCTGGACAGGAAATGTATTAATGTAACAGGAATGTACTATACAGAACCAGAAGCTGCAAGCACGGTGCAAGATAGCCACCAACCCACACTGTTGTTAATTGGTGTAACACCCCCCTGAGTTATATACCCTTTTGGTATAATATAATTTAAGCCAATGTTCTATTTTAATCTCTCGACTCTGATGAGGGTCTCCACTCGAAACATCAGTACATATTTTCTTTCCAAGAAATCTCAGTAGTTCACCAACAAAGGGTTGGTACAGCTTTTGGTAAATGGAGCCTCTAAATGTATATACATGTATTCAAGCCCCTATACAACTGTATATAAGGGGTACAGTAATCACTCATTTTGATTAATAGAATACACAACCAAATACAGACTGTAATTTAGACTACATGTAACTTCTTAGTACAGTACTAACTTTTTCTTCAGATAGAGTTGGAGGTCGTACATTAACAACAACACTTCAAGGTGGAAATGGTGAGGATCAGTGGGATCTTGGTGGACAGTGGGTGGGAAGGTACAGTCTGTACAATGAACACAGTGCATCTTTATTTTAAACTTTAAACTAAGCTATCGTGTAAATTTTAGACCACAGGTCCATGTAATCAAACTGATCAAAGAACTTGGGCTTGAGACTCATGAACAGTATAGTCATGGAGCAAAATTTGCAAGACTCAGTGATGGAAAAATTCGGAAATACACAACAAGTTTACCAAAAGTTTCACCTCTCTCTCTGATGGATATCTACTTGTTTCTGAATAAGGTTGGAAACAATTCTTTTTTCGGTTGAAGTGACTTTAATTTACATTTTTTTATTCATAGCATCATTGTTTTGAGCTCTGTTTGTAGTTGCAATGAAATTTTAATATTTTCAGGCCAACAAATTATGTGAAGAAGTTACATTAAATGATCCATCCATGTCAGGACAAGCAAAATCATTAGACAGTTTGACACTGGAGACCTTCAAACAAAGACATTGCTGGACTGAAGGTCAACCACCATAATCACTTTTGTAAAAAAGTATAAATTTGAAATAGAAAGGAATGTGGAAAATAAAATGGAATGAATTAGACAAATAAATGGGAAGATCAAGGACATGCTGCATGCATATTAAATGTGAATTAAAATTGTTTTATCTTGCAGGTGCAAAGGAACTGTTTGATTCAGCATGTGGGGTAATATTTGGAGCACATCCATCTCAAATCTCATTGCTTTTTTACCTTCATTACTGCAAATGTGCTGGTGGAGTAGAGCCAATTTTAGAAACTGGTAAAGGTTCTGGACAAGAATGGAGAATAAAAGTAATTATATACAGTACAAGTTCATGCATTATTCCGGAGTGGTAGTTCTAGTAGGGGGTGGGGCCTTACTGTACCTATTTCTAGTGACAATATCTAATTGTCAATTGATGATTTAGTTACAATACATTTTTCTTCCTTCATTTTGGAAAGGGTGGAGCACAAAGTATTTCTCTGAAATTGCTAGAAATTATTGGCGAGGATCATGTTTGGCTGCAGGAACCTGTGGATGAAATTAACCAGGTAGAATAATTCTGTAAAAGTTTTGACTGAATGGTATGTAAAATGAAAGCAATCATGCACATAATTAAATTCCTATTAAGATATATTTATAATTAGTTTTTCCATACAGGAGAATAAAGAAATTGTAAGAGTAACCACAAAAACAGGAAAAAGAATTTCTAGCAAGTATATTGTAATGGCTGTACCACCACACCAAGCAAGTATGCTAAGCCAGAATTATATAATCATTCAGAACACTAGATCTACTTACAATTAAGTTGGCTACCAAGTAACCACCAGATTTGCAACCATTTTTCATAACCGGCCACCTGTCATAAGCAACCCACAAGCAATCACCTCTCATAATTAGCAACCACCACTCAGACAACCACCTCCTCTCATAAGCACCTGTCTTGTATATTAAATTTTTTTCTAATCTTACAGTGAAAATAAACTTCACACCATCATTACCATTCAACAAGGAGCATCTTCTACAACACATGCCCGTTGGCCATCTTATCAAATTTATTGTCACATACACAACTCCATTTTGGCGTGAAGATGGTCTGTCTGGGGAAGTTGTATCTTTTGATAATTTTGAATGGTCTAACCTCAAAAAATCAGTGCACCAAAATGGAAGTAAGTTTTACAATTTACCAATCTTTCAGTTGCTGAATTGCTTCTGTACCTTATATTTTTTATTTTTTTTATATGCAAAAAGATGTGCAAAATTCATTTACTGAAGAAGCTCCAGTAAGCGTGATGTATGATGCAACCACGTCCAATGGGAATGGAGCACTTGTTGGCTTCATTTCAGGACTGGCAGCAACACGATGGACACATAAAACAGTAAGATTCACCACCAGACTACAATTATAATTTGTCATCATCTGAAGCTTGCTTGGACTAGATATCTAATTATAGTAAAATATAATTTACATAATATAATGCAATTAATTTATATAATCTATTCTAATTGATAGAATTATTAATTTACCTAATCTATTCTAATTGATACAATTATTAATTTATATAATCTATTCTAATTGTATCATTATTGATGTAATTGTTACACAAGTTCATTCACTGTTACTGAGTTTTGTGCCTCTATTTTTCAGGAAAATGAGCAGAGAAAAGGAATAATTGAATTTTTAAAGAGATTTTTTGGCAAACACGCAGAAAATTATCTGGATTTCGCCATCAAGGTGAGTAAAACTAACAAATTAAATCTCTTCAGTAACAGTGCATAGGCATTCTTACCTTTGCCTTTGAAAATGATGTTTGTCAGCAGTGTTATCCAAGGTTTTTTGGTTTTCTCAATCAGGACTGGTCTAAAGAGCCTTGGAATGGTGGTTGTCCTGTTAACTACGTTGCTCCTGGAGCCTTATCAATTTATAAACATTGTCTGAAGGAGCCATTTGGCAAGTAAGCAATTTTAGTTAAATGAAGGCGTATTTGGCGGCAAGAACATTGTCGAATTTCCAACTATATTCTCTCATTTAACTCCCTGCAAAAAGAGACAGAAATGAAGAGTGAGTTAGTATCAAAAGCTGACACTCGGCCGAGATATTTTTCGAACGAAGCTGGACGTTTCGAGCGGAGTGGAATGTTTGTGTGAAGCCAAAATACATTGTTTGCCAACCTACTGTAACCATTTGTTCCTGCCAGAATTACTCACAATGAAGATTATGCATCACTTACCTCGTTTCTTTGACTTTGAGAGATTAAAAATACGTTTTAATAGCAAACATTTAGAACGTCGTCCTTCACCATTTTCTTGCCATTTGAAAATTATGGAAAAGAAAGCAATTTTCTGGCGCGAAAACTTTCGACCAATCAGAACATCGACACGATATTTCACCCCGGTATAAAAGTCGTATAGTCCACGTGTAATCCACGAGGAAAGCTCGAGGGCGTTCGTTGCGGACTAGGGTCAGGATTAGGACGATTAGGCTTTAGTCAAAAACAATGATCACACTACGATATTTATACAATGCAATAAAGGATAAATTTAAATTTTTTTAAAATTTCATTGTCTCTCCACACTAACCAATCACCTTTACACGAATTCCTGAATAGACCACAAGGCATTGCGAATTCAAGATGGCGTCGCTATTGTTGAATAAGTCCATATTTCGCGCTAAAAACTGTGTTTTTTCTAAAAATGTCTTTAGGGTTCACTGGGCGGGAACAGAAACTGCAACAGTGTGGTCTGGTTTTATGAACGGAGCAGTACAAGCAGGAAGACGCTCGGCAAATGAAATCTTAAAGAAACTTTACCCTGAATTCATTTTCCCCTCTGAAGATGACCATGTGCGTCAGATCACCTCAAAGAAAAGCTCAAAAAACCATTTTTGGAAGATTGGAATTTTAAGTAGTTTGATTCTAATTGTTGGAGTCCTTCTAATGGTCGTGCATTGATCGACACGCTTCCATAATTTCCACTAGGCCTATATTTCTTATACAGTTATACTGAATTAGACACACTGATTATGAAATTGCATTTTTAGAATTATTCTATTCTTTATAATTTATATGATGATATTTATTATAACGAATTAATTAAGTTGATATATTTAGATTTTATATTAATTACTCTAATTTATTATTTTTTTAGATTAGGGTGTTTATAAATTACGTTAATATATGCATGTATATTATCTATACTGTAACTAAAAATTACCAGATGGTGATACAATTTTCCCCAAGCATTTTTAGCGTTACTATTCTATTAATTTTAGGTTTTGTAAATTTTGTCTATAAGGGATTAATTAACATGGGTATATGATCTACAGTTTTTAATAAATATTAAATAACATTACAATTTCCTTTGTTATCTATCCTAAAAACAGCTTGCTGCTTAATTCACAAACATGTCATACTCACTAATCACAGACAACGAAAGAGAAAAACCCCGGTTAAAATAAACACGATAGGAAGAGATAAATTCACTTCGCACTAGTAACCTTACTTAGATAATATGAATGTGTATGTAAAAAATAAATGGAGTTAAAAAGCAAGTTAAGTCACAGCTATATATAAAATAAATAAGACAGTTCGTTAAGAAAGATGTAAATTGCTTGCAAGGATGAGCTTTCAGTTCACTAGAAAATGATACAAAATATTTGAATGTCAGTTCAGCCATGGTATTTGTACTTTTATACAATGTATTGTCCAGTTTAACGTCTACATTAGCGTCACGTGCCAGTGCAATATTTTGCAATGTAGCTACTCACGGTTCCAACAAGATGAAGAAAAACTCCAAGAACAACGAGAGCCAAAGAGGTGTTTAAAAATGCTGAATAGAATAATAGGAAACACAATGTTAGTAGCTTCAAGTCATGTAGGGGACTTACTGTTTGTTTTATGTAATCACAGTATACACGTCACAAAATATCACGTGACAAAAATATCACGTCACAAAACCTACACACCGTACCTGCTCGACAAGTGCATATCTTGATCGCATCAAAACATTTTATATTCTTGATTGTTAAAGTAGAATTCATACAAAGCCCAGGAAAATGAGTATTACAATCTTTCATTGTGAATTTGATTTTGATGTCAGTATTTCCATTTCCTTTGCAGCAAGTTTCACGATTCGTGCAAACTATCTCCGTTATGTTCTTATATTTCTGCAACACTAACAGAACACACCAAGTTTAACGACACACAATTTAAAACTTTGAGTGGTATTGATTTATGTTTTCCTTTATCTTTCTTTCTTTCTTTCTTTCTTTCTTTCTTTCTTTCTTTCTTTCTTTCTTTCTTTCTTTCTTTCTTTCTTTCTTTCTTTCTTTCTTTCTTTCTTTCTTTCTTTCTTTCTTTCTTTCTTTCTTTCTTTCTTTCTTTCTTTCCGTCCGTCCGTCCGTCTGTCTTTCCGTCGGTCTGTTACATCACTTACAACTGCTAATATTTTTTGGGTAAATGGGATTAAAGTTCGTCGGCGACGACCCACCAATTATGGAAGAAGCTAAAAAATAAGAAAAGTTCAATAAATTGATTGATTGATTTAAAACGTAGAATCGAGTTCTATGTAACGATTGCAGCAAGTCGCCTCACAATGATCATGGCCATTACACAACATGCTACACGCTGTAATGGTTCATGAAACTTGTCTCGGAACTATTACGTCACCGTCGTTGCGTGACAAGTGTAAGAAACATCACACCGTTAACAAGGGATTAATCAGTGATGGAAGACTAACGCCTTTCTGAATTCACTTGATCTAGAAAACCTAAGTCCAACTACCACATAGGATCATGCTGACAAGCCTCCCAGAATGACAAACATATCTTACTTACGTGATGGTGTGATCTCAATACTTTTGGTAGCGACTGGAGGAGATGACTCAATACTTGCGGCAACAACTGGAGGAGATGAAGCACCTGCGAGAAAATCAATCAAAGATGTATTTCTTGGGTTACACAAAATATAAAGACAAACCAATCACTAGAAAGTACCATTCCACACTACACTACACTGCACTGCACTGCACTGCACTGCACTGCACTGCACTGCACTGCACTGCACTGCACTGCACTGCACTGCACTGCACTGCACTGCACTGCACTGCACTGCACTGCACTACACTACACCACACCTACCTTACCACACCATTCCTACCCAGAATGCCAGAGGTTTTTCGACGCTCGTGGGGGATAACGGGGACACGCGAGGACGCCAGGGCCTGGCGTCCTCCCGTATCCCCAATTGTCCCTACGAGCGTGGAAGAACCTCTGGCACCCAGGGTACACCATTCCCTACTTACCAATTGATGGTGTGGCTGAACTATCAGTTATACTGATGACTGAAGTAGAATCCTGGAACGCTACAGAAAAACACGAGAACAAAATTTTGGTTATGACTAGCAAAGAACAAACAACTTCTACAAAGAAAAGCCTAAGTGGCTAGAAGAAAATAAAAATATTTTAAAATTTTATTGAAATGTTAAAAATGATCTCACAATGATCATGGCCATTGCCCAACATGCTATACATGCTGTAACGGTTCATGAAACTTGTCTCGGAACTATTACGTCACCGTCGTTGTGCGACAAGTGGAAGAAACATCACATCGTCAACAAGGGATTAATCAATGATGGAAGACAAACCTCCCAGAATGACAAACATATCTTACTTACGTGATGGTGTGACCTCAATACTTTTGGTAGCAACTGGAGGAGACGACTCAATACTTGTGGTAACAACTGGAGGAGATGAAGCACCTGGGTCGAGAAAATCAACCGAACATGGATATTAGTAGGGTATACACAAAATATAAAGACAAACCAATCACTAGAAGGTTGCTTAAAACTGTTTCTAAAAACATCAGGCTTATTTCTATACTACACTCCACCATAATATTACTTTTGTTTAGCAAGGGCGGACATAAACGGTGTTTCCACTTAATTTATCTATTTTTACTCTCGCCCATCCTTTTTACACCCCTCCTTTTTTTGCTCATCGACAGAGGGAATAGCAAACGTCTTTCGCATCTCATTATTGATTTGTTATTGTTATTTTGCTCTGATTGGCTAATTTTTGGTCACATGATTATCTTTCTTACATAAGCTCGTTGTTTGTTTACACTCTTTACGTTTCTAAGGACCTTCGCTCGAAACGTTAGAAACTTCGTTCAATAATTTTGGCAGTACTCAAACCTTACTATATTTCGGTTTGTATTTCAACACTGCCTACGCAGCACGCTACTTTTATTTCACTGTTTGAAGTACTCTACAACACTATTCATTACCACACCAACCACCCTTTTTTACTTACTTACTTACTTTACTCACCACACCACACAATACCATTCCATACCATACCATGCCATGCAAACCACACCACACCCAATACCATTCCATACCATACCATACCATACCATACCATACCACACCATACCACAAACCATACCACACACCACACAATACCATTCCATACCACACCACACCATACCACAAACCATACCACACACCACACCACACCACACACATACCATTCCATACCATACCACACCACACACCACACCATACCACAAACCATATCACACACCACATCACACCACACACAATACCATTCCATACCATACCACACCACACCACACACCACATCACACCATACCACACACAATACCATTCCATACCATACCATACCATACCATACCATACCATACCATACCACACGACACCACACCACACCACACCACATACCACAAACCACACCACACCACACCACACCAGTATACTTACGAAATTTTGGTGTGGCTGTAATATAAGTTATACTGGTGACTGGAGTAGAATCATGGGACGCCGCTATAGAAAAAACACGAGAACAAAATTTTGGTTAGGACTAGCAAAGAACAAACAACTTCTACAAAGAAGAGCCTACGTGACTAGGAACGAGTTAAATTTACAAACACGATATTTGAAAGAAAATAAACTTACTGAAGTTCAGACTATATGATTGAGCTGTTGTAGTTGGTCCAGCTGCGGTGAATGCCACAAACGTTATAAGTAACTAGAAAATAAAGCAAAAAGAAAATACATGACTTGATCAGCTACAAAAGTGTCCATGGTTCTCAGGAAAATTTGGATTGGCAAAACTACTTTTTCATATATCTGTTTCAACTTGTTAACGAATTAGTAAACAGTCTTTAACTCTATCACTGCCAGATTTCTCCCTTCGACAAGTAAAACCGTGTAGTGTTAGCGAGAGTATAAGATCTGTAGCAGCGAAGGAGTCAATGATCGTGTAGTGTTAGCCAGAGTAAGATCTTTAGCAGTGAAGGAGTCAATGATCGTGTTGTGTTAGCCAGAGTAAGATCTGTAGCAGTGAAGAAGTCAATGATCGTGTTGTGTTAGCCAGAGTAAGATCTGTAGCAGTGAAGGAGTCAATGATCGTGTTGTGTTAGCCAGAGTAAGATCTTTAGCAGTGAAGAAGTCAATGATCGTGTTGTGTTAGCCAGAGTAAGATCTGTAGCAGTGAAGGAGCCAATGATCGTGTAGTGTTAGCCAGAGTAAGATCTGCATGCAATGAAGGAGTCAATGATCGTGTAGTGTTAGCCAGAGTAAGATCTGTAGCAGCGAAGGAGTCAATGATCGTGTTGTGTTAGCCAGAGTAAGATCTGTAGCAGTGAAGGAGTCAATGATCGTGTTGTGTTAGCCAGAGTAAGATCTGTAGCAGTGAAGAAGTCAATGATCGTGTAGTGTTAGCCAGAGTAAGATCTGCATGCAATGAAGGAGTCAATGATCGTGTAGTGTTAGCCAGAGTAAGATCTGTAGCAGTGAAGAAGTCAATGATCGTGTAGTGTTAGCGAGAGTAAGATCTTTAGCAGTGGAGTCAATGATGGTGTAGTGTTAGCCAGAGTAAGATCTTTAGCAGTGAAGAAGTCAATGATCGTGTAGTGTTAGCGAGAGTAAGATCTTTAGCAGTGAAGAAGTCAATGATCGTGTAGTGTTAGCGAGAGTAAGATCTTTAGCAGTGAAGAAGTCAATGATCGTGTAGTGTTAGCGAGAGTAAGATCTTTAGCAGTGAAGAAGTCAATGATCGTGTAGTGTTAGCGAGAGTAAGATCTTTAGCAGTGAAGAAGTCAATGATCGTGTAGTGTTAGCGAGAGTAAGATCTTTAGCAGTGAAGAAGTCAATGATCGTGTAGTGTTAGCCAGAGTAAGATCTGTAGCAGTGGAGTCAATGATGGTGTAGTGTTAGCGAGAGTAAGATCTTTAGCAGTGAAGGAGTCAATGATCGTGTAGTGTTAGCGAGAGTAAGATCTTTAGCAGTGAAGGAGTCATTGATCGTATAGTGTTAGCGAGAGTAAGATCTTTAGCAGTGAAGGAGCCAATGATCGTGTAGTGTTAGCGAGAGTAAGATCTTTAGCAGTGGAGTCAATGATCGTGTAGTGTTAGCGAGAGTAAGATCTTTAGCAGTGGAGCCAATGATCGTGTAGTGTTAGCGAGAGTAAGATCTTTAGCAGTGAAGGAGCCAGTGATCGTGTAGTGTTAGCCAGAGTAAGATCTGTAGCAGTGAAGGAGTCAATGATCGTGTAGTGTTAGCGAGAGTAAGATCTGTAGCAGTGAAGGAGTCAATGATCGTGTAGTGTTAGCGAGAGTAAGATCTGTAGCAGTGAAGGAGTCAATGATCGTGTAGTGTTAGCCAGAGTAAGATCTGTAGCAGTGAAGGAGTCAATGATGGTGTAGTGTTAGCGAGAGTAAGATCTGTAGCAGTGAAGGAGTCAATGATCGTGTAGTGTTAGCGAGAGTAAGATCTTTAGCAGTGAAGGAGTCAATGATCGTGTAGTGTTAGTCAGAGTAAGATCTTTAGCAGTGAAGGAGTCAATGATGGTGTAGTGTTAGCGAGAGTAAGATCTTTAGCAGTGAAGGAGTCAATGATCGTGTAGTGTTAGCCAGAGTAAGATCTGTAGCAGTGAAGAAATCAATGCACGACTGAATAGAGACCTTACGAAGTAAGATGGCAACTTCAATGACGTCGTCTTTTAAATTATTATTATATTATTATTATTATTTTTTTATTATTATTATTATTATTATACAGGATAAAAACACTTCAGCAAATAGCTTGCTGTTGTCAATGTGTGTCCTGTAGCCTTAATTAATTAATTAACTAATAAATTATATACTGATTAAAACGAGTTACTAAATATAAAGGTTAAGATACATTTAAAAATAGTCTTCGAACAGTTCTAAAAAGAATTCTAGTTGTGAAACAAAGAGAATGAATAATTTTTAGAGAAATCTCAACAGCGTCCTCGTTCTTTATACGGCGACAATTAGAGCATTCTCACGTCTTCAGGACGACGTCAATTCGCCAAAAGATGAGAACTGTTGCTTGAGACTGACTTCAATACTGACACTACAATCATTTTAGCAGTACTGGGGCGTTTTGAAAGTCATTAAACTATCTTGAAATATCAAATATCATAGTTAGCCGTAACCTTTTTTAGTACAAAAATTTATGTTGCTTTTTAACCGCCGCGTCCCTAAGAAAGGCATGCAATGCACGTCAAAAATATCGTCTTTATAATAAGACCATTAATTTGTTTTGGAATATAAAAGTTTATAAACATACCAAGTTAGAGAACGCCATCTTTGTATATCTACTCCAGGTCTTTGTCCAGTTGATAAATGGTTAGATCTAAAATACTTCAAGATTTTTCTTTGCGAGTAATCCAAAAACACAACAACTTAAGCCATTTTTATCCTTGTGGATTACTGCTGCCAATAGCACCTTACAATTTTCACATTTCTACGGAAATACATTTAGTGAAAATTCTCGTCTACAAAATTCCTATCGATTGGTTGGCTACCTTAAATGTCAGCGATGGTATTGTGACCTTAGCAAAGCAAATTGGGCAAAAGATTTATCGTTAAATCAGAATAAGTTAAATCAGTTAATATCAAGCTTTTTAGATAGCTTGATAAGTAGTTAGTTTTTAATTACTTTTGTTGTTATGCTGTGAATGTGTATAGCAATGCACACACAGACTTGAAGTTAATACACTCAGTCTTAACTACAGATAAACATTGACAAAACAAACTCTGCGTTGTTATTTTGTAGACCATTGTTCGCAGTTTTTATAATCCACTATAATCAAAAAGACGGCGCGTGTAACGATCCTATTTTAAACGATAATCATGCCTGGTAAAAAGAAACTAGAGATAAGTTTGTTCAAATAAAAGGCACTTGAACATGTTGACACGTCACGAGAAACACGTTGTCATTCTCATCATATTAGGGAGCTCAAGCAAATACAACGCGAACGACAAGGACAACGTCCTTATAATACAACAGAATTCTCCTCACACAACAAAGAAAATGAATAATTTTTAGTCCCAAGAGTAATCCTAACGCCGTCCCTGTTCTACATAGAACGTTATTCAGATCATTTTCACGTCTTCAGGGCGACGTTAACTCGTGAAACGGTAAAACCTGTTAGTTGAGTTTGACTTCAAATTATGCGACAAAATCCTTTTAGAATTCTAAAGCTTTTGGATGTCGGAAAACACACTTTAAGTATTTCAATACTACGTATATGATTCGGGACTTCTGGTAGATACTGAACTTCAGATTGCCATCGTCGTCCTACACGCGTAAAAACGCACAGCTTGTTTTTGCCTGTTGACAGGCTTGAACATGATTGATGTCGACAGGCTTGAACATGGTTGAGCTGGCCAGCTTGAACATAGTTGTTGACAGGCTTGTTCATGCATGTTGGAACAATCTGTTCATGGCTTGTCAAAGGAACAGACCTGAACAAGGTTGTTGAAACAGCAAGTTTCATGCATGATAACAGCGTTGTTTTAGCGTGATGAAGTAACACGCTAGAACATGGTTGTTCTGACATGGTTGTTCGGGCATGATATCAATGCTGTTTTTGTCTGTTTAAATCGAGAAATTTTCGCGTTTTTCCGCGTTTTTCCGCGTTTTTCCCGTGTATTCCACGCGTGGATAAACAAAATGCCGGTACAAAAATTCCCCGGGTGTACCCCGTTTGCTGCCGAAAAAACTGAGAAAAAACTTGCACAGAAGTAACTACGACTAAAAAAACTACGCGACAGAAACATCAGGTAACTGTTTTTATTATTTTTCACACCTATCAACTAAGATTTACAAAAATAAAGAGCATTTCACTTCTATAAGTCTTCTTATTTTTCGACGAATGCGTACAGCGTACAATCCTACAATTTTTGTACACTTCGTTTTTCTAATTTAGCCACATATAATACTGCAAAAAGAAAAGAAAAATGGTCATGCATATAATCTTTACTTACAAATCCAGGCTTGAGAAGATGCAAAGTATAAATTATGTAGCCAAAACTAGGAAAGAAGAAAAATATCTTATTAGTTTTCGAATACTTTTTGTCAATATTTACCACACTTATAAATATAATGTATAAATATTAAATACAACATTGCTGAGTTAATCTTGCAATTCACATTTGGCAGCCCATATTTCTTAAATTCCTTCTGCATGGCCACACTATATAAATTAGAGAAGACAAATATGTATTTTGAGAATTAAACTAGATACAATACAACCTATCAACACAGTATAAGTACCCTTAACATTTGGCATTTACTGTAATACTGTATAATAATGTATAATTTTTTGTCTAGCTGGATACACCATAAAATAAAGAAAAAAAGAAAGAAAGGCATATTACTATTAGTTTCTAAATCTCAAAAATGCTAGCAAATGTACACCTGTATTTTCTCCTTGCCTGGAGAAAGAGAAATAAAAAAGACATGAATTTCTAAATCTTAAAAATGCTAACCTAATACACACCTGTTAGGTTTTATCTCTCCTTACAGTACCAGGCCAAGCTACACAAAGAAGAAAAGAAGGACCTTAATTTCTAAACCTTAAAAATGCTGAGCTATAAATACACACCTGTTAGATGTCATCATAAAATCATAATTATTTCCCATTGCCAGGCCTGATGCAGTGATGCTACATAATGAAAAAACAACAACAATATAATAAAAATAAAACAATATAATAAAAATAACTTTTCAGCTGTCTTATTTATTCAATCCAGGCCCTGGTTTCTTGCCCACAACTCACATAGTAGATCTTTACTCTTCTTTATTGTTCATGTTGCCATATCACCACTGCATTTGTATACTATGAAAAAAAACAAAAAAACAGGTAAAACCTTTTGTAAACTTTTCCTCCTCTGATTAACTGAAAGTTTACCTTCAGTTTCCTCTAATAAAACCACTGTATTAAAGTTTGATCTTGAATATATTTACAAAAAATTTAGAAGACACAGTCATTTTAAACATGGATGCATGTGGCATACATTGTCCTGTTATTAAATGATATAAAATAACAAGAAATGTGAAGTAGAATATTTCATACTATTTTAAATATATTTTAAATTTGGCTCACCTCTATACCAGTTTTTGTATATATAAAATTATAGTAGTTTATTGGTATGGAAAAGTTATACCTGTCGAGTGTGCAATGTTCTGGCTAGGTATTGCATGTAGTTATGGCTAGTATACAGTTAGATAAATAATAATATAAATAATCATATACAATGTAAGAAAAACAACTTAAAATAAATTATTTTAATATTAGAGTTTTACGAATATTGTTTAGTACCATAATTGTAAAAATATAATGAAATGTTAGTCTTGATACTTGCAGAATGGGTCATTCCAGAAAACATCCACACCTCCCCCACGGAGGCAATGTGAGGTTGACCCCCTCCCCCTTCGGACATCCTAGTACATTTTACTATTATCAGAAGTAGATTTACCCCCTCCCTCCCCAGATGGTACAAATTTCCTCTGTGGGGGAGGTATGGATCTTTTCTGGAATGACCCAATAAATATTTTTATAGTGTTATTATGCACCTGTCAATGTTAGCCCCGAGGGATGGGGGTTGGGCAAAGGGTGGGGATTTGACAATTTATCATTAAAAATTGTTGTATTCCACTCCCTATCCCTCATGTTTCTCCTCTGTTACAACCAAAAATCCCCACCTCTGAAGAGACATTCACTGTCTGTCTCGACTCTGGGGATGGACATATTGATAAATTCCCTACCCCTTGCCTAACCCCTCCCCCCCCCCCCCCCCTTTGGGACTAACATTGATAGGTGCATTACATTTTCTGGATTGTGGCTTAATATGCATTTAAAAATAAAAAATACATGTATAATAAAATATCGGCAAATGTTTCTTTGACATTTAATACTACCCCCTCCCCCATCTCATGCACCCCTCAAGTGTAACAAATATCAAAGCCCAGACAATTAGAGAAATGGTAAAAATGAAAATATTTATTGAACTGCAACATCTTCGCAGAGTGATTAAATTATTACAATTACAAAGACTTTATGTACATAAGGTTTTCTTCAATGTTATGGGCTTTTTCAAAGTAATTGTCTGCGCTTTGATATTTCTAACTAAATTACGTTTTCTGCCTGGAATCTCTGTCTCGATTATAAATAGTTTTGTCATTGTGCAATACTATTACTATATGTCCGACAAATCCGACAATATTAGAAAACAACAGAATTATTTACGTCCAGAAATTTAATTTCTAACTTAATCTTATTGTACTATCATTCATTTGACTAGTTTACTAGATTTTAAAACTTACCTTAGGGAAAAGGGAAAATACTTTGTTGCTGCTGACGCCATAGCTTTTGTACAATTGTCCAATTTTGCCTTGTTTCAACACCAGTGTTTTGTCGCATTTTGGAAAAGAAACGAGCTTCACAAGCTTTCAAACTTGTACCGTACATACTGCTGGAACAAACTTTCTGTTATATCTCCAAAGTCCTGGCCCAACGAGGATATATAAGTTAGTGAGTGATGATTTTTTCGTTTCCATTTCATCAAGACACTCTGCAGTGAGTCTCTGGGCATGCTGTACAAAACTCACACACTTGTTGCACGTAATTTCCGCCACAAAAACATTCGCAGAAAACTGTCAAAGCTTGAAATAAACATCCAACGTTTTTTATGTTAAGAAGACATGGGTTTTCGATAATTCAGCAATATAAAATGTTGTTTGTTTTCCCACCGGTGCCAGGACTGTAAGTTCGTTGCGTGAAAGTGTCGAGAACCCTCGCGTGTTCCTCGCTAAAAACACGAACACTCGTAACAGGCATGAACAATGTTGTCGAACGAACAACGTTGTTCATGCCTGTTTGAACAACATAAAACTATCATGATGAATCAACAGTGTTGTTCATGCATGATACAACATGTTGTTCGGGCATGATGAATCAACAGGATTGAACAGTCATGATACAACAACCATGAACTTGGTTGTTTTATCAAGCTAGGTTTTGCTTGTTGCGACATGCATGAACAAGCCTTGTCGATTCTCCAAGCTGTAACAACATGTTGAAACATGCATGAACAATGCTGTTATTTCACCAATCATGTTCTAGCCTGTTAACAGTGCTGTTCATGGGTTGTTGAGCCAACAACCCTGTTATAGCCTGTGAGATTTTTACGTGTGTAGCTTGCGTAAGCTCCCTAATTACCGTCGTGGCAACCCATAACCTTTCTCAACAATATCGGTGCAATTCAGTCGCTCAGTTTGACCAATTCATTTGATGAAATTCGTTGGACAAATTCCCAATTTTTAATTTGATTGGCTAATGGATTTGGAACAACCAATAGGAGATAAGAATTATTATAGTTAAACACTAATCAAATTCAAAGTAGAAAGTCCAATGTACTTCATGAAATGAAATAATAAAACAGTGAAACTGAATTGGGAGAATATTTAAGAAATATTTCTGTTGCCACGACAGTAAAACGTTTGAACACCAACATGTCGAGTTTCCACGACGGCTCAAGTATGAAGTACAGCGGTATATTGTTTGTGAGCAGAACCCAATCTCGTACCCAGACTTTTTACTCGGCCCAAAGGTCAACTACTGCGCATGGATTTGCCGTCACACACAAACTCAAAATGGCGGCACTGACGAGAATTCAAATAGGAGAATAACGTCACAGTCAAAATACCTTCCCACTTCTGTAAGTTGGTTGTGTATTACTGTCTTTCTGTAGTCGATACTGAAGCGTGTGAACCTTTTTTTGTCGAAAAATGTGAATAAAATGTATACGGTAGTTTAATAGCTTTCATGGAATTTAATGATAATACAACGAATGTTTCTCTTAAATCTATACCAACAAACATAAATCGAGAATAAACGACTTTTATCACTAGACTTTCCTCACGCTTCGGTAGCGGGGCTACAGAAATACAGGAATACACAACAAACTACAGAAGAAGAAGTGCGAAGGTATTTCCATTTCGACCGAATTACATTTCCAACTACCAACAAGTATTGATATTGAGTGCAATTAACTTTATATTTGCGAAAGCATTATTCATTTTAGGAAAGTATTCCACATTATAACTATTATATTTTATAAATATTTTTAGACAAACAATAGATATGTTATGTTATATATCAATTACAACAAACATTCTAAGTGATTTTTCAAAGTCCAGTTATAAATGCAACTAGAACTAGATTATTAACATCATGTATAAATGATACTGAAACACAGTAATACACAAGCAACTACAGAAGCAGAAGTGCGACGGTATTTCCATTTTTGACTGTAGTAATTACATTTCCAACTACCAACAAGTATTGAGTGAAATTAATTTTATATTTGCGAAAGCATTATTCATTTCAGGAAAGTATTCCACATTAACTAGTATATTTTATAAATATTTTTAGACAAACAATAGATATGTTATGTTATATATCAATTACAAATTACAATTCAAAGTCGAGTAATAAATGCAACTAGAACTAGATTATTAACATCATGTAATTATACTAGGTGCAAAATGTAATGTTCAAATAAAGTCATGCAGGTATAAAATAAATGTACATACAAGACGCAGACAGTCCGTTAAGATTTACATTACTTGCCAAAAATGAAGCTTCCAGATCACTAGAAAACAATACAAAATATTTCAATGTCAGTTCTAGAAGGGGGGGGGGGGGGGGGGGAGAGAGAGTACGTAGGGAGGTTATCGGATGTTAATGATTTATACTCTCTTTTTTCTGATCAAGAGTTGAAGCCAGCTTTAATTTTACTTTTTAAAGTTTCCAATCAATACTTACGTTTCCAACAAGGTGAAGAAATAATCCAAGAAAAATGAAAACCAAAGATGTGTTTAAAAATGCTGATTGGAAAAATAGAAAACGCAAATATTAATGGAGTAATGCGATCAAAGAAATGAAATGAGTTCAAACAAGGTACATTAATTTGAAAATAATAAAATTAATAAAATAGCGTGGGTTCCCAAACTGGAAACCATGTCCCCCAGGGAACTATGAACACTTTATTTAGCCTCATTAGTTCTCCCTCCCCCACAGTCCGGTTAGCAACAATTATAAAAAAAACTAGCAAATATATTAAACACTTTTGCATCTCATTATCAGTTTGTTTACCCTCAATACACTTAACATTTGATTGGCTGCTTTTATCTACAGCACCATTATGGATATATATAAACCCTGTTTTTGTTCAATTCATCGCATTTTGCTCTGATGAAGAGCTCCGCTGGAAACATCAGTATTTCGTTAAAACTATTCTCGGCAGTTTACACTTTTTCACTTTGCTCAACCTAAAACACTACTCGGGAGTGTAGGGGTGGAATAAGAGTGGAGTAGGGGTGAGTGCGGGGTGGAGTAAGGGTGAGTAGCGGGTGGAGAGTGGAGTAGGGGTGAGTAGGGGGTGGAGAGTGGAGTAGGGGTGAGTAGGGGGTGGAGTAGGGGTGAGTAGCGGTTGGAGAGTGGAGTAGGGGTGAGTGGGGGGTGGAGAGTGGAGTAGGGGTGAGTAGCGGGTGGAGTAGGGGTGAGTAGCGGGTGGAGTAGGGGTGAGTAGCGGGTGGAGAGTGGAGTAGGGGTGAGTAGCGGGTAGAGTAGGGGTGAGTAGCGGGTGGAGAGTGGAGTAGGGGAGAGTAGCGGGTGGAGTAGGGGTGAGTAGCGGGTGGAGTAGGGGAGAGTAGCGGGAGGAGTAGGGGTGAGTGGGGGTGGCGTGGGGGTGGAGTGGGGGGTGGAGTAAGGGTGAGTAGCGGGTGGAGAGTGGAGTAGGGGTGAAAAAGGGAGTAGGGATGGAGCGGGGGTATAAGTAATGTTAATTAATCTCATAAAAAACGATCACTAGTTACCTGCTCGGGAACAGCATGGTATCATCGTCACATCCAAACATAGTTTCTCCTTTACTTCAAAAGTTGAATTAACATTACAATGACCAGGAAAATTCTTATTACAATCTTTCACCTTTACTTTAATAGTACTGTTTCCTTTTCCCTCACAACAACTGGCCTTGTTCGTACAACTCGACTCCGAAAAGAGGTGCTTATCTTTCTGTAAAACTGAAAAGAAATGAATATTCGTTACACGACTTTCATTATACAGTACTGACTCTCAGTGCATTTGTCTCATATTCTAAACCCAGTATATATTATTTCAACGATTAAACTATTGAATCCTAGCAGATCAATGATTACAACGTGGGACTTGTTATATTTTCCTGAGTACTTACAGCTTAAACTAGCAAACTAAAAACCTTAATTTAAAATTGCTGTACAAAACGTATATTAGCTATTATTACTGCAAATGTCAATTGTTTCTACTTCTTAACTTAACGCATTACTTACACTTGTCAACAAAAGCCGGATCACTGAGGTTGAAATAAACGGACGAAACTGGAAGGCTACTGCTTGATCCTACAAATACATAAAATAGAATAGTAATTTTGCCATGTTAATATTTCACAATACACACAAACACATATTATTCAGTACAACCTTAGAAATACTGTAAATGTACCAGGATGAAATAATAAGTTGTGATTAGTTCCTTGTTGCTTACAACAAATTTGGGTTTAATTTGTTGCAAATGAAACTTGCTTGAAAAGTCATGCCACAAAGTTAGCTCAATGGATTTACGCTAATAATGTGTAAAACGCATCATATCTGTCTATAGTATAAGGAACAAGTACGGTCTGAACTTACCAGAAGGCATAATGGTATTTCCTGGGTTATTGCTCGTAGCTGACTGACCTGGGTTACCAGAGGCAGAAGGCATGTTATTGCCTTGGTTGTTATTGCTCGTAGCTGATTGACCTGGGTTACCAGAGGCAGAAGGCATGTTATTGCCTTGGTTGTTATTGCTCGTAGCTGATTGACCTAGGTTACCAGAGGCAGAAGGCACAATAGTATTGCTTGGATTGTTATTGGCCGTAGCTGATTGGACTGTATTACCAGAGGCAGAAGGCACAACGCCAACACTCGATTGGGCTGATGTGTTACCAGAAGAAGGCATAACGCTAACACTTGGGCTAGCAGAAATAATAATGGTGGTAGTGCCCAGTGCAGTGGTGATCAATGTGACAAACGTTATTAGAAACTGTTAAAACAAGAGAAAAAGAGTATTGTTAAACACGTGCACTAATCTGCCAAACACGCGGGCAGCACGCGCGTGTGCTATTAGTGTACCGCCTGTCCTCACAGCGGAGGAGTAAAGTTAAGCACAGTAGTTAAGCCTGATAATAGATGGGGTTAGTACTTGGATGGGTTACCACCTGTCCGAGACTTGTCTGAGTGGAGTTGTCGCAAATCTACTTTCTATTATTAGAATTAAATATACTTCAAACTAACTTCAGTTGTTCCAGTCTAAAGTTTAAGACAAAAATCTCATTGTGAGAACAAACTTGCAAAGTAAAAACCTAAGTTGGTATACCATTTTGTGAATAAATCCGTGCAAATATTTCGCTTTTGCGAGTAACTAAAAGAAAACGTGCAAGTAAGGGATCCATTGAAACGAATGTGATCGTCACATATTTTGACATTACGCAATCAAAATTACTTGAAGCTGTTGTTGCAGGTTCTGTTGTCACGGTAACAAATTATTTTTCAGACAGTTTTTCGTTTCAATCAGCAGAATTCTTCGTTGTCTTCGCATGAAAAACGTTTTAAGATTCAAACTTTGCTTCCACAATATTAGTAAACTCATTGAAATCGTGCAAGAATTGAGCGGTCTTTCACAAAAAAACCCGAGAATATTACAATTTAGGCAATGCGTTAATTGAGATAGCTTTTTTAATCAATCCGACTATTAAGTATCTAGCGTTTCTCCAGTTGGCAAGTAAAATACACAGGCTACCGAAGTAACTAATCCGGGTTTGAATGAAACATCGCCGGTGCAAAGGCCACGCGATTCGTATAGTTATTTAGAAACAACAACAAACCAGGCGTAGACCTGGATTGGTTTTAAATCCATCCATCCCTTCCAGTAGTCGAAAGTAGTCTTTATCCGGTCAAAATAGGCTTAGGTAATCACTAGCAACTGACAAACTAAAAATCTTAAGTAATCTCTAACACCAAAATCCGATTGCGAAAGGTTATATTTTCGTCGACCTTGGTGTTCATATTTTTCTTTTGTATCGGTTTTTGGCAGAGTCTTTTATACAATAAATGAACAGTGGTTGAGAAGACAGCGTTTATTAGGTAGAAAAAATGGATAGTAAACTGTTCCTATCGGTAAGAAATACAACCAACCTGTTTTTGCGTTGAAAATATTATTCTTAACTTATGATTATCAGCTTAGTTTGTAAATAATGTTAAATAAAAATATAAATTAAAGTTTCTAAACTTACCATGTTAGAAGACACCATTTCCTTTCTTCACTTGCGAGCCTGCTCAGTTTACGATACTCAGACTTCAAATAATTCAATTGGACCAAGATAATTTAGAACCTTTGTTCATAAGTATAAGTTATTTTTTAATCCAGAAACAATACAATTTAAGCCATTAATACATAATCCTTGTGTACATTAATGCAACCAATCACAGCTAAGATACTTGATTACAAGTTTTAACTCGCCTGAAAATTGCTCACTAACTACAGAAAATTTACAACATCGACTGCATGCATGGATGGAAAAATTGAACGATCGAGTGCGTCGATCAGTGCGTCTTATATATACCAAACTATTGCCGCCACGCCGTATTATAGTCGGTATATATATATAATTAATTAATAACTTTCATAAGATCACGTAGCAACCGCCTAATGCAATATGACCGCTGAAAACAGGTCCGATCCAAAACACTGTCAGAAACTTAAAATAGCTATGTGGCTATTTTTATCTTTTATTTTTTTTATAAGCAATAGTCAACTTAGCCGCGCTTCGTAGGTTATTATTACTCGGGCTACCGCAGGTAGACGAGTCTAGGTTTCGCGATTCTTGTTTTTATTATTTTTATTTTTATTTTTATTTTTTTGCGACGCGTTATTAGTCCTCCGCGCGGCCGCTGATCGATATTGACCAATAAGCTTTGCGAAACTGAGCCATGTGACCAACTGACCAGTGCGTTCTTTCGACTGAGTGAGTGAGTGAGCTTTCTCGTCTCGGATGTGTTTTGTTTGTTCACAGACATAGTTATTGGGCAGTAATGTCGCTGGCAAGTATCTTGATATTATTATATACACTTACAATCGCACACGCCGTTCATTAAGTGAACTTGCAGGTGACACTTTCTAGGTAAACATGAAGCTGTGTAATTAAAGGCGAAGAGACTTGACATATTGACCGCTGTTTCTTTCTTTGCTTTCCTGATGTCTGATCACTCGTCTCGGATGTGTTCTGTGTGTTCACAGACATATAGTTATTGGTCAGTAATGTCGCTGGCAAGCATCTTGATATTATATACACTTACAATCGCACACGCCGTTGATAGTTGTGTTGATATTTAATACCTGAAGAGACTCGACATGAACGCTGTGTACATGTGTGGAAATACGTTAATAAATACAGGCAATCGTGTTTTGTTATTGCAAATTGTGTTTTCTATCGGAGAATTGGATTGCGTTTTGACTTTTGCCTGTGACCAATGTGTTTAATAGACTTTAGACCTTAGCACTGCATAGCACTGTGATTTTGCAGTAGCCCGAGTGAACGCCTGACCAGGCGTCTTGTTTTAGATTTAGTTCCGCTTCAGCATTCCCAAAACTTCACACATCGTGGCCCTAATTCAACTGACAGCACCAGCCTTTATTGTTAATTTCCGGTGAACAACTAATAGAAATACAAAGATTAACTTGGGCATTGTACAAAAGACACCGCAGCCAGTTAATACAGGTGGCTGTTTGATACAAGCGTGCCAAAACATCCACAGTTCCCGCCCGGGCGGTTGTGATCACACTAAAATATATAGTTTTGAAACAGTGCAAGACAAAGGAAGTATATAGCTGTAAACAGGCGTGATCTTGTAAAGATTGGTACAATTACGCATGCCTTGTAAAAATGATCTAATATAGAACTGTATTTAGACTAACCATGCAAGCAATTAACTAATTAATAAAAGATGGTCAGTGACAAAAAATGTTTACTGCCATGGCAATGGAAGCGTTCCGTAAAATATCGCTGCAATATATTCCTCAAGTTAACCGATTCATTTGATGAAAATTATTGCTAACTTAATTCTTTGAAAGTTTTCATGGCGATAAAGTAATATAAATAAGTTTTGTGGAAACACCACGTAAAATATTTCTTTGCTAAGCTTTCGGCCTGTTTGCTCTGATCATAGTTAATAGAAAATATACATGGTTTGGAAGCTCACAAAAGTCATTGTTTTATGTTTTTGTTCCGGTTTATGGAAATTTTTGCACTTTCACGGTTACTGAACATATTGTGTTTTCTGTATAATGACGCAATCATCCAATAGCAACGTTTGGGTTCAATCACTCAACTGTACTGTTTAAATATTAATAAACCTAAAACAAAGGATTTGGCACCTTCATGTACCTTTCAAGATTAATCGTAGCTTGATTGTTAACCGCTTTGAAGTTTGCCGGGTTTCTAAACCATGTATATTTTCTATTAACTATGCTCTGATGAAGGCCTGAATCAACAGGCCGAAAGCTTAGCAAAGAAATATCTTACGTGGTGTTTCCACAAAACTTATTTATATTGCTAACTTATTGTTTTGAATTTGATTGGTTTCTGGTTTTTAAACAACCAATAAGAAACAGGATTAATGGCCAAACACCAATCAAATTCAAAACAGAATTCAAAACAGGAAGTTGTCAACGAATCTTATTAAATGAATTGTTCAACTTGAGGAACATATTCCAACAATATTTTACGGAACTCTTCTGCTTTACAACTCTAAAGTCCAGTTATAAATGCAACTAGAACTAGATTATTAACATCATGTATAAATGATACTAGGTGCAAAATAGCAAAAATATAATGTTCAAATAAAGTCATACAGGTATAAAATAAATGTACATACAAGACGCAGACAGTCTGTTAAGATTTACATTACTTGCAAAAAATGAAGCTTCCAGATCACTAGAAAACAATACAAAATATTTGAATGCCAGTTCTAGAAGGGGGAGAGTACGCAGGGAGGTTTACAAGGGGGGGGGGGGAGGGTTGGGGGTTGGGGTTGTCCGATGTTAATGCTTTAATTTTACTTTTAAACTTTCCAATGAATACTTACGTTTCCAACAAGGTGAAGAAATAATCCAAGGAAAATGAAAACCAAAGATGTTTTTAAAAATGCTGATTGGAAAAATAAAAAACACAAATATTACTGGAGTAATGCGATCAATTTACATCTCATCAGTTTGTTTACCCTCCCAACATTTGATTGGCTATTTTTCTCTAAGTCACCATTACG
Organism: Corallium rubrum; assembly: GCA_964035015.1. Taxonomy (NCBI): domain Eukaryota; kingdom Metazoa; phylum Cnidaria; class Anthozoa; order Scleralcyonacea; family Coralliidae; genus Corallium; species Corallium rubrum. The sequence continues at coordinate 12,134,458 of OZ036011.1, forward strand.
GATATATAAGCCTTGTTTCATTTCATTATATTTTACTCTGATGAAGAGCTCGGCTAGAAACGTCAGTATTTCGTTAACAAAACTATTCTCGGCAGTTCAACACTTTTTCACTTTGCTCAACCATGAACCGACCGACCGTTCTGGAGGGAGAGTAGGGGGGGAGTGGAGTGGGAGTAGGGGGGGGGGGGGGAGTGGAGTGGGAGAGTGGAGTGGAGTGGAGTGGAGTGGGAGTAGGGATGGAGCGGGGGTATAAGTAATGTTAATTAATCTCATAAAAAAACGATCACTAGTTACCTGCTCGGGAACAGCATGGTATCATCATCGCATCATGACATAGTTTCTCCTTTACTTCAAAAGTTGAATTAACATTACAATGACCAGGAAAATTCTTATTACAATCTTTCACCTTTACTTTAATAGTACTGTTTCCTTTTCCCTCACAACAACTGGCCTTGTTCGTGCAACTGAACTCCGAAGAGAGGTCTTTATTTTTCTGTAAAACTGGAAAGAAATGAATATTGCATGACTTTCATTATACAGTACTGACTCTAAGTGCTTTTGACTCATATTCTAAACCAGTATATATTATTTATTGTTTTTGCTAGTTCAACCATTAAACTATTGAATCCTAGTAGTAGATCAATGATTACAGCTTGGGACTTGTTATCACAAATATTTTCCTGAGTACTTACAACTTAAACTAGCAAACTAAAAACTTTATTTTTAAAATTACTGTACAAAACGTATATTAGCTATTATTACTGCAAATGTCATTTGTATCTACTTATTAACTTAACGCATTACTTACATTTGTCAACAAAACGCGGATCACTAAGGTTAAAATAAACGGACGAAACTGGAAGACTACTGCTTGATCCTACAAATACATAAATAGAAAAGAAAAATTATAAAACAAGCGATAAATAATTTTAGTAAATAATATAAACGTGGTGTTTTCAAACAAATTCTCGCTTACTATTACTATTTTTCACCATGCTCAACGTTTCAAAGAATTAATAAAGAGAAAACTACATTGAAAAAACCCAAAATATTTTATCTGAAACAAGTATTTAAAAGTTTAGTGGTCTTAATGTCATGTTAATATTTCACAATACACAGATACATATGGACTTACCAGAAGGCATAATGGTATTGCCTGGGTTGTTACTGGCCGTAGCTGATTGACCTGGGTTACCAGAGGCAGAAGGCACAACGCCAACACTCGATTGGGCTGCTGGGTTACCAGAGGCAGAAGGCACAACGCCAACACTCGATTGGGCTGCTGGGTTACCAGAGGCAGAAGGCACAACGCCAACACTCGATTGGGCTGCTGGGTTACTAGAAGAGGAAGGCACGACGCCAACACTCGATTGGGCTGCTGGGTTACCTGAGGCAGAAGGCACAACGCCAACACTCGATTGGGCTGCTGGGTTACCAGAAGAAGAAGGCACAACGCCAACACTCGATTGGGCTGCTGGGTTACCAGAAGAAGAAGGCACAACGCCAACACTCGATTGGGCTGCTGGGTTACCAGAAGAAGAAGGCACAACGCCAACACTCGATTGGGCTGCTGGGTTACCAGAAGAAGGCACAGCGCCAACACTCGATTGGGCTGCTGGGTTACCAGAAGAAGAAGGCACAACGCCAACACTCGATTGGGCTGCTGGGTTACCAGAAGAAGAAGGCACAACGCCAACACTCGACTGGGCTGTTGGGTTACCAGAAGAAGAAGGCACAACGCCAACACTCGATTGGGCCGCTGTGTTACCAGAAGAAGGCGTAACGCTAACACTCGATTGGGCCGCTGGGTTACCAGAAGAAGAAGGCACAACGCCAACACTCGACTGGGCTGTTGGGTTACCAGAAGAAGAAGGCACAACGCCAACACTCGACTGGGCTGTTGGGTTACCAGAAGAAGAAGGCACAACGCCAACACTCGATTGGGCTGTTGGGTTACCAGAAGAAGGCGTAACGCCAACACTCGATTGGGCTGTTGGGTTACCAGAAGAAGAAGGCGTAACGCTAACACTTGGGCTGGCAGAAACAACTACGGTGGTAGTGCCCAGTGCAGTGGTGATCAATGTGACAAACGTTATTAGAAACTGTTAAAACAAGAGAAAAAGAGAATTGTTAAACACGTGCACTAATCTGCCAAACACGCAGGTAGCACGTGTGTGTGCTATTAGTGTGCCGCCTGGCCTCACAGCTGAGGAGTAAAGTTACTTACATTGTAAGCCTAGTAGTTAAGCCTGATAATAGATGGGTTAGTACTTGGATGGGCGACGGCCTGTCCGAGACTTGTCTGAGTGGAGTTGTTGCAAATCTACTTTCTATTATTAGAATTATAAATATACTTCAAACTAATTTCAGTCAAAAGTTTAAGACAAGAGTGTCTTTGCGAGAGCAAAGTTGCAAAGTAAAAACCTAGGTTGGTATCCCATTTTCTGAGTAAATTCGTGCAAATATTTCGCTTTTTAACAGAGCGAGTAACAAAGAGAAAACGTGCAAGGGATCCATCGAAACGAATGTGATCGTCACATATTATGACATTACGCATCAAAATTACTTGAAGCTGTTGTTGCAGGTTAATTACAATGTAAAGAAATCAAGGATGACAGACTATTATATTTGATATTTGAAGCTGTTTAACGACTTTCAAAACGCCGCAGTACTGCGAAAATGATCCCAGTGTCTGTATTGAAGTCAATCTCAAGCAACAGTTCTCGTCTTTTGGCCGTTGACGTCGTCGTGAAGACGTGAAAATGCTCGAAGTGGCGTTGTAGAAAGAACGAGGACGGTGTTGAGAGTACTTTGGGACCAAAAATTATTCATTCTCTTTGTTTTGCAAAAAAAATTCTTGTGTTGGGAAGACGTCGCCACTGGTGTTTGTTATAATGTCGTCACGGTAACAAATTTTTCGTTGTCTTCGCATGAAAAACATTTTAAGATTCAACTTTGCTTCCACAATATTACTTGACTCATAGAAATCGTGCGAGATTTTGAGCGGTCTTTCACACAAACCGAGAAAATTACAATTCAAGGCAATAATGAGTTAATTGAGATAGCTTTTTTAATCAGTCTGACTATCAAGTGGCGAGGGCTTCTCAGTTTGCAAATAAAATGGTCAGCCGAAGCAACTAAATTTATGAAGTATCCGGTCAAAATACAGGCTCAGGTAATCACTAGCAACTGACAAACTAAAAATCTTAAGTGATCTCTAACACCAAAATCCGATTGCGAAAGGTTATAATTTCGTCGACCTTGGTGTTCATATTTTTCTTTTGTATCGGTTTTTGGCAGAGTCTTAGTTACACAACAAATGAACAGTGGTTGACAAGACAGCGTTTATTAGGTACAAAAAATGGATAGTAAACTGTTCCTATCAGTAAGAAATACAACCAACCTCTTTGGGCGTTGAAAATATCATTCTTACTTATAATTATCAGCTTAGTTTGATAATTATCAGCTTAGTTTGTAAATAATGTTAAATAAAAATATAAATTAAAGTTTCTACACTTACCATGTTAGAAGACACCATTTCCTTTCTTCACTTGCGAACTTGCTCAGGTTACGATACTCAGATTTGACTAAATACTTTAGATATAGACTAAGATCATTTAGAACCTATGTTCATCAGTAAGTTCTTTTTGAATCCAGAAACAATACAGTTTAAGCCATTTATAATACGCGTGACAAAATGACTGCATTCTGATTGGTTGAGAGGAGTGCAAATTAATAGTGAATTGCACTCTGGAGGCAAATTAATGTTACCATGGTAACAGTGGTAAAATTTAAAATGACGGTCTATTTGGAAGTATACAGATATATAACTGTATTTACACAACCAAACAACTAACTAATAAAAGATGGCCGCGCTTAATTAACACGTCTCATCCAGGCTTAAGATCTGGTGTGGTCACTGCGGCATGTGTCTTTAGAAAATACCGTAGAATCCCGAAAGCAGCGGCCCCCCTTACTTTCGCTTTTATCCGCTGTTGGGGGCCGCTACTTACGGGGGGGGGGGGGGGGTGTGTGCTACTTTCGGGTGGTAAAATACGTTAACATACTGTGGGAATATTATTCTTTTTTCCTTCCTATTTACCACATTCAATATGCTTTAGTTTTTCCTTATGCCATTTCAACTCTGACTGTTATACACTTTGGTAGTTGAAACTTAACACTTTCGAGTTAATCAGGCGATGACTTGGGTGCCGCTACTTTCGGGGGGGGGGGGGGGCGCTACTTTCGGAAATTTTGTAGACATCTCAAATTTGTCGCTACTTTTGGGGGGCCGCTACTTTCGGGGGGGGGCGCTACTTTCGGGGGGGCGCTACTTTCGGGGGGGGCGCTACTTTCGGGGGGGGCGCTACTTTCGGGATTCTACGGTAGTGCATCTCAAACTCAATTAAGAGTATTAATACAAATCATACACTGCAGGTGGGAAAGTCATGTCTGTTGATGATTCACCAAACGTCAGAGCGCAATATTTAAAAGAAAAAAGATCCAAATCATTCGAGTCCAGATCAACTGGCAAATGCTGTTGTGGTTCTCCACCCTTTTTTAATTCTTTCCCCCCCTTTTTTTATGTATTCTGTTGTAATTTATAGTCAACCGGACGTTCTCTTCCGATATATATATATATATATATATATATATATATATATATTCGCTTACCTCAAAAGTCTGCTACAGGCTGTTTCATCTAAAAAAGAATTCTGCCTGAAGATTCTTTTTTAGATGAAATAGCCTGTAGCAGACTTTTGAGGTAAGCGAAAATCTATATTTGCTCTAACTATATGTTATCGAGCACTCTGCGTTTCGTAGACCAAAACCCACACGTATATATATATATATATTATTGATGGAAAACGTTTAGACTTTGAAAAAACAAAATAAAAACACAAGACAGTGAGTTTTCGTTACACAAGTTGAAGAATACAATATCAAACATGGTTTCTCGCAACAAAAATTTGCAAAATAATGTGTGTTAATATTAAAACTTGGCCAGCCAAGCACGAGAGATTATGGTTGCCAAAGAAAAGAGACTATATAGGGTCGAAATGCTAACCTCAACTGATCAAAAAATAGCAAGCCACTCAATGTTAAGGCGGATTTCCATTCAACTTTTTTTGTCGAGCGAGCGACTTTTTGCGATCGCCTTCTTTGTCTTGTGGGCTCTGGACTGGATCCGTTCCACCCGAGGGCTCATGAGACAAAGAAAGCGATCGCAAAAAGTCGCTCGCTCGACAAAAAAAGCTGAATGGAAATCCGCCTTAAGCTGGATTTCCATTCAGTGCATTTTGTCGCGCGATCGACTTTTCTCGATCGCTTTCTTTTGAAATGTGTGTATTCAACCAAAGCTAATGAAATGCGTTCTGCTTGACAACCCACAATTCAAAAGAAAGCGATCGCAAAAAGTCGATCGCGCGATAAAATGCACTGAATGGAAATCCACCTTAAAGCTGGATTTCAATTCAGTGCATTTTGTCGCGCGATCGACTTTTCTCGATCGCTTTCTTTTGAAATGTGTGTATTCAACCAAAGCTAATGAAATGCGTTCCGCTTGACAACGCACAATTCAAAAGAAAGCGATCGCAAAAAGTCGATCGCGCGATAAAATGCACTGAATGGAAATCCACCTTTAAAGCTGGATTTCAATTCAGTGCATTTTGTCGCGCGATCGACTTTTCTCGATCGCTTTCTTTTGAAATGTGTGTATTCAACCAAAGCCAATGAAATGCGTTCCGCTTGACAACCCACAATTCAAAAGAAAGCGATCGCAAAAAGTCGATCGCGCGACAAAAAGCACTGAATGGAAATCCAAATCCGCCTTAAGTGTAAAATATCGCGCGCTCTACTTTTCTATTGTACAAATTGAATAGTTTTCTACTTCGTTCCACATGGAAACTTACAAGACAAAAGAAAAAAGTCGAGCCCGCGATATTTTACGTCTAGTAGAAACCCAGCTTAATACCGCTTTTACAGTTTATTTTACACAGAGAAAATTACGTCTTTAAAATAATCTCGCATTATTATTTTATGAAAGGAAGACAAATTAAGAAACCACGCTTTCGATACATTTCTTGCTGAATTTTACGCCCAATGCAAAGCAAACTTCTACAATTTTTAAGTCAATTAACTAACTGACGAAATGGTTCGTTTTTGTAGCCGTTCAATAAAATCACACTTTGTGCAGGTATGAACGCTTGGCTATTGCATCGTGTATCAAAGACTTTCTGTTCATTTATCAACACAGCACGGTGAAATGTAATCATAGTCATGTTGACATTAAAGAAAACGGAGTAGCAGTTCGTGTGATCTCGCACGCGATATTTATCGAGCCTTTTGCGTGTTGGCCATTTTAAACATGTTTTTTTAGTGATGGACATGGACCGTATATTATTTACATATTCTTGTTTGATACATGGAGATTTCAATCCTTTTGCTAAGTTGAAGTTACATGACACTTTCATGAACTTAGCCTGTGAACTGCCTGAATTACAGGTCATGCAAATTCAGGCTGTGTATGCAGGCTGAACACAGGCTACACGAACTGTGACGGGTAAGTTATTCTACACAGTTCAATGGTTGTTAGTGCATCAAATAGGTTAATAGACCTTATTCTAACTGAAATAGCCACCAAATTAAATTTATATACATATAGATTAGCCCTTATGAACTCGTTTTCATGTAGGAAATTCAAAAAAAAAATTTACTTTAAAACGAGGTCAAATTTATATGCCAAACGTTTTGCGCATGCGCGACGTCCGAGCTCATCCCAGGCTCGTCCTCCGAAAAAGAGCGGGAAAACACTGAAATATTTGGATTTGTCCAAGAGTCCGACACAAAAGTTAAAATTATAAGCATACTACCAAAAAGATAAGGTAGGTAATTTGTACATGGCTTCCTTGTCTGTACATGGCTTCCTTGTCAACATATTCTGAATTTACCCCTTGGTAATTTTCTTTACCCTTTTTTTAAAACACAAATGAATAGTCGAGTCTTACTTGGTCTTCACTGTCTGGTTGTTGTCCACCACGGCTAGTTCCCACTTCTCTTGCAATGTTTACTTGGCGAATTCACGCATGCGCAAACGTTTGGCAGCGGTGTTTATGCACATAAAAGAATTCTAATTCAGTGGCCATTTTTGAATAAGGTCTATTACGGTACTTTTAGAGCAGTTGAAGTGAGCATTTTGAAACAGAATGTGAAAAGATTTAACAAGTGTCCTTCAAGCACAGTAACAGAAATCAACAAAGACTAAAACCAAAGCCAAGTTCGATGAACATTAAGACCATCACTTGTCCAGCTCCAACCATCCACAAAATTCTAGTAATTGTTTGGTATTTATTGATCCCTAAAAGTTCAAGTTTTTTCCTTGCAATCTGGTATCAAATAAATAAAGTTTCTCTCATGTTTTTGTTCATAAGTTGTATTACTGAGCCTAATTGAGAGGCTAGTAAGATGGTAGCAAGTGGCCAGTTACTGTTGTTTGCACATCTTCAAGTAGGTGCATGCTTTTGAGCCTGCGAACGAACTCTTTTTTCATATTCTGCTCGATTTTGACTAAAAACAACAACACAAATATAACAAAATAAAAACCTTTGATCTTTTTCAATCAATTGTAAATAGAGACTGCAATGTTTTGACCATGCTCACAGAATCCTAGTAGCCCATTGGTGGTTTTTCTGCTAAGCCTTAGTACAGTGGTACATGTACCATGGGTTTTTTCAAAGCTGTCTACAGGTAGTCCTCAATTCTCACAAATTTTATGCATCTTGACATCATGAAATAACCCAAATGCTATTTAACAGCCAAGGAACTGCACATGGAGAATGGGGAGAATCAGCATGAGAGTGTTTGATAACTAAAGGCGCATTGGCCAGCAAGGAGTCATTACGCCTTTAGTCGGCATACTGGCTATTTGGAGAAAACGTTAACAGTGAACATATTTGCAACCCACCATCCCACCCCTAATCAATCAAAGCAAATTGTAATTTCCACTGAAAGTATTTTCGGTGTGATAGGTGCAGACATGCAATGGTGGTCGGGTAAGGATGGAATTCGACACGTAGTGTGCGGATCTGAATCCAAGTAACAACAAATCGCAGCATATCCTGTAGTCATGTCTGCAACCTAACCATCCACAAGGGTAAGTATAGTGACTGCAGATGTTAATGCATAAAGTTAATGGAACATCAAGGTGTCCAATTACAAGAGCAGTGCTGATAAAGTTTGCTGCTCTACACATGAGGTTAGTTCAGCCATTTTTTTCATCTCTCCCAGTAAGACCACACAAGAAATTGAAACTGACACACAGTCACATTTTCTCCATGGGCAGCCATCTTTGGCTTAATATTTTGTTCATAGTGTAACAAGTTACTCTTGGAACAATATACAATTATTGGATGAGGTTGAGCATGATATCAAGAATTATCAAGGCCGAGGTTTGTGTTATCTGCCGAAGCTGAAGGCTGAAGCGGATAACACAAACAGAGGCCTTGATAATTCTTGATATCATGCGATAACCGAATTCAATAATTGTTTTATTATACAATTATAAATGTAGAAGCCTTTAGAAAGTTTTTTTACAAAGTTAGGTAAAAATAGTAAATATTCATACCGTCTTCAGTTCGAGGTTCGCTAACTTTTTTGGCATTCAAATACAATTTTCTCTTTCAAACACTGCTTTAAACTCTAACAGCTGTATGTGTAGCTCGCTTGTTTTTTCTTGGTGGTTTTAGCGTCAACAAAACTTGCCAAAACCGCCGGATTAATCCGCTTCTGATCTTCACTCCTAAGGACGGCCGCCATGTTTGTTTTGTTCAAACCGCTGGCCAGCGCGTCATAGCTACAGATAATTTTTGATATTTTGTAGGTGGCAAGACATCAAGAATTATCTCTAGGTCGTTAGCCAATCACAATTGAGATTGTATCAGTATTGTATAATAATATCATATAACTTTCCCATCAAAGTATTGACAATATTTTCAAGAATGAAATCTAAATTGCAGATGAAAATTTAGAAAGACTAAATGTACAATGTTTTTACATTTTTTCCTGTTAATTTGAAGCTCTGCTGTAGTCAACATTGATAAGTTTTAAACTCTAGTTTATATCACCCCCTTTGCAAACCTTACACATTAGTAATAATTTGCTGCAAATTAGAGGTGAGCCAATGTTAAAAAAAAAGCCGATTGCCGATACCGATTGTTAAGAGCCGATATTTCCTCACCATTGGCCGATTAATCGGCAAAACCGATGTTTGCTAACCTGATGCTCAGTGCTGCCGTTTTGTCGTTTTACTCATCTCAAGTTTTGAAATGAGAGGAAGTCATCAAGCCAATTCTCGTATTTTGAGCGCAACAAAACAAACAGAAAACAGTCAAGTAGTCAGCAGTGTTTCCATTATTTAAAGGCTATGATAAACGAGGACGAGAGAGCAGAAATACGAGGACGAGAGTCACAAGACAGATGGTGAAAGACAATCGGCCGATGGCTGATTGTGAGAAAAACTAGCCGATAATCAGCTCTGCCGATGTTTTGCCGATGATCGGCTCACCTCTACTGCAAATTTTACAAAATATTACAACAAAATAAAAATTATAACCATGAAAAGTGCATTATTTCAACCATGATGAGAAGCTACAAAGATGCTAGAGAAATCTGCAAAACTATTTTTATAAAACTAACCTGTAGATAGTGTAGGCTTCAGCCTGAGCTGGATCTTTTATATTTGGGTCATTTAAGAGATCTTGTACTCCTAATAAGATCTGAAAAAATTTTTAAAAAAAATGGGTAACATATTTTCTAAGGCCACCTCCTCCATCAAACTCACCCCCAGGCCTCCTCCACTAAACCCTTTCCCAGGCCACCTCAATCTCGTACCCAGAGCCTGCGATCCTTTTGGTCAGTACCAAGGAACGGAGGCTCTGGGAAACTCCGATAAAACTCAGCACCTGATTGGTTAGTTCAATCAATCTCAACCCAGCAATAAATAACAGTGAAAATTAAAATTCTGTGCACGTTGCTAACCTGTTTAATTGATTTATCAATTATAAACGACAAACACAATATACAATTGAACACATGAAATAATTCAAAACAGTGAAAATCCCGATAATTTACAAGTTAAAACTATTATTATTGTCGCTTTGTCACCAAACAACATCTGTTGTCTGATTCGTCTCGTATTTATTCGCAGTTTCATCTCAGAACTTTAAAAATAACATTAGAGAATGCAAGGTTGATCTAATTTAGCCAAAATTCCTAACAGAAAGTACAATTCCTTACCTGAGCAGCTGAGCCGAGCCGATCACGGCCGACGCGGACAAATAAAACCTACGGCTCAAATCGTCCGGTCAACGATTAGGAGAAAAGCAAAGAATGGCCATTCTTACACGAAATGCTTTGTCGAGAGCCTTGTAAAACATGCTGATTTTATTCATCGGTAAACAATATTTCCCTGGTCTTCGATGAACGATCATCAACATGACAGTCACAAATTTATTTGAGGAACTGGGAACCAGAGGACTGGGACCAAAGACCCCGATTTGGGGACTTTTTCATCGGAGTTTCCCAGAGTCTCCATTCCTTGGTACTAACCAAAAGGATCGCAGGCTCTGGGTACGAGATTGAGGCCACCTGCTCCACTAAGTTCATCCCCAGGCCACCTCCTCCATCAAACTCACCCCCAGACCTCCTCCTCCACTAAATTCATTCCCAGGCCACCTCTTCCACTAAACTCACCCCAGGCAACCTCCTCCACTAAGCTCATCCCCAGGCCACCTCCATCAAACTCATCCCCAATCCCCAGGCCACCTCCTCTATCAAACTCATCCCCAGCCCACCTCCTCCACCATACTAGGTTTATACCCTTGTCATTTTGTTTATTCAATATTAATTAGAACCCTGAAAATCATATACCTGTTTTATTGTCACTGCAGGTCGCCAATCTTTTTCTTCATCTAGTAATGACAAGCATACTGTTCCTGATGGGTAAACATTGGGATGAAATATTGGTGGTTCAAATTTACCTAAAAACACCACACAAAGACCTTAGAACACAACTTAAAACATTCCCTTGCATTGCACTGCAACAACTAGAATCATAGCAGTTTACTAAAGTACATTTGTAAACCAAAGATTGTAGACTTTGGGACAACCATGTACAGTAGGTACGCCCTTCTATGTGTATTGAGTTTTATTTGTATTTACATTTTGGAGGTGATGAAGGATAGTCATCTTTAAAAACCATTCTAAGCTTATAGAGGCCACCCTCCCATGGTGTCTAAGAAAATAAAACATACAACAATATTTAGTCAAAACATTAAATATATCTGTTCAGCAGGAATTTCCTATGTAACTCCCCCCATGTTGGCAAGGAAAAACTGGACAAGTACATCCCTCACATTGACTAAGTTATACATACCCCTTTTTTTCCAGGAATAGCTACAAAATAAAACAGATAAAAGATTGTATAAATGAAAAACATAGCAACTAATAGCTCCATCCAGTCATCTCTATATCTAGACACATCCTCTGAGAAGGACTTTAGCTGGAAATATTTGCTGAAAATGTTTAAGTTTCCTACAATGTGTGAAATTGAGTGTATCATGCCCATATCAAAGCAGGAAATCTCTGGAAATTTCGCGATTCGGAACATGAAATCTTAAGAAATTCCCTAATTCAGACTGTAAGTCGGAATTAGTACGAATTGGAAAATTTCCTGAGATTTCATGTCTCGAATCGTGAAATTTCCAGAGATTTTGTGCTATGATATGGCCACGATATACTCAATTTTACACAGTGTATATATACTTCATAGAAAGGTAAAGTGACAAGGTAGTACTGTAGTAGTGACCTTCTGAGAGCCCTTCATCAGAGTAAAATGTGATGCACTTCATAGTACACTACGGTAACACTTTTTACATACATACCACATTCCCAATTCATGAGATTTAATGTTCCATCAGAATTTTTCACTGGTCTTGCCACAAATCCCTAGTAACAAATCATAACATCAGAGACGAAGTATAAAACTCATTCATTCATACTTAACTCGTTCATTTTATAATACATCACAACTCATAAATTGTACACATTATTTATCATAAAGTAACTTATAATGTTTACTAGTAAGCCTAATTTAATGAGCTGTCCATAAATTTCATCATATTTCTCAGAAATTATTCAAATCAAAATGATAAAACAAACTAGTTTAAAAAAACAACACCAAAATAGAAAATAGCATTCCCAAAAGCAAAATTTAGCAAAAACTGTTTCTTTTTAATACGTTGTTGTAGACTATTATAACAAAAACACGTTTGAAATATACACACGGTCATTCATCATCATTTGCCTTGACATTTGAAGACAGATAAATTAACTACATTACATTACATTACATGTTTAACCATTATTTAAAAAAAAACAACACTCAGAGGGTTTTAAGTAAGTATTCCTGATCCCCTAAGCCATGGTCTTTGACCAGAATAGTTCAAACTTTTGAGAGATGAATGATTCACAAAAACTCGTTTGGCTGTCATGTTTAAAATCACTTACAAACGGATGATCTTTCCTCCAGGCTTTTCTTTCTTCTGATAGACGACCAAGAGCTATTCCTGACATTTTATATATTTAGATTAAACGTGAAAATAATTTCTCAACTGGGTTAAAAATGGACATTTGAATGAAAGAATTGAAGATTGAAAAATATTTCTTTCTCTCTTCTTCTTGGCTTCAACCACCCACTAAGCATCATGGGATATCATACCCAAACCTCCGCATTTGCGCGCGAAGCACGTTGGGAGAAATACTATTTTAATCAGATGCCACACAATGACGTCATTTTCGCTGAAACTGACAGCCATCCAAATATATGTTACAAAAAAATAATATTAAAAAATAAGTCCCTACCATCTATGGAGTACATACCCTTTGCACAGAAGGAAGACAGATAGACAGACAGACAGACAGACAGACAGACAGACAGACAGACAGACAGACAGACAGACAGACAGAGACAGACAGACAGACAGACAGACAGACAGACAGACAGACAGACAGACAGACAGACAGACAGACAGACAGACAGACAGACAGACAGACAGACAGACAGACAGACAGACCCCTGCCATGCATATGTGCACCATGGGGTACCATCCAAAACATGCCATCTAAATTTTGGTGCCCAAGATGTGTGTGTGTGTGTGTGTGCACAAGGGTAAAAATTCCTTTCAAAATAAGCTTGCTAAATTAATTATTGATATAATTTATTATAATTATCAAAAATGTATTGGAGCTTACTGATCTATTTTGTGGGGCAAGGTGAAAGCCCCAAATTAGTGAGTTGGTTCTTGGTTATTTTTATATAAACAATGCACAGATGTTTTAAAGTATAAAATTTAGTACTTGTGCTGAGTTGAATATTTCACTCGTTCACTTTGCTTACTCATCATATAACTTGGTTAATGCTTGTGGATCATTTACAAGTAGGACCACACCAATTTAATTTGCTGTTTTACAAACCCACCGAACTTGATATTTTCAAAATCAGAAAAAAAATATACAGTATTAACTTCACCATGTTTGAAATTAATATGAGTACTTTTGAACAAGCGATGGACAAGCAACTTTATACAGAGTGTCTGATTGGCTGTTTATAACAGCTGGGGTTTTGACCAATAATAATGCATGTTTATAATTATTTAATATCTGACACAGTTTGTCATTGGGTGTTCTGTTTTCACCATATTTCACAATGTTATTTTTTGTTTTTTTCCAATGTCCAATCTTAAGTTTTTGACCAGAAAGTTCGTAAAACAACAAATTAAATTGGTGTGGCCTAGTAGAGAAAAATAAACTCTATTAGTTTTTATTTACATAACACATTACTCTAAACATTCATATAGAGATCAGTGATTCTACTTCATTCCAGTATCCAATAATAGTGTACATATATCATGCACAATCATGTTATAAATCAAAGTCATTAAATGAGCCATCATCACCACCTATTTCAAGCATTGGTGAAGGAATATTTGAGAAAGGCAAGGTATTAAGAAGGTTAAATGTTGGTGATCTGACCAGTGAATTGTGAGGATCAGATGGAGGTTCCTCAAGAGAACCAGATGCTGTGGGAGATTTTGGTGGTTCATTTTGAGTCTTCGCTGCAGTAGTAGTTTTTTTAGTTTTGGGTTTCTTAGTTTTTGGAGTTTTTGTCTCTTTAGGAGGCTTGTCTTTTGCATATTGTTTCATTTCTTGTTCATAACGTTCTTTGTCTTTTTCATACATCTTGTAGTAAACCTTAAACAACAACGTGGTGAGAATCAGAGAGTTGTTCATACTTAAAATTAGGCAAAAAGTTATAGATAATGGGGTTTATTACAGGAATTTTTGCTCACCTTTTTCCCCTCAGCTTCTAAAGTTTTCCATTCTTTGGCAAGATATTTAGTTAATTCATGATGTCCAACTGTTGTGTCTTTCTGGTCTTCTTGAATAGAACTTCGTTGTTGTTGACAAAACATGAAGAATGCATTGGCTGGTTTCTTAGGTGCATCAGGATCTCGCTCTCTTTCTTGCCTGTGTTTTTCTTTGCCCTTGCCTTTCTTTGCGGAAATACCACCAGATGGCTTCTTAAATTGGGAATGGTTTTCCTCATGATTGGAAGAATTAATCTCTGCAACCATACTTTCCTGAGAAAATATAAAAGCACATCTATATAATGAAAAACTTTCATCTCAATATTTGCTTCCATTTCAATTGTATATTGTACATAATTTGGTATAACTTACTGTATATTGCAGTTCTGCTTTTTGGTAATCAATGTTATGCAGCTCACATTTTTTAATGAGGAAACTAAAAACAACAAACAAGTATTTATTTTGAAAATTGTGCCAGAATTATTTATATCTGTACAATATGCAATTTTTTAGAAAACATATAGCTTGGATTCTGAACTGTGATATTTGGACAATTATATAGCTAGCTAGGTTTTCATTGGCTAAAACAGATGTACAATTATGACCCAGGAGGGTGATGTTCAAACTCCACTACACCCCCCTGAACAATGATTGAAGGATCTGATGACAGAATTGACCAATCAGAATGCAGTAATTTTGTAATAAATCTGACTCCTGCCTGATCACAGAAACCCGATCTTGCCTGTGGAAAAGGTTATACGTATGATAAGCTATTAACAATAGGAATAACCTGATGAATAACTGTGTTTTACGTATTAAATTGTGTATATTTGTGTAGTTTTATATGATCTATAAATAGTAAGTTAACTAACTTGTAAGTCAGCTTACAAAGTTACTTTAAGTTTAACAAACAGCACAACAGAACTTTGCTACCTCTGAATCAAACAAAATGAAAACCAAATCAATACTACAAACCTTCTTTCACGTCTAGATCTTTTCAAAAATTTCCTTACATGATAAATTCTATTCACGATTTTTTGATTTTCCTAAAAGAGAAGCAAAAAACTGCAATCCAGTTCATTTTAAGACACTGAGTCACTAACGTCAGATTGAAAAATTACAAAACCAACTTATACATACTAGTTCAACTGATTTTAAACGACTTTCTAGAGTTAAATACTTCCTTTTCCAAATATTATCTTCTTCTTCTGCCATGTTTAGTGGGAATTGTTCATTCGTGACAAATCACGCAAGAAACTCGCGCGTTCGAGACATTGATCATGGGTAGTTATTTTCATATTTTTATTAAATATGAAAATTTCTAAAATATTTTAAAATACAGTACAACTATTGTCGTAATACTTAATAATACAGTAGATATTTTTTCCCTCCAAATATCGTCCTCTACTATTTGTAAAAGACATTTGACTAATTCGTGGAAAATCACGCAGGAAACTCGCGTGCAGAATTTAAACATTTGAGGTTTTAAAGTTTGGGTGGATCACCACATTACGTCCAATTATTGTTATATTGTGAGCAGTTCAAATATCTCTCACAACAATCTTAATAACGATGACCACATCAGCTCAGTTAATTCTTCATCGTCTTCGCAGTTCTCGTCTTCCTTTCCTCCCAACAGCAAGACAAGTTGTTTCTTCAACTGGTGCTTTCAATGCCTTCCCTCATCAAATGTCGCTTGGTTTGGTCAAAGTATTTGCTCTTTCTGTGCCAACTATTTTAATTGGTTCTGAGATGGGTAGAATATCTGCAGCTTTCTTAGAAGATTGGAATATATTTGTTCCTGATGATGACGATGACTAGAGAAGAACGGAGGTTTGCTATAATTTTAAAATAATTCTGGCCACAAAATGGATTTGGGGATAATCTGATATAAATCTATAAATACTGTATACCAGAAGGCCAGTAGCTACAGACATACAGTATAAACTGGTTTTATACTGCACTAGTAAAAATAGACATAAAATGACTGTACGTTTATTACCGTACATTTACATTGGTAATATTTTTTTTCCTTTTCAGATGAAATAAATGTGTATTGCTGGTATTACTAGACTGTTTTGAAGACTGTGTATTATATAATTTATTTTGGTACTACATTGTCAAACAAGCCTGAAATTCCAACTTGTACAGAAGTGTGCAGTACACAAACTAAACCAGATATTATGAAATTTCATGTTTATACTAAATTTGAGGTTTACCATAAAAAGTCAGGACATCATCAGTGCAGATCCACAGGAATTATTTTTAAATGCTTAATCTCGAGGAAAGTTATATTTGAAAATTAGGCCACACCAATTTAATTTGTTGTTTATGAACTTTCTGGTCAAAAACTTAAGATTGGAGATCGGAAAAAACAAACAAATAACATTGTGAAATATGGTGAAAACAGAACACTCATTGACAAACTGTGTCAGATATTAAATAGTTATAAACATGCATTCTTACTGGTCAAAACCCTGGCTGTTATAAACAGCCAATCAGATGCACTGTATAAAGTTGCTTGTCCATCCCTTGTTCAAAATTACTCAAACTGTATTAATTTCAAACAAGGTGAAGTTGATACTGTATTTTTTTTTCCCGATTTTGAAAATATCAAGTTTGGTGGGTTTGTAAAACAGCAAATCAAATTGGTGTGGCCTTATTCATTCCATTACAGTGTAAGTTCTATTAATGCTAACAATTATTTAATTATTACTCCTAAAAATGTGTAAATTATGTTGCGTTATGCTTTGTTGTAATAATTCAAAATCTAAATGCTGAAGATTGCAATTTTGGTCTTCATTGACATGCTGTAGTATGCCAGAGTTGTACATGTATTATTTTTGCAATTTCTATCTCCTCAATTAAACCTGACTGGAAAGTGTTCCTTCTGAAAAAGTCTTTTTAGCACCTTTTACAACCTCGAAAGCAGCTGGTAGTAGAAGATTTTGGTGGTATTAAATGTGGATTATGAATTACTAATAACATGATAAATTTGAATTACTATTTTGAAAACCAACACTTGACCCACAAACTGCACAGGTCAAAAGTATTTCTTTTCAAAATAATTCAAATGCTCCTCCACCGAGCATAACAAAATGGCCTAAACTCAACCTGATAGTCAATGAAGGACTGAATGCAGACATTTCTATTGGCTGGTTGATTCATTCACTAAAAAATATTTCTACTGATTTTCCTGACCATTCTCTAATTGGCTATGCCCTCATCCACATGACCACATCCAAGAATGAATTGTTTACATAGTTTACTTATTCCCAACAGGAAGTCTGCACAAACAGATTGCATTATTTATTTTAACCTGTCTAAAGTAAACCCCCTCCCCCCTGGGCTCTTTGAAGTAAAGTTCAGCTTATTTTATTTTTAACTGTATTTAAAAGGAAACTGATGCTTAAGATTTGTCTGTTAAAAAAACAATCAAAATCAAAACGCGAAAATTTTGTCTTTTGGTGCAGCATGTCAAATGTATGGTGTTGAGAGACAAGTACCATAAACCGGTACAACTGTGCCACAATGCTCTTCACAAATAAAACTACATCCACATAAAAACAATGATAGACTGGAGTGTCTTCCCGGTCCGACGTCTTTAGAGAACTGCGAATTTGAACGACACATTTGGTAGAGCAAATATTAGCATCCCTGTGGTGACTGGTGCGGATTCGTATGTTTTCACTGAAAGACCGATTCATTCAATTTTTCACCAAGAAACCCCGCCAGCAAGAACGGCAAGTAAACAACAAAGTTGATTAAAATTCTTGGTAATTTGCCCAGACTTCATGAAAACACAAGTTTCGGTTTGCAAAACGTAAGCCGAAAACGCCTAGCAAAACAAATATTTAGTTTTCAATTCAATTCCACCCAGACACCATTGTTTATCTGTAACCATGTATAATGGTGGTAGATATAACAAAAACCGAAATTCTAAAACCCATAATTTAAATATGAACTTTGGTCTTCACATTTCCTGTCTGGAAGGACTTTTTATATACTCAGGAAGCACCAAATACTTGGAATTCCTACAGGAACATTATTGCACAATAGTTATTTGCATTCCTTTTATGGAGGATAATAAACAGACTTTGAACTGCAGATTGTTTACAAGTCTTCAACCATTTTGAGAATGTAATTTTTAACAGAATAGCAACGTTTCCCGCCATTACTAGTATTACAAACACCAGTTTACAACTGTATTAATTTTGTTTATTTTTTGTGCAATTTTAATCACATTTTACATCTTACAAACCAGCTTTAAAATACAAGCTTGAAATGAGTAAACAATTAGTTTGATAGTTTAAAAGTACATATGTATTGGCAAATTTTAACTAAGATAAATTACAATAGTTTTAATGATATCGATCGATGCATTTTATTTCGCCTGAAGAATTTCCTGACTGAAATTCTCGAGGTCCGTCAACGTGAATGAACATTTCCTGCTTGAAATCTGAGTTGTTAAATCATCTTGGCTTGATTTATTTCATAGAGTTATAAACCGCAGAGCTATGGTATATAATGATAAGCAAAAATATACATACATATAACTCAACAAACGTGCAAGATTCAAACACACTACGCTAGTTATTAAAGTTTTTCAAATGTCAAGAAGAGGTGCTACTTCCTTTATACCACAAAAACTATCGTGAAACTAATCTCCCAGTCAAAATAAACATATGCTCTTAAAACAAGAATGAACAACTGTAGAACTTAATATTGTCCTGATTATTTACCACTTTGTCATTCAAACTACATAGTTAAGAAAGTCGTTATTTCTCCGCAACATATTGCACGCTTTCTTGTTCGATTTGTTTTGCCATGGCCGACTTCGGGGTAACTTGGTAAGCTATCGTTGATGGCAAAACATTTCTTATATCACGTTCTTTTCAACAGATATTTCATCACATCAATAGGTATTTCACTCGGTAAAATATCAACTCCAATGTTGTTGTTTTGTTCAAACTGCGGCAATTTCTCCATTCACAACCATCATTTGTTTACGTTGGCACATAACAAGTGTCGAACAGCAACAGCAAGCCGTTACCAAACCAAAATCGTTCCGTTTACGTCCTCTAATTTAATGTCGAAGACATTCGTTGTCTCTTACTTGATCATAGTGCATAATTATGTCAGTTCTACATCAAAAATCATGATATTGTTACGAATTTCTTTTGGTTAAATCTGTCCGCCAGCGGACAATGTTATTTTTTTCTCCACATCTATGATACAGCGTAGTCAATGGCAAAAGTGAAACGAATCATCTCACTACTTGTTGGTTACTTTTCGGACTTGGGTCCGAAGCGGATAGTTTTTGTAAAGCTAGGAGAGCTTCGGGAAAGTTTGGTGGTGTCGCTGGGGTATTTGCTGGAGTGACGAGCTGTAAAAGTACAAAGAAAGAAGAAGCATTCAAAACCAAAACATTGATAACATGGCGACATCATGTGTGCGTATTTACTTCGAGACATGTCTAAAAACAGAAGCGAAACCACAACTTACCGAATGCTGTGAATGACAAGGAATCACTGCTTCTTGAAAGAACAAGCTCAGGGCAGTCTGTTCAAACAAATTTAAAGGCAATCGTAAGCAATGTGGCGGGAGTGTTTCATATCTACGAAAACAAAACACAACATGGCGTGCGACCAAAACAAAGCTCTTGCTCACCTCAAACTGCCAATGACCGGCTTGTAAAAGCTTCTTGGCTTGATCTGAAGCACATCCTGCTACGTTCACGAACTGGTTGATCAAAGCTTGTTGTTTGAGGGGGTCCATGTTATCAAACCAAAGCAAAAGTAAAGCTTTACAGTGACCACGAGTAACTGAGTTTCTTCACGGCGTTGAAATACGAGGAACACGCTGTCTACACAGAAAATTGATGACGTCAAGAATTTTTTGTTTACCTGGAAGACGCCTGATCAAAACAAACCATCTGATTGGTCAACGTCAAATTTAAATAGGCCAAGGGCAAAAAATATGGCAGGTCTGCACCAATCAGAAACCAGAAGAGCGAAATAGATGATAATAAATTCTACTACATGTACACAAAATAAAACTGAACGTAATAAAATAACTTACTAGTATTTTAGAAGATATTGTGTCAAGGTACTCAGTATTGCGTCGTTGTTTAATATTACGAGATAAATTAAATAAAAACATTACGTAAGAAATATTCCTATCGATGAATTTATCAGCTTCAAAATATACAATACAAATTTTGTAAACATGCATGACTGAAACCTGTCATAACCGTAGTATTATGTAAACTACACAGTTTACTGCAGTTGTTAATAACAAAATATTCATTATATTTTATATGAAAGAATTCTTTCCCGAATATTATTGCACAAAATCTTGAACTGATAGTCAAATAGTACGGCAACGTATGGAAAATTACAACACCGTTATACAACACCACACGCTTGCCACGCGTGGAATATTTTTGGCGCGAAAACCAGCACACGGCTTCAAGTCTTCAACGACTTCAACTAGTATTAAATTAAAGCTTGGAAAATGAGTTCAAGAAGAAAGAGACACCCGAACTATAAAGCGTATTTAAGTAATCAGTTAAGAATATTGCAAGTAAAGTTTCCATTTCTAAGTTCAAAGCAGATAAAAGCAAAGATATGTTCAAGTTGGGAGCATTTCTCGCCAGAAAAAAAGAATGATTGGGGGACGCCATTGTCACCAATGGGAAGAAGGAACAATGGTGAGTAGCATCTTAATACAACCAGTTAACATAATAACTAAGGTTTTAAGCAATACAGTGTGAATGTACAAAAACAATACTGTATTTAAAATAAAAATTTAAACATTTACCAGGATTTTTCATTGCTGATATTTCAGGTTTTTATAGGTTTAAAGCAACATGTTTTTTCCATGTACAGATTCTTTGCATGTTTTTCTTCTGTCTCTACTTCTTATATCGTTTTTATTAAATGAGAATTTTCAATATCAATGATACCATGACTATGATACCAATTACCCTAGTCCTACTCCTATGCCTAATCAACAAACAGCCAAAACATGTCAAAAAACAACAGAAGGAAAATAAATAGATCTTCAATGCTTTTCTTTTTATTAAAATATTTATAAATGTAATCTTTATATCTTAGTATATTGATATAAATGAATATAAAACTGTAATAATAATTTTTTATATATTATAATATTAATAATTAATTTTTTTATAAAAAAAAATAATAATAATAACAACAACAATAACAATAATAATAATAATAATAATAGATTATTCGATAAGCCTGAGTATGTGAGGAAGCTCCTTCCACATCAATTTTTATGTAATAATTTTGTATTTGCAATTCATTCTAAACTGTATTTTAAGGCAAAGCAAATTGTTCATTCACTTCAAAGAATGGATCAGAAGCAAGTTCTTATGAATCACAAGCAGATCTTGAGAACAGCGAGTATTATAAAAAATCTGCAGGTAATTCTTGTAGCAAAAGAAGTGTGAAGAAAGTCAGATTTGTGGAGCCAACAAATTCTATGGATGATGACTCACCAGTGCATTCTCCAATAGATAATACTGATTCTACACCAGAAATATGGCCATTGTTCAATGATTTCAATACAATTATGGCGCATAGATTAGATGTTGAAGAAGGTGTGTCAGAAGAAATGCCAGAAGACACTGATATATATAAACAGCAAAGTACATTATTTGGTGACTTCAATGCAATACTGGATCACAAGTTAGATGAAAACAAATTTGATGAAAATACTGATGAAGAATCAGATTCAGAAGCTGTAAGACCTTTATTTATTGATCTATTTATTTACTTACTTATAATTGTTTATTTACATATTAATTTATTTACTTATTTATCTGCTAAGTAACTTACTTTCCACATCCTACCAGGGTGCTCTGATGTGTAATTTGTTTGAAGATATAAAACCTGGACTACATTCTGCAAACCACAGGTATGGTAGGCAAACCAAAAATCATTAATGTTATTGCATACAGTACAATCAAGATGCAGGTAAATTATTAACCCATTCCTGCAGGCCTGCAACCAACCAAAAAGGACCCCTTGTTTCACTCATCAAAGAGAGAACCATTGTATCCTAGGCCACCACTGACAGCAATGGGTTAACTAGCTCACCCCTGGATCATTAATTACCAGTGAGAGCAAAATAACATGAACTAGCTGTAATCTTGACACAAAATAAATGGATGAAGCAAAGTACAGTAGTACATTAAAGTAATATTTTAATTTGTTTTGTTTTAAACTACTGTATTAGACTACTGACCTGTTTTGATGACACTTCTGAAGAAAGCAAAAGGGTGGCAGGTTTATTTGAAGAAGATGACAACAAATTCTTTGCTTAAGATAAAGAAACAACCCAAAGAATTGTCACATTGTTACATAACATTTTTATTGTCTATTTGTGTTATTAACTTATTATACTCACTGTAAAACATTAACCACACCAGGCCTTGACAGCTACAGTCAGGCATAAACCTTATTTTTTGTAGCAATATGTAGTTAATTCAGTAACATAGAGTAGTTAAACCTGTTTAATATAATCTATTGTTTAGTTTTTTTGCTACTGTTTAATAAAAAGTTCATCCTGCAAACCAAACTGTTTTAATTGTCACACAATTACAGTGTTGTCAGATATTGAACTATTTGACATAAAAAAGATTGATATTTACAGTAATTTTAATTGTCTGCGACTACAGTCTTAATTCTAAAACACAGTTCTTGCATAATATTAATTATTAGTACAGTACATGACGGTATTAAAGACATAACTCATTTCCATTCACAATTACTGTAAAATACACTTGGCAACTGTTAGTAACCCAGCTGGACAGCTATACTGTAAAATGCTGTTTATATTAGTCCCATTCATTAAAGCCCACCCAAACCCTCTTACAAAGCCACAGGCATTTTCCAAATACCAAAAATAATTCCAACAGAATAATTTTGCAATTAATTATTGGTACCATACTTACAGTAAACTTTATAATTGTGGCTACATAAATTGTATTTTTAGTATAACGAAATGTTTAAGCTGACAAATCAAATAATGTTGATAGTTCTCTTTCCACTTTTTCTGGGTTGTACTTCACATACTTTTCCATGTTCTTGCTGAATTGAACTGCTGTGTACCTGCAGACAGAAAATGTGAAAGTCCCATGTTAATATAACAAGGTACACATTATAGGATCTCAGAAGTTTAAAAGGCACTTACTTTTCCAGAAAAGCACGGTAATTTTGTACAATTAAGTCAATGTTTTCTTTGCGTAATTGGTCTCTGAGGACTTCATCTGGGACAGCATATGTCTTTTGTATCTGGCAAATTTCTTCAAATTCACTATTGAAACCCTGGTAAAAATAACAATTTAGCTTTAATATGGTGGCAAATGTTTAACTGTTTCACTTGCACACCAGATTAGACATGCATCCATTTTTTTTTGTATAAATATAATAATTAATACCTTGAATTTATCTTTAATTAGTTGTTTGTGCTTTTGGCCAACCTGCAAACAGACCATAATGAATTGATTTAGTTAATCCCCACAAGATTTTGGCAATTGTTTCTGATGTTTATGATAGTAGTAAATAATGCAGCTAGGCACTAGGTCTCATTCACTTAATGCCCTACAGTGCTACTGTACTTAATAAAGATAGTTTTTATGAGATTAAAGTCAACTTACTTTGGCATCTTTATGAATGGCTAAAGGTTTCTCCATTTCCAACAAATAATTCATTACTTTAGACCATCTAAAGAAACAACAACTAATATGAGAATATATTTATATAAATTAAGAATTAAGGGCTATGAATTAAGAAAAATACAACATATTACCCCCTTTGATAACAAATTTTTTGTTCTTGAATAAGTTTGATGTACTGGTTCTCAATTTCTGTGAAACTCCCTTCATTCATCAGTGATAGTATACCAGTTCTAGAAATGACAGAGCAAACAATTACAGTGCAATGGTACAGCTAGAATATACAGACTTTTAACTACTAGTACATGTAGTGCAAATAATTCCTGAAATGATTCCAACTTGTAAACAAACTAAATTTTTATCAAAATTAAAAAAATCATTAATAATTCATGAGGAAAACACAAAAGAAAATCATGACCGTATCATGTCTAACTCTTTAAATGTGATAAAGATCGATACCTCCTGATTTACATAAACTTTAATTAGCTTTGATTTTCTCGGCTTAGACAAGGTTATTTTTTAAACTACTACACCAATGAACTTACCAAGTAGTTCATTTTTGAAGCCGTTCAATAAACTCGCAGTTTGTGTTTTATCAGATATAAAAACACTTGGCTTCACCTCGTGTCTTTATATCTGATAAAATACTCCTGTTCGTTTATTAAACAGTACTGTACTTAATGTACAGACTACCATTACCAACCTTTGAATGCCTTTGACAATATAATTGTAGTTGTTCATTAGAAATATCCCTGACAGTGCAATTTGACCCACATAACCTTTTGACTTCAGCTCCAGATTTAAACCCAATGCTCCTAGAACAGAAACTACAAAAAGCAAGATCATCATTTCAAGATTTTCATAGTGAACATTTTTAAAACCATGACTACTAAATGAAAGCAAAATGCTGTTATTTTTTCCTATACACTGTAATTATATATTTTTATATAATTATACTATACTATTACACTATAATTATATATAGTGATTTACTGTATATTTTGACTTACATATATATTTTGCAACAGCCCTTTTTGGTGACTGAACTTCTCTTGTTATAGGATCAAGCACTTGATCTAAAAAATAAATAAAACATATACATATAATTATAAGACATAATATATAGTCCTACATCATTATAATCATTGAAATTTACCAAGAAAAATGTATTAAAACAATATATTAGTAACCTTGTGAGTTAAGCATATTTCCCACTGTTTCAGTATATCCCAGCAAGTGTTCCAAAAATATCAATGTCTATGATGAAGTAACAAATTATGACCAATTTATAATTATTAATTTGTGGAAGGGAAGGAAGGGCAGGAGGGAAGGAAGGAAGGAAGGAAGGAAGGAAAGAAGGAAGGAAGGCAGGCAGGAAGGAAAGAAATTGATGGAAGAAGGAAGGAAGGATGGAAAGAAAGACAGGCAAACAGACAGACAGGCAGACAGACAGACAGACAGACAGACAGACAGACAGACAGACAGACAGACAGACAGACAGACAGACAGACAGACAGACAGACACAGACACAGACACAGACACAGACACAGACAGACAGACAGACAGACAGACAGACAGACAGACAGACAGACAGACAGACAGACAGACAGACAGACAGACAGACAGACAGACAGATGGACAGACAGATGGACAGACAGACAGACAGACAGACAGACAGACAGACAGACAGACAGACAGACAGACAGACAGACAGACAGACAGACAGACAGACAGACAGACAGACAGACAGACAGACAAAATACATGTACTGTATTCATACATTACTAGTCAGTTCATGAACTGTTCCATCTTTAGGCATATTAGATTGCTTGCCAGGATCATGCTATAAATTCAAATACTGCATTTCAAATATCTTTCACAGCACAGCCAGTAAAACCAAAATACAATACTGGAATATCTACAGATGAATAAAAGTAAAACTGTTTTGTTCATACCTTGATGTTCTCAGTGAAATCTTCCAGTGCTTTTGCACCCTTAAGAAAATGCATATATTTCATTGTATTATGTTAAGAACTGCTGGGCGTCTAAGAGACACTGGTATTTCACAGTACAGTTACAGTACACATACCCCCCCCCCATAAAAAAAGAATATTGTACTTACAACAAATTCCAGTGTGATAAAAAGATTGGTTATAGTGCCTTGAGTCACAGGACGTACTCCCTAATAGTAAAACAACAAATAAACTAACTGGTACCAATACAGGGGTTTCATTAGAAGCTGGCAACCGGCGAACTCCAGTGGTTACTTTCCAAATCATCGCCGGCTACTTTCATAATCATTGTTTTAAATTTTAATTGTAAATACCATATACGTGTTCACTTTGAGCCATTCCATTTTCTCTTGAAAACATAAATGAACTTGAATGTGAAGAAAGCTGGTTTCTGTGGAAATTTGTAATTTCTTGCTTGATAATTTTCTGTATTAAATCTGTATTAGGGACCTTAAGATCTAGGACGGCAACCTCAACGACGATGCCATTTAAACAAAATAATTGTATTTGCAAAACAACGGGAATGAATAATTTTTACTCCCTAGAGTAATGCCAACACCATCCCCGTTCTTTATACAATGCCACTTAGAGCATTTTCACGTCTTCAGGACGACGTCAACGGCTAAAAGATGAGAACTGTTGCTTAAGATTGACTTCAAATCTTCAATACACTACAATAATTTTAGCAAAGTGCTGGAAATGGTGTTTCCGAGGTTCTAGACTTCAAAAATTTCCCAGGTGTGCCACCCCAACAAATGCGGTCCTAAATTGCTACCTCCATGTTCAGCCACCTACTTTCTAAAATGAGCCTGCTACTTTCAAAATTAATAAAACCCCTGCCAATAGCAAGGTATCAACAAAATAATTAGTCAATTAATGATGAACATAGTTCCAATGATGGGTCAAAAAGCATGTTTATCTTGAAAGATAATCTATTATGTTAGACTAGTACAGTATCTACAGGTACCTGTAAGACTACTGAAAACTTGATGAACATAGTTCCAATGATGGGTCACAAACCATGTTTATCTTGAAAGATAATCTATTATGTTAGACTAGTACAGTATCTACAGGTACCTGTAAGACTATTGAAAACTTGATGAACATAGTTCCAATGATGGGTCACAAACCATGTTTATCTTGAAAGATAATCTATTATGTTAGACTAGTACAGTATCTAGGTACCTGTAAGACTACTGAAAACTTGATGAGAACAGCACCAAGATATTTCAAAACAGGAAGAAGTGGTAGCAGAGAAAAATATTCTCGTCTTGCAATAAGTTTTCTTGCTGAACTAGCCATTCCCTGTGAGGAATTATCCAAAACATAACATTATAAACAAAAATTACATAATTATTTGAATAGCAACTATTGTTTATTTATAGTGCATTGTTTATCTATTAATTTACAGTTCCTCTTCCTCCTTTTCTTCCTTCCTTCTTCCCTCCTTCTTCTTGTATTTCTTTCTTCTAACCCTGTCTTCCTCCATCCTTTTCTTTCTTCCTTCCTTCTTCTTGTATTTCTTTCTAAGTTCTAACCCTGTCTTCTTCCATCCTTAGCTTTTCTTTCTTCCTTCCTTCTTGAATTTCTTTCTTCTCACCAGGAAGGAAGAAAAGGAGGGAAGAAGACAGCCTTCTTTCCTCCTTCTTCTTGTATTTCTTTCTTCTCACCCTGTCTTCTCCCATCCTTTTCTCCCTTCTTTCCCTCCTCCAGGCCCCCATCCCTCCTTGTTCCTCCTAGTTGTGGCACTAACCTCTCCTTCAGCAACAATGGCATCCATTGAACTTTGAATTAAAACATCAAAAATGTCACTTTGATGGCTTTGAGGAATAATGGCATTGATAAGATTTTGCTCACTCTAAAAATCAGTAACATTCTGTCTGCAAATAAGTTCAACATACACTAATAGCTGGACATTCAGATCAAGGTAATTTACCTGAAGCAGTTTAAGAAGTGCTCCACAAAGTGTTATGAATCTTCCTGCCTCAATCTCACTATAACAAACAATGCACAGTACATTTCAATACACAGTGCTTGATTAAAGTCATGATAATAAATATACTTCTTCAGAAATACATGAACCACAAATGTTCAGATAAAGAATACAAATAAACCAAATAAAAATTAAATTAAATTTTCCTACTCTTCCTCTTCTTTTAGTCCAGGAGAATCAAATGTCTGAGCAGGAGATGCCACTTTTCTACTTCCTCCTAATGCATTAAAATGAAAACTATTAAAAAAATCTATTGTAAATATACTGTACTGCAAATTCATTGGCTACATGTTGAGCACGTGCTTAATGTCTCCAAGAACAGATAGTCAGCTTTAATTGTAATACTATACTGTACCTAGTCCATATTCATAAGTTTTGGATGGAACTCTACGAATGTCCTTCCTCTTTGTTGATTTCCTTGAGGGAGTGGAACCACCTTTAAAAATAGATTTCAGCATGAAGTGATAAGTTTGGAAAATACACCATACCTGTATGTAAATTATTCATAACTACGCAACCATTCATTTATTGAGCTGTTTTAAAAAGCTGTAGGAAAAAATTAAAAATAGGTACACATAGCGTACATGTTAGGTAATTAAAATTCAAATACTAGTTACTCTGACTATTTCCCCTGACCTGTAGTGTGCTTGATCTTTGTATTTATCATCTTAAAAAGAAAAAAACAGGTAGTGTACCAACTGGAATAATCATGTTCATTCAATACATGTACTTTCACGGATATTCATTGGTATCAGGAAAAGAGGGGAACAAAGTAATTAGAACAGGGCCTGGTACCTGGACCCAGAAGGAACTCACAAATTTGCATCAATAAAAACACTTAACTTAAATTAAGACAATGATCAAGCTTACACTCAAAAACACATGATACATATATACAAACATTTGGGATTGCCTTCAAAGAAAGCTGGAATCACTGTACAGTAGATGTATATATTAAGTATTAGTAACTTACTATGTTAGCAGGTGAATAACTGTCTACTGTCCCTTGAGAATGTGCTTCAATTAATCTTCACAAAAAAGAAGAAATTTTTAATTCTTAAAATCCAGACCTATCCATGACAGAGATTAAACAAAAACTTACCCCTGTAAAGTTCGGCTTAACATGTTGGACCTAATTTGGGCATAGACATTCATAAAATCTAGTAATACACAACAAATTAAATAATAAATAAAATTCATATAATTTGTTTGAAAATATTTATTACTGTATATTTTGTATTCATAATGACAAAATTTAACATTTCATCATGAATACACATGAAAGCGGCCAGGATAAAACTGCTGACTAACCATTGCTCTTTGTTTCTTGTACAAGCCAAGTAGTAATTTTACTTAAGTCATCAATAACTTCATCTAGATTTTAATGAAAAAATATGTGGTTTCAGAATTCAGGATAATAATGCACATACGATACATGTACTAACAAGTGTGTGACGTATCAATAATGTACAAATACTGTTATAATACAAATAATACAGTTACCATCTATTTGCTTCAAATGGGGCTCTGCATCACCTTCTGGAGTATCTGTTAAAATACAACAGGATGAGGTTATTTATAATCTCCTAATTTATACACATGCAATTTAACTCTTTCCTGTCCAAATCAGCCTTTAGTATTTTATTCTGGCCAGATGATTTTATTCACCTCTGGGGAAGCCCTCAGACAGGAATGAGTAAAAAACTGTCAATGCAAGCTGTTACAGTATAAGTGCAGAGGAATAAAAAGTGAGATACACACCTTCACAAGCTGATAATATATCCAAGATTGCTACAGCTGATACTGGACTGCTGCTTCTTGTTAAAAGGTTGCGAAATGATCTCTCCATTTGTTCTCTCCCCGTTTCCATTAATGATGACTGTTAAAAAATCAAGAGGGAAACACATTTGAGTGAGCAATTATTTAACATTGAAAATTTAATGTGCTGTACTATGCTGTAGTCTACTTACACTGTACTGTATTGTACAGTCTGTATTTACACTGTACTAGTGTATTATACTGTACTATACTGTACTGTATCTAAACTGTACTGTATTATGCTGAACTGTACTGTATTTTCACTGTATTGTACTCTATTACACTGTACTGTGCTTAAACTGTACTGTATTTTCACCATATTGCACTCCATTATACTATACTGTATGTACTGTACTGTGCTTAAACTGTACTGTATTTTCACTGTACTGTATTTTCACTATACTGTACTCCACTGTATTGTACTATACTGTGCTGAACTGTACTATATTTTCCCTGTATTGTATTCTATTGTACTGTACTGTATTGTGCTGAACTGTACTGTATTTTCACTATATTGTACTGTATTGTACTGTACTGTACCTAAACTGTACTGTATTTTCACTGTATTGTACTGTATTTACACTGACTACTATGCTGTACTACTGTACTGTTTTACATTGTACAATGTATTTTTCAATGTACAGATATGTATAAATACCCAGTATACTGTACATACCAATAAAGACAATTCTGGGCTGTTTGGATTATTTCTTTCAAAGAAACTAATGGCATCTTGAACTTTTTCTAAGCTATGCAAATAGCTATTAACATCTGCACCAGGCCTTGAAATATAATAAAAATAATATCACTAAATTTCTGTAAATCATAGACTATCCTAGATAGAAATTGAGAGTGAATATAACTGTATGTGATATAATATTAACCCATCTCTTATATCTTGATCTTCACTGGATGCTACATTATGATAGCTGATCACATTGTCTAATCCACGCAAGACTTTATCAATATCTGTCATGTAGTTAAGACATTTAACAACATAAAAATAACTCTGACACTGATAGTTACAGTACAGTACAATACAGTACAGTACAGTTCACTGTATATTGTATAACACATTTCTGCCTAAACAGCGTTTTTTATTTGCCCTATATTACAACTGTATGTCAAAACTCACATCCATAAACCATATCATACTACCAAATATTATAACAAAAGCAAGTCTTTCTTTGAGACAAATAATATACTATTATTTAAAGCTTCACTAAAAGATACTTTTCTGTCTTCGTTGAAGATCAACTGTCTCCCTGTGAACTGGTAAAATGTTATCTTCCAGCTTACTCAGACGGCTATCAAATGATGATAAAATGCCAAGCTAGAAAAATACACATACAGAAATTTCATTATTATTATACAGTATTCACAAACCTAGCATTTCATAAATTAAAGTGAAGTGAAGTGAAGTGAAGTGAAGTGAAGTGAAGTGAAGTGAAGTGAAGTGAAGTGAAGTGAAGTGAAGTGAAGTGAAGTGAAGTGAAGTGAAGTGAAGTGGAGTCGAGTGAAACAAGAAACATACCATGTTTTGAGTTAACTGTTCACTTTTTGTTAAACTCTCTTTAAGAAATGACAAATTTGCTTGTTCCTAATAATAAGTAAAAAACAACCAGAAATTACTTTTTGGAACCAACATGTCAACAATATTTATATGTAAATGTTCTGTCAATAACCTCCCCCCCCCCCACCCC
Organism: Corallium rubrum; assembly: GCA_964035015.1. NCBI lineage: Eukaryota > Metazoa > Cnidaria > Anthozoa > Scleralcyonacea > Coralliidae > Corallium > Corallium rubrum. The sequence goes on from OZ036011.1 coordinate 12,166,114, forward strand.
CCACCCCCCATCCACCCTGACCCACACTTTATTTAGCAAGAAATAGCATAAATTTACGTAAATTAGATTACTCCTTGCTAACTTCAACGAGGTTTGATTAAAAGGAGAAGCAATGCTGTGTACGTGCAACTGTTGAGAGGCTGTATTTTATTAAACATGGACACAAACTGTTTCAACAGATCAAAACATGTTTTGAAGCCTCTCACCTTGGCTAGCTTGTCCGCCAAAATTTTCTTCCTTTGAGAGACATCTTCTCCACCTCCAAAGGTCATATTGAAATAGTTTAAACAATGATAAAGCGCACTGTTGAAGTGAACTTGATTAAAACAATGATAAGTGAGCTGAGTCGTCCATGTTGTTTCTTCACTGTTTCGTTTCCAGGCCTTTATGACAATACCGAGCCACAGGTAACCATAGCAGTCTAAAGTGTGATAAAAAGTAAGCGCTAGCCTTTTATTTCAAATTTCTACCTTTAAAAATTCTTGAATACTTTAAAAGTCTTAAAAGTATTACAAAAGTCGTAATATACAAAAACGGATATGGTGGAGCTAAGTAAAACATATTTACGGTACTCTAGTAAAAGTAGGTTTTGGCTTGAAACGTCAATATTTTGTAATTTAACATCCCCGCGGTTCATCACCGTTAATTATATTTTTAGTATAGTTTAGCTGGTATAGCATTATTTATTGCAATGTACTTATGCTTGGATTTTAGATACTATAATGGATAATGTTCTAATAGAGTTGACCTTAGATTTTAATTTTAACCTTGTGTCCAACATGGGCGGCGCGGGCCACAAGCACTTGGAGACGAAGTAATCATTTGCATGCTGAGTCCGTCGTACACCCACGCTTTAGGGAAATTCCAGTTGATGAATGAAGTTAAGTAGAAGCTAAACAAATTCAAATCAGGTTTTATTTTAACTTGAGGCTGAGCACCATGAGATAAAACTTCGCAGTTTTCTTCACAAGAATTGTCACAGAATTTCAATTTTGACTGATTGAAAAGTATTTGAAAGGTATGTTACTTTATTTTAGAGTAATAAAAGTATAATTTACCTTATTACCTACAAATATCATCATGCATGATATTCTCATTATTGAGAAACTCATGTTAACGCACGTAATAAGGTAACTATATAAAAGCAGATCATGAGGCAGGCAGTAAACAGTTCCCAAAGTGAGACGATGTCAAAAGAAATGCAGTCTATGGTACTTCAAGGTCCAAAGCCAAGCTGCATGATCATCCTCAACTATCAAAGATAATCCCTCTAGCCGACTGAGAGTAGTATTGCAAATATAAAACAAATTATTTTGATGGAAATAACAACTCTTCTAAGAACTAAAGACAATTTTTATTAGGAATACGAAGTTTATTTTTTATTTACTGAACTTTCGAAATGTTGACTCAGACCTTCATCAAAATGATTATTGAATGACAGTCAATAAATGTTTGTCTATCGTCATGACAGTGATGACACTAAGACACTATACTAAATCGATACAATGAATAAGAAGAATAACTGTGTTCAGTCTGCAACATCACTGAATGATAAGACTCATAGAATTAAATTCTATTAGTAAAAGCATAGCGTGATTGAAACTGCTTGGATGAATGTTAAATTAATGTAAAGAAGTTCAGAAGGGATAAGCTAGTGCGGAGCTTTCGAGCTGCAAAGCTCTTCAGTCGATGCTTCACTGGACGAAGTGCTTTGCCTAAAACGTCAGTGTTTCGTTTTCTAAAATCGCCGGGTAGTTCGCAACCTTTAAGATTTTCTAATACCCTATATATATATATATATATATATGTCATATATTATACCGTGTTGTAATTACACACAGCCCACACAGTACCTTACTTCTAACTGTAGTATCATCTCAGTGCTACGCAGTTAAACGCACTGGACCGAGTAATTCAGTCATTGCGTTGGTCAATATTGTTCATCACACGAAAAATGTTTTTGTGTTGATTTTTAAGAAGGAAATACGACAGAATAAGTACAGACTGAATCAATAAAGATAAATGAGGATTGGAGACACGAACTTAGAGTTGCCTATAAAGTTAAATCTGAAAAAATTAAAAAGTTTAAGAAGCTATATGCACAGCCACTGATATGAATGTTGGATAATTGGAGTTTCCGCTTTTTAATAACAGAATAAATCATCACTGCGGTGATTAGTACGTAAAAATAGCTCATAATAATTGTTCATAACCATCTATTAAACTATGTTCTAGCGTGATATGGCCGAAATAGGATTTCTAATCCTCTGGCTCACCAAACATGTGCATCAATCTCTGGCAGAATCAAATGTGAAATTGTTGCTGGAATAAATGCAATCTTTTAGTCCAAATAAAAAGCTCTTATTAGAAGGTCAGGAAAACTAAGTCAGTCCATTTAACTTTGCTTATATGAACGTATAACTTCAAGAACTTGAATTAAAATTTGCCTTATTTCCTTATATACCTGCATAGATTGGAATCGGTCGAAACAACGTTGTTGTTTTTAATCTCATAAAATTTTTAATATTTTAACCGTGTTTCATTAATGAAAAACAAACACATTATCATATTCTGCAATCAAATACAAAAATGCAAAACTTATTTGTAAAGTAAAACTAGTAAAGTACTATGAGGCAATGTAAATATGTGAGAAAATATTAAGCAAAGCTCAGTGTGAATTGTCCAAATGTTAGAGAGCGAAGTATATCATCGAGGCAAAAATCTTCATCAAAGTGAATCGTGATTATTTCATTTATCACGTGCATGTAACATACTATTTATTATTCATTACAAGTCGTTACAAAAAACTGAATAGTAGAATAAAACATTAAAAGTGTATAGTACGGAATGAAGAGAACATGCATGTGTGGGATGGGAAGGGTGAGCCGGATTGGGTTAAAAGATTTTTCACCTAAGCGAATATCGTTAGTTAATATAAGTGAGGTATTATGTATGCTATTAAACTGAAACTTCATTTCGTATTCAGTCATAAAGACAGAGTGCCGATCATGCACAAGGACAGTTTTACAATTACTTGGTAGTGCCGTCATGGCATGACTACCTGTAGAGAACACAACAAAAACACAACAGGGGTGGACAAAAGCCAGGTGATTCTATCGTGAGAACATGTTTTTGAATATGATATAGCCTTATCGAGTGTTGTCAGTTACGACGAAGGAGATTACACTGAGTAGTAAGAATATTTACTCCTTGTTGTTCCAGGAAGGATCCTCAATATCTGTGCCAAAGGGATTGCCAAGAAAACCAAGTAACAACGACGACTATGAACAATTGACTAGCAGGTAAAGTTCACGACATATAACGACTGTTCAAGTTAACAAGTTAAAACTCGAGATTGTTTATCAACTTCTTGAGAAGAATTGACAGACAGTCATAATTTAGATATATAGAAAAAGACGTTTAAGTTCTTTCATGAAAGAATATCTGCGCCATATAAGCATTATTTATCTTGAGTGATTTCCTAAATATTTGTTATTCGTCACTGTAAACTTTGTTTTCAATTAATGTACGCCGAGAAATACGGCATGCGATTATAGTGAAAATACAACAAACCAAGTCTACTGATTTCAGCTTAACATTCGGAAAGAAACACATGATATATTACTACATAACATGTTGTAACACAAGTAGTGTGCTGCGTAGGCAGTGTTGAAACAACAATCGAAATATGGTATAGTAGGTTAATACTGCCGAAACAGAGAACGTAAGTGGTCTAACGTTTCGAGCGAAGGCCCTTCGTCAGAGATACACGTTTCTCTCTGACGAAGGGCCTTCGCTCGAAACGTTAGACCACTTACGTTCTCTGTTTCGGCAGTATTAACCTACTATACCATATTTCGAATGTTGTAACACGTTGCTCGCCTGTGTCGAGACATATCTACGCTAAAATACCAAAATACTGACGAAGAGAAGTTACATTATCAGAAAAGAAAATGGCTTCGTACGCCAAACTAAAACAATTCCAAGTTACATGAGTCAAAAATTCAACTGAAAAGATAGTGAATTCAGCCAGTAGAGAGATGTCATGGAGATTCAAAGGTAAAGTACGGCATTTGTAAAGATTATTGCACTTGATGAGAATGAAACAATTTGTTATAATCATTACGGGCAACATCTATATATTATATATATATATATATATATATATATATATATATATATATATATATATATATATATATATATATATATATATATATATATATATATATATATAAGGAGAATTTGCATTCTGAGAAAAAGAATGGTTTTCATTTATTTGTTTTCTTCAGTTGAGTTAATACTTCAAAGAAATAAAAAACAGTTTATCAATTTCCATCGTGTTATGCAAATGAAAGTTGTGTGAAAGTTTTGGTGAATTCCAAACATAAATAAATGAATGATCGATAAGTTGATAACATGCTGGCATTACGTATTATACTTAATAGTCAATATCCGCATCCGAATCACTTAAGTAGTTCACAAACGTTTTTCAAGTTTCATCTCAAGTTAAAAAGAATGGTCAATATCAATGCACACATGCATATCTGTAAGAACGATTTTAATTTTGATCTTTCGGTTGAAAATGGGAAAATAGAACCTGGGCATTTATAAGGAAATGATGTTAACTAGGCGGAGTCCGGCACAGCAGTCGCGGAAGCGTTGTGGATTACTAGTTGCGATGTGTTTTCTTTTTTGCAATGCTTTGCTACGACTGATTGTTATATTCGACAAACTGAAAACTAGACTTTATACTTACAAAATAATTCTTTACTCTTAGCCGACAGGGAAGCACGGGTGGCGTTAGACTTGCTCCAAGTCTGCCTCTTGTTGTTTCGAGATGGGTTATGTTTTGATTTAATTAAAGGTGTACGTGTGAAAATTGGCGACGCGGGCGAGCAAAATGGCGAATATACGTCTCGAAACAACAAGAGGCAGACTTGGAGCAAGTCTAGAGTGGCGTGTGCTGTTAGGGCGCTGGGGTTGGATGGGTGACCGTCTGGGAATAACTCCGTTCTCGAGCTTGAGACTCATGTGGGTAGAGTTTAGTTGTTCTCTCCTGTGCTCCGGGGGTTTTCGCCGGGTTCTCCGGTTTTCCTCCGTCCGCAAAACTAACACCTAGGTCATAGCTGTAATCATTGCCAACCATGATTGTAATGCGCATTTGAAAATTGTAAGATTGATAAGTGCGCAATATAAATTTAATAAATTATTAATTAATTTTTGTCGTAAGCTGATATATACATATTTGTAGAGTTGTGTGATATACAAGCAATATTCAAAACATGCGCAAGCGTGAGTTTCAGCTCTGACTGGAAACTCTGGTTACAACCAGCCTCTGCGTGGGTTGCTTATGTATTAGATAAATGGCATTTATATAATTGTTTGAAAATCTGTAATTTACAGGAGATCAATTCCTTCAGTGATATTAAAGAAACCAGCATGAAGCCACTTTATAATGAAACACTAGATCCAGACCCTCCACGAGGAAGAAGAGTGTTTGGACAAAAGATTTTCGTCACAGCTGTTGAACGAGGGCCACGTGATCGATCCCCCAGACCCAAGCGTGTTAAACCGCTGCCCGATAGGATAGAAGTCAAGCTACGTCCCCAGGAGAATTACCGTGGCCGAATAAAGTACTACCGGACCCGTAGTATACCGGAACTTTGTCGCATCACGTTAAAACCGACCGGAGAAAACCACCTTCATCGTAAAGAAATGGAGGAAGTATATATTTCGCAATACACTCATCGTTTTGATGGCAAGATTGAAAAACCTCACATTGTGGCCTGGAAACAAGACTTAGAAAGATGTCACGTGGATCATAAATACAGTAAGTTGTGTATTCTTAATTCACCCGTAGGGTCAAAATGCCGAGACCTGCCAGAGAGACCCAAGTCTGCACCTCCTGGTTCATTCTTCTTTGACTTTGAGAAAATAGATATACCGGAACCTTTATCCCGGAGATCTATGTCACCCGGTATGTTCCTCGAAAGCTGGATGGGTGTTGACGAAACAGATTATCAAGTAGAAGATGATGCCTTCAGACCGCTGACCGAAGAACAAGTATTCGCACAATCAGTTGCGCCTTACGAAAGCCTGGATCCAAGTCTTCTAAATGATACTTTTGACAGCTTCGATAAAGAACAAGATAATGACGTCACACAAGATTTGACGCAACAAGCACGTTCATTGATCAGCACTTTACGGTCTAGCGTCAAAACCCCGGATGAATTCCGAAAGACGTTTTTACAATCAGTACATAATCCTCAAGCAATGAAAGCAATCCCAGTGAATGTTTCCAGGGAACCTTTATCCCAGGAACCTTTATCCCAGGAACCTTTATCCCAGAAACCGTTGCTCCAAAAACCTTTATCCCAGAAACCGTTATCCCAGAAATACATTCTAACGAATAATGCATCAAGAGAACCTTGGGTCCAGGCACCTTTATCCCAGGAACTGTTATCCCAGGAACCTTCACCCCACGAACTTTCACCACAGGAATCTTCACCCCAGAAACCTTTAACCCAAGAAGTTTTTCCTCAAAGACAAAAACAAGTTCTAGTGAAAGAGAAGCATTCCGGCACTAGTTATTTCCAAGTGCCTAAAGAAGAAACAACGAGTAAAACGCCAAAAACAACAAAAACTGAAAGACACAAGAAAAAAGCAAAAGGCCTGAATGAACGACTGATGGATTTAATCGGAGATCTGGAGCCCAACGACAGCCCTTCTGCATTTAAAGTAACCAAAGCAGCTCAAGAAAGCAACACAAGAAATTATTCTTCAATTACACCCGTCATGCAATGGGAAGATGTGACAGCAGTCACTGAAATCAAACTGGCAAATAATTATCCGCCATTTTCACCCGTGAAAACTTATGGAGATAGTAAAGCAGCTCAAAAGATACAAATGAAAAATCTACCATCTTCTCTCCCTGTGAAATATCATGACGTCAAAGCAGTCGAGCAAAAAGACAGAAGAAAGCAACATCCACATGTAGCCGTGAAACCACCGCGTCAAAATGCTAAAACAACCTACAAAACCAAACCAATAAATTATCCTTCATTTTCACCAATAAAAAACCACGAAGAGACCAGAGTCTTAAGGACGTTAGAATCGTCTACGCAAGAAGCAAGAATGGACCAATCAGATGGCAGAATGTTTAAAGACAAACCAAGCAAAGATGTTGTCAACGTAAGAAAATCCTCAGATGATGAAGTTGTAAAGAAACAGCAACCAGAAGCTGAAGTAATGCCAGGAGTGGCACAAGAAAAAAAGATGAAGAGAACAGACAAAGATGTTTCCCAACCTAGCGCCATTTATAGTAAAACAACAAGTTTAAGCAACGATAGCCTGAATAGAACCCCGTCTATGAACAGTGAGGCTTCGTACAGAAGAAAATTGACATCTGCCTGGATTGAACAACAACGTTTGAATATGAAAAACGACTTCACGGACATTAAAGAACAAGGATTGAGGAGAACAAAATCAGCAGATCTTCAAAATGAAGTATTTATGATGGAGAACGAGAGGAAAGAAATCAAACTAAAACATTCAAAAAGTGAAGTTAGTTTTGATCAACTTCAAGCAATGTATGATCCATTTGATGAACGCCATTTTGATCCAAACCCAAACAAACATAAAGCACGCGTTGTTCACACTACAGAGCCAACAGTTATCACGAAAGCAAGATCAGTTGAACACAAAATACATCCTGAAGGCACATATCCCAGCAGTTCATCCGAACCAAAACTGACTCCAACAGATAAATATAATGATACCAGTAACAATGGACCAGTGTTTCCTGGAATGGAAAACGAGCCATTAAAAGCAAGAAAACTTCAAGCAGTTGACTCTGAACAAGACCCAGTTCAAACCAAGCTTACAGTTCTGAATAATGAACAAGACTTTTCAAATCCAAAACAAACTGATTCCATTGAGCAAGAGCGTGCGACCTTAAGAATGGGTAACAAAGAAAGTCAAGAACAGAGATTGAGGAGAACTAAATCAGCAGATCTTCAAAATGAAGTATTTATGATGGAGAACGAGAGAAAAGAAATCAAACTAAAACATTCAAAAAGTGAACTTAGTTTTGATCAACTTCAAGCAATGTATGATCCATTCAATGAACGCCATTTTGATCCAAACCCAAACAAACACAAAGCACGCGTTGTTCACACTACAGAGCCAACAGTTATCACGAAAGCAAGATCAGTTGAACACAAAATACATCCTGAAGGCACATACCCCAGCAGTCCATCGTCTGAGGTACTAAACACACAGACACAAAGTGTTGAAGATATCACAAAGAAAGAACCACTGTATCCTAGAACTACAAACGAACCAGAAATAGTTCAAGCAGTTTACACTAAAGAAACACAAGCAACGTTTAAAGGTAACGTTTCAAACTTACTTTTTTAACAAAAAATCATTTATTTAGAAACATTTCTTCTGCAGTCGTAACTGATAATTTTAGAGTCACATAAACATTCTAAAAGTTTAGTTGCGCAATGCACTGTTGCATTTAATTTATTTTACATCATCATCTTCCCTTTCTCTTCATCCTCGTTCTCGCTTTAATCCTTTCCTTATTCTTATATAGACTTCAATAAAGATGACGACTTTATGACCGCAAAGCGACATTCCAAGAATTTAGAAACCTTACTGCCCAAGGAAGACAGGACTGAACTTTCTAACCAATCAGAAACTAGCCCCAGTTCATTATCAAAAACCCAGGCGAAGGTATCACATTTGGTTCCAGCTAAACATTCAGTGTTACTACAAACCGCTGACTCGCGTGAGGAAACAATGGACGTTAAACAACGTAAACTACGAGAAACAAAGAACAACACACCACAGTTGAAATCTCTGGTGAATGATGATCAACAATATATCAAAGTACAAAATAAAAAGAACATTAACGCAACAGAAATGATCAGAGCACGATATATTGACGGACAAGAAACAACCAAGGTACACTATTTATCAAGTTCATCAGATGGTATCACTGCAAACGATAACAATAACTCCTCGAACACACTTGACCACGCAATTCTTAGCAACGCCAGCCTTGACAACCGCATCCTTGGCAACCGCTCCCTAATTGACAACGTCAGCTTTGATCCATCGCAGAACGCAAAAAAGAACGGGGGAAAAACAGCTCCAAGAAAAGAAGGCGGAATGCGGGCATTTCTCGGAAAAGTCAAAATCCGAAAATCAAAATCGGAACCAAATCTAGAAAAAGAGGAAACGCTTCGTGAAAAAGAAGATAAACATGTCACAAAGGATGAAGACGGTGTCAGCACAGTGGTCAAGATGAAAGAAAACAAACGCATTTCTAAAAATAGTGGTGATGATTTGGCAGCGTGCATCGATGAAGATGACACAACAGAACGGGACATGAATGATTCAGCGGAACATTCCCAGGACATCTCAGAAGATCAAGGAAAAAAGAATTCAAAGATTGGTTTGACTTCAAAACTTTATCCTAAATTCAAGAAATTGAAAAATAATTTGATGAAAACTAACCGTGGCGTAAAAGAAACTGATGTCAGGGAAAACAAGGAACCAGATTCTGGTCAAGGTGGTCCAACAAGCGATCAGTCCAGGACGAGTTTTGCTTCAGCAGAGACACACATCAACGAAACCAATGAAGATCTCATCAATTTCACTGAAATACAAGACGTTGAACTTGAAAACATGCCGTGTGAAGAAACCATGTCAGAATCCAACCATGATGATCCTAATACATCAAAAAATCATCTTCCTTCCGAAAACCAAAATCCAAAATTAAAGAACATGGATCCTGATTACAACAAATCATACAAGCAACAAGAAACAGACCGCGAAAAATCAATAATATCTTCATCCATAGACGGTTATAATATCACTTCTTCACCCAAGACAACAGAAGTTGGAATCACTAAAAACACCAACAAAGTTTCAAGGCCCAACAAAGATAATGAGAAAAAAGGCAAAAACCGTGTAGCGCCATTATGTTCATTAAATATCAATTCTAAAGAAGATAATGACGATACACCTAGAATTGGTAAGATTACAAAGAAAGACAAGGATTGTCAGATTTCTCCACTAAAAGAAAATCCTGACAGCAGTAAAAAACACGAAAAAATAGACGATAAAAGCATTACAAGTATTAAGATGATCCCAGAAATCCATGAAAGCAATAAAAAAGGAAATACCGACAGCGTAACACTAATGAAATCTTCGTTAAACGTTGATCCTAAGAACAGCGATGAGAATAAATACAAAATGAAGAAACCTGGAAGAATTATTAATGTCAAGATTATCTCACGCGAAACTCAACATCAAGACGACACGGAAACCAATGCAAGCACAAATCATGTGACACCAATAACATCCTCAGTAAATCATGATCTTAACACAAACAATAACGCAAACCCCAAACCAACACAAAGCACTAATGATGTTTTTAGCATGGTCTCAAGCACGAAAAACGAAGATTCTAAAACCAAGAACGAAGAAGCTAATACGGACGATCCTGACACAAAGAATGAACGTTTGAACAAGAAGAATAAGAAATATGGATTCTTCAGAGCAAAGATATCTACTCTAAATAGTGCAGGAAGTAAACCAATGAAAGAAAATGTGACAAGTAATGCTGAACAGAATGTGCAGGCCTCGGAAAATGTGGAAGAGAAAAATAATGAAATTTTAAAAATCCTTTCCAAGGAAAAAGACGACAAAGAGAAGAATGAACTTGGAGTAAAAATCAAAGGTTTTATTACCAAAGTTTTACCTTTTAATAAAAAAGATAAAACTAAAAAAAATGATCTTAATGAAGATACAGAAGTCGAAGAAAACATACAACAAACAACCAAAGAAAAAGAAAACACATCAGAAGGCAAAAAACCTGATGGAGTTTCTACGAAAGTTGTATTTACAACAACTGAATGGCTTGATGAAGAGAACCCAGACACTAGCAATAAAGAAACTGTGAGGAACGAACCGTTTACAGGAGTTAAACACCGAGTAAAGTACTTGCCAGGGAAGGAAGAAAGCATTGTTAAAACTACAGAAACACAAGCTCTTCAGTCAGACAGTAAAACTACGACGACAGTTGAAACAGAAAGCTACAAAGAAAATCATATCGGAAGAGAGGCAAGCGACAAAAGCACTAAGGTATTAGTCACCACAGATATAATCGTTCAACAGAAATGCAAGTCAGCCGAGAGGAAAGATGATAATCAAAAACGTTTTATAGATTTGGCACAAAAAAACAAGACAACGAATTCAACAATTGACGTCAGTATTGAAAAGCACATGGCTGATAATGGTGTTGACGTCAGTAAATCTGACACCCTCGTTGCTATGGTAGCAAGAGAACCAGCTCGGACCGCTCCAAAAAACGTCAGGAGAGAAGAAACGATTACAAAAACAGAACTTAAAGAAAACGTTGAAGCTCTAGATTCAGCATTCGATTTCTTGAGTTCAGCAATCAGCGAGAACGAGAAACCATCTTGGAAAGCGTCTGGGACGGCTTTAGAAAGAAACAACACTGAGACATTGAGCACAGAAAACGAGAACCGAATGAATTCACCCCAAAAAGAAAATTATGAACACGGTACAATCCATGGTTACAAAGTCGAACAAAATATTGTTCTTGCGGAGAAGAACCACGTTAGAGGCAATGAGCTTCCCAACAATGAGAGAGAAGAAACTGCTGGAAGCCTGAGGCGAGGAAAAGGATTTGAGAGAGTTACAGATGGATTAATTCTAGTTGATGATGCACAAGAACAAAGACGTTTTCAACCGAAAAACGAAAGAGTCGTTGAAGAACACGAAGCAGGATTAAACACAAAAAAGAAAGAGAAGGAGAGTGGTCTTAGTTACAAAAAGCATAATTATGAACAGATGAATGCTTTTACAACAGAACAAACAAAATATAACAGTGTCCTCAATAACACAATGAACAGTCCCAGAAACCCTATGGCAAGTGAACGGGAACAGAGGGAATATGGAAGGATAAACGGAGCAATAGTGGATCAAGAAAAACGCAGTACTGTTCTAATGCAGGTGGCGCCAGTTAGCAGTAACGTTGAAAACAATAAAATGCCTAAACTGATCAACGTTGAACAAAAGACAACTACAACAAAAACAGACATTGTTGAATCCCACGAACAAAATGCCAGCAACCGTAGAACAAGACAAGGTGTGACAGCAGTCTTGAAGAACAACGAAGACAACGGAAAGCAACATCATTTGAAGTACGTCGAGAAAGTAATCATTACAAGAAGTCAAGGAGCAAGTGATGTAGAAAGAGAGGTGCGAGGAGATGAAGAGACTGGCACTACCGTGATAAGATCAGAGTTATTGCAGAAAGACAACACGAAAAGAGATTGGGATCAAGACATAAGAGGAAGCCTGGATACTACCGGAAACAAAACGCCAATAACCAAACAAAGATCACGTGATGTAGAAAGAGAGGAGAGAAAAGACGTAAAGACTGGTACTACTGCAGTGATTAAATCAGAATTGCTCCAAAAAGACAACATAAAGAGGAAAGTAAATGAGAGTTGGGACTGGAATCTAGACCTAAGAGAAAGACTGGATACTACCAGAAACGAAACACCAATAACGAGTTCAATGAAAGCAGACAGTGATGATGAATTACTTCAACTTATTGAAGACCAAATAGAATTAGAGACTGATAGAAAGACACCTGAAGAAAGCGAGGAGCCTGGGAGCGACTCAACCCCAGTTCCCGAAGAACGTCGCAACATTGCCCGCAGTACATCTACACCACAAGGCATGTCCAGTCAAAGTAGTTACAGCAAAGACGTGGGCGTGGCAGCTATCCAGAAAAGAACTGGAGATAGGTTACTTACCCAGGAAAGAGAAGTAGGCGGGAGAATCATCGAGAAGACAACAATGGACGATCTAGAGTTTCAAAAGACACGTGTAGAGCCCAAGATGGAAGGCACAGAGAGAAACCAAGATGGTGCCGCGGTTGGTTTTATGGACATAGCTCAAGATAAGAGTCTTTCGTTGGTTCATTTAAAGACATTTCAAGAAAAGAACGTGGGTAAAAGACACGCAGTTAATGGCAATCACAGTGAAATATTCACTCAGAAACCAAACTATGAGTTTAGTCATTCTTACTCCAGCCAAAGCAACCCTGTACAACAACATACAATGCCAGGTAAAGACAGAGGGCACGTTCATAACAGTCTTCAGCAAAACGTGGCCCAGAAACAAGACTACGAATCGTATCATTCTTACTCCAGCCAAAGCGGCCCTGTAAAACAACAGACAATGGAAAGCAACTCAAGAACAAAGAATTTCTCCAAAAATAAGAAAGAGACAAACAGTCAAAGCAGCGAGGATCTTTCATTAAGATTACAACGATTGCTCTCCGAAGACTCATCCGAGCCCGACGACAGTTCAATCAACCAGGATATTACTTCTCCTATTTACTCATTCAGCGAGGACTCTGAGTTTGATAATAAGCACCCGGCGACGTTTTCCTACAATACTAAACATAGACTTCATAATGTACAGATGGACCAGCGAATGTACAGGAGCCTGGAAAGACCAAAAAAAACAACTAAGAACCCCGCAAAGACCAGAAGTTCTCAGATATCTCTGAATGGCTATTCTTCAGATGACGAGTTTTATCCAACAAGCCCTAGAGCAAACTACAGACTACATTCAAAAACGTTGTAAATATTTTAGACGAGAACTGGAATGCTATCACAACCATCAACTGACCATCTAGCCACGAGCACCTGACCATGACCATGACCACCGCGGCATGACCATATTAAACCATTACCACTTGACCATGCATGCCCATAACCAGGTCTTAATTCCTTTCCTAGGGTGAGAATTATTTGCATGGAGCGACCGGCGATCGGGACGCGAAGCGATCAGAACCAACCATTCGTCTATTCGCGAGGACAATAGATGACGAAAACCTAGGCTATTAGTTTTTCGTGTCGCTAAAGACTTTTTAAAATATTAATGACTTGTAAGACAATTAGTCGTTGCATACATATTATTCATTTTAGTATATAACCTCTTTAAGCACGACGTGAGATATCTCTCTTACCTCAACAAAAATATTTTGTTCAAGGCGCCAATGTTTATATTTTTTATGTCACCATAATATAGTTATGTATATTTGCGTAATATAATCTGGTTATAAGTCAAAGAACTGTCATTATTACGCGATCACATTTCACAGCGCAGCAGCTTGCTTTATAGTTGCTTGTTTACAGTGTGCTTTGCCGACTATATTACACACCACATGGGAAGAGATATCAAGCACCAGGTGAGTTCACGAGACTAACTTAGTCTTCGTTTCTTTACTCGATATTTTATATTTTTTGTATCGAAAAGGTAAATATCACGACCGTCATGATCTGACATGTCCGGTAGGCGAAGAAATACTTAATATACTGTATAATATATATAATATATTTACAAACGTTCATTCTCATGGCTAACTATAGATCTTGTGACTTCTGATCAGTATTGAAGCGGAATAATATCCAAATCAGGGATCCAAGCCGTTGTCAGAATCTTGTCCGACAGTATTCCAGTATAAATATTGTTTAATGTAAACGTTTTAATGTTTATTAATTCTCATAATCAAAGACAAAGTACGTTAAGAGTCAGTGAGGGTTTATAGATAAATATTTTTACGAGAGTTTTTTCAAGCAGAGTTTGTAAATAACATGTCAAATGACCTGATGAGAATGCATGTAGGGATTCTATACTCGTTCATATACTGTTAGTTCAATATATTGGCTTCATTTTTATTTCTTTTGGGACACGAACATTAACATACTCAGATAAGATATACTCCTAGTGATTCTCCTACAAATTATCTCCCTGTTCAAGCCTCATCAACGGTAGTGACATCGAGCCTAAATTTTCATCGACCGTTCCACTGAAAGTTGAACTGGTTCAACTTCAATGACTTGATGAGAATTAAGAACAGTGCTGGATAGTTAATAGTTTAGACTTAACAAGACAACGAGAGCAAGACTTGCGACTTTTATCTTTCTTATCTTGCTATGATATCATATATATATACCGGAAACAAGATCAAATGTTTCGCAACAACCTCTATTTGGATGTCTGCGGCGCAGGCTACACAACCTCTATTCTATTCTATTCCTCTAGTCGGGTTTCAGAGCGTTCTTGGTTGCGCCATGGTTGCGCACTTAAAACGCCTATAGCGATCAAGACAGCATCCACTCTTGAAGTGCAGCTTCACTTTGTTCGAAGTCAACATTAAAATTGTTTATACTTAACTGACTTCGATCAACTTCAGTTTCTTAGGCCTGTGACAAACGTGGAATTTTTCATATGCCGTATAAAATATGAGAATTAAGTTCATGAAAAATACGCCGTCTGTAACCGGTCGTATAATACGACTCAAGTACAGCGTTGGTGTAGACGGCGTACTATTCATGCGCCGAATAAAATGCATACATTAATTTACAATATGGTAATACATTTTCTATCCACAATTCATGTTTGTAACATCGTTTCCAGACCTACGACTCGAGAACTGTAATTTATTCGACTTATCAAATACGCCGTGTAACTCAACAGGAACAATTTCAGAATTTGGGTCGACTGTAGGCGCATGAAAAACGTTTGTCACAGGCCTTAGCCCTTGGGGGCAGTTTATATGCATGAGGGGCCAGCCCTGTTTACCGGGGCTAATTTTATGTCACGACTATTTGAGGAATGCACAATGATATAACAAAGCAGAATTGCCTTCGTTTTTCTGTAAAGATTTTCGTGACATAAAATTGCCTCATATGAATAGCCCCTATTTAAAGTATACACGTTACTTGTCGACCATTATTCAATTATTCATGACAATTTACAGTGTTTCATTAATGATATTGCACAATCATTCTCAGTGAAACTGATTGCCAAGAGAAAATTTCATGATTTTATTCGAGTGGGATCGGTATTTCGAAGTCGTTAGTTCAAATCGCGCTCAAATCATTCAATATATTTTTCTGTTTATCATTTAGTAGTGTCATCAGCTGTATATATTGATCAACATAAGGGAACTGCATGTATCTTGAAAATAAATATTAAATGCATCCACTCCCCGGAATCGCTCATTCGCATGTTAAACCTACTTAAATGAAATAATTGACTTATGAAAGTTTTATCGTCAGTCAATCATTCGCCCTAGTCAAAAGAAAAATCAAACTACAGTTACTACACACTTAACACTAATGTGAGTTCAAAATATTTCTAATGTTTTGTCAGTTTGTGCTGAGAGAAAATCATTCTGAGAGAAAGCCTGTTCATCTCGTTTACATGTTTATTGTCAGCCCACTTCACAACACGAAGAGCGGCTGCGAAGGAGACTAACTTCACAAAAACCTGCCAGTTATATTGACATTCACTTGACCGAATGTAATCAGAAAGCTACCAAGATGCAAATAGTCCATTTGCTAAATTTGAAATAATAAAGACACTGATGATAGTTCCATCTCATTATGTCAAGATTAGTCGAGTCCTTCTCGTGTTTAGCCTGCCTGAAACGTCGCTTCAACTTTTTCGGCTTACCTAATCACCTTCAACCAATGTGAAAGATAGTTCAATCTTTTTTCAGCAAATCTTTTTTCTTTCTACAACTCTAAGAACTTCTTCGCAACTTTATGTTTCTATTAGATTTTAGCCATCATTTTTTAAAAACGTTTTTGGCCATCAGTCGATGTTTATCATTATTCTTCATTTGATTAAAATTCTAAGTGATCATTTTAGCAAGTTTATAAAAGTTGAAATAGATCTTTGTTTCACATTTATATAAATTATGTCCTTTCGTTTCTCTTTGTAAATTATTAATTATTATTTTCATAAACATCCTACGCCACTATGCCAACGAAATTAACCACTGTACGCGAGGCTGGCCGAAACTAAATTAGTTTCAATCATATAGACCATTTTCATAAAGACCTTCACTTTAACTTTTATGTGCATCTAAATGAGCCTTTCTGGCCTCGTTAGGAAGCAAAGATTCTTTTGAATTGTAGACACAAACGAGGCAAGAAAGGTTTATTAAGATGCACATAAAAGAATATTCAAATTAATCGCCATTATGGAAATGGTGTATGCATTGCGTGGGCTGTTTGGGCGCCGCCTCCTCTCATCACAGATATCCAAACTGGACTCGAACGAGGTTAGTACTAGGATGGCTGACCGCCTCTCATCACAGATATCCAAACTAGACTAGAAGACTAGAACTAGAGGGAAGCACCGGTGGCGTGTGCTGTTAGCGCGCTGCCTCTCACCAAAAAGTTAAGCCCGGTTAGACGGGGTTAGTACTTGGATGGGTGACCACTTGGGAAGGACCCCGTTGTTGGGCTTAGGCTCATGTGAGTAGAGTTGTAGTTGATCTCTCCTGTGCTTCGAGGGTTTTTCGCCGGGTTCTCCGGTTTTCCTCCCTCCATAAAATCGACACCCAACATCTTAGCTGTGATCCGTGGTCTGAACTGTGTCGTTGGCGGCAGCTTGAAGCGCCTTTGATATGCCTCGACACGGCCACGTTGATCTGCGTCCTTCGCAATTCAGCCGCTGGCTGCAAGTAAGGACGATTAGCCACCCAGTCCTTTATCCTTTATCCTAACGAGGTTAGTACCAGGATGGGTGACCGCCTCTCATCACAGATATCCGAACTAGGATAGGTGACCGCCTCTCATCACAGATATCCAAACTAGACTCGAACGGGGTTAGTACTAGGATGGGTGACCGCCTCTCATCACAGATATCCAAACTAGACTCGAACGGGGTTAGTACTAGGATGGGTGACCGCCTCTCATCACAGATATCCAAACTAGACTCGAACGGGGTTAGTACTAGGATGGGTGACCGCCTCTCATCACAGATATCCGAACTAGACTCGAACGGGGTTAGTACTAGGATGGGTGACCGCCTCTCATCACAGATATCCAAACTAGACTCGAACGGGGTTAGCACTAGGATGGGTGACCGCCTCTCATCACAGATATCCAAACTAGACTCGAACGAGGTTAGTACTAGGATGGGTGACCGCCTCTCATCACAGATATCCGAACTAGACTCGAACGGGGTTAGTACTAGGATGGGTGACCGCCTCTCATCACAGATATCCAAACTAGACTCGAACGGGGTTAGTACTAGGATGGGTGACCGCCTCTCATCACAGATATCCAAACTGGACTCGAACGGGGTTAGTACTAGGATGGGTGACCGCCTTTGAGCCTAAGACGTCTAGAGTGTCCATTTACAGAGTTGTTATAGTTGATCTCTCCTGTGTTTTTTCTCCGGGTACTCCGTTTTCTTTCCTAGCTCCGTAAAACTTAGATCTCCCGATCCAATTGGCGTTTGCTGCAGTGGCATACTAATCGTGATTCAAAATAATATTATGTGTGTGAGTCCATTGTAACAAAATAAATGGTGACATGTACATTTTACCAGAGTCTTCTGCATACAAAGGATCCATGTACAATTCAACAATGTTTAGTGAATTTTCAAATTAATAATTAAATGTTACATGTCTTCTGAAATATGTTATAAACATTTTGCAGTTATTTATTAACCATGGAAAAAGACAAAACAACTTCCGCCGGAAGTAAAGATGCAAGTGAAAGCTGTGTAAGTGAAAGGCGTCCAACAAGTTTTGAAACAAACAGCAACACAAAAGAAGATATGAGACCGTCAAATATTGGAGTGTTAGGTCCTAATAAAGCAACAACAACGACTGAAAGTATTGAACTATTAGTAACAGATTCAAATATTTCACAGTTGAAAGATCACGGCGGGTTATTCTTTAATGATGGTCAAAGTAAGATTGATTTCGTTCTGGTATATCTAGAAAGCAACGAGGAGGAGGAAGAAAAAAAGAGATCTGCCATTCGAAAAGTTTACCAAGAGAATTTAGTCAAACAGTATGGTTTGCAATTGGAGGAAGATATCTCACTTCAGGTATTAACAAATAGTTTCAACTTGAATCAAATTACTTCAAGCTTTGAAACTGGTTGAACGATCTTTCCATTTTAAATGTAGTTATAAAGATAAAGAGATGCCACAGCTGTAGATTGATTACACGAGTTTATATGCTGCACTTAAGTTACATCATATCGCTCTAATCTTACTTTAACTGTCCGTTTAATGGCTATTTTAAATTTTAACGATTTCTTAATTGTTAATATTTTAATATAGATCTCATTTCCGTTAGATTACATCCCCTCTTGCATGTAGCGCAAATTTTGAATACAATTAGAACATTAGGTGAAGCCGTTCAAAGATGAATCGCGCGTACAATATAACTTTGTCAGTGTTTCACTCGCCGCATGCATTGTTAAATGCGTGGGTAAATGTTTGGTTTAAATCGAGTGAGAATATGTTAACATGTTTTGAATCTATATTGTTACTCCCGCTGTTTTGTTTAACGAGCTAGCTAGTGATTTGAATAATAATAATAAATGTTAACGTAATAGAAGATGTTGTTTGACTTCATATATTGATGATTTCTTGATATTCGTTGTGTTCAGCTACAGTTCACGTTAATTGCATGCAGTGTATTAAAGTATTTGCATCAATTGGTTTATTGATATGAAGTGCATTACCAATGAGATGCCTGTAGACAAGTGATGCACGTGCGTACTAGCTGCATGTGCCAATATTGTCTGCTATCATAACCGTCTAAACATCTTCCCTCTGAGCAAGTAGAATATGGTGTGAAGATAGCGTGTTGTAAGGGTGGCCGAAATTTTAGATACAGCCTAAGCCTTCTTCACACCAAAGTAAACCACTTGTAACCAGTAGCTACTGCATGCAGTATGGCAAGCAACGATATGGCATGCGTTGTTCTTGTTCACATGGCATCTCTACGCATGTCCGTGAGTTTCAAAGCTCGCACTGGCTTCTGTCGTATTTAATTCAATGATATGTTGCATTGCTATAAAATTATTCATGTAGAAAAGGAGAAATGATTGACTGATGCGCGCAACTCCTACGATTGCGACCGTCTGAATGAAATTACTCTCTTCCCTGTCGAACGGCGACGACGATCGATTGCGGTTAATTTTAATGAAAAGCACATGTAGCAAGATCATGCGAACTCAATCTTTGTTTAATGAGGAAATGTACCTAACCCTTATTATGCAAAAACATTTGTTTTATTTTTAACATTTAGGACGAACGTTTGCATTTTGTAAAAGTTCACGCTCCGCTCCAAGTCTTGTTCAAATTAGCTGAAGAATTAATGATCCGAATGCCAGTGAAAAAAGTGGAAAATTCACCGGAGATGTCACGACAAGAGTCACAGAAATCAAACATTTTCCGAAACACTTTTAGTTGGTGGAAATCAGTTGATCCATTCGTAGATAAAGCACCTTGCCTTGAAGCTATGCCAAAGGTTGTGACTGCAACGTTTAGTTATAACAATCGAGAGTTATTCGAGTCCAGAAATGGAAGTCTTT
>OZ036011.1:12191593-12304638 GCA_964035015.1 Corallium rubrum
GAGTCACCAAGGTCAGGTCATCCGTATGGTCATTTACCTAGCACCACACAACAGCTCCGAACAGCGGCAACCTGGAGTCCAGGCGGCCACACCGAGCCGAAGGCGAGGTGCTGGGCCGCAATCATACCAGGAGTCACCAGTGTAAAGTCTATTGTGAGTCAGATAAAACCTTCCAACAAATGGACCAGTTTATTTTACCCCCAACCCGCCAGACCAGTCGGCTGCCACCGATCTTCCAAAATACAAGTCTTCACAGAATCCAAGTCAGATTTTATGAAGTAGTCCGCAGACTTAAAGAAGCCTCCTTTTGACTGTACGGAGAGAAATATGTCAAATGCCGGCGTTTTTAAAGCTCTATATTCACAGCCTATACTAGCATAAGAGAAAATTGGGAATTTCAGCTGGTTTAGGCACTAGCACCACCTTTTTTACTCAGAAAAAGCCCAACCACTCCTGTAAAACCTCTCGTCCAGGGGTCTGATGAAATTATGCCCATAGGCATAGCTACTGACACCGTCATTGAGTATGTACCTTTTATCGTCAAAGCAGCTTAGCGATATTTTGTTGACTTCGTAGGATCCCAGCTGATGGTAGACACTTCTTATAGTTTTCATTTTGTGTTTGAGCTGCTTTTGCCCCAGTAGAGTGTCCTTATAGTCGTTATGTTTTATGTCCTTACTTATAACAACCTTCTTAATTCCCTTAGCCTTCTTATCTCCCTTGTCATTGTCTTTTGTGTAGGAGTACATTTTGCTCTTCAGCCCTATGAACTCAGTGATAGGTATCCCAGCTGCCTCATCCTTCATCTTACCTATAACTTTTTTGTTCTCTATGAAGTGATATTCAGAGTCCACCGGGTAGTCGCTATTATCAAACTTGTCACGGTCGGATTGAAAGTCCTTATAGACGTCCCCAGCAGATATCTCGTATAGCAGACTATCAGTGTCAGTAAAAAGTAGCTTAGCCTTAGGCCCATACAGATTTCCTATGTATCTGTAGTGGAAGTCATACATCAAGGTCTTAGACATGTCAAGTATACACATCCCAATGAAGGCAGGTCTGTTGAGTGTTAAACATTCTTTAATCTTATGTACGGCGACCAGATTCTCGTTGAATATTTTACTACTCACGAATGTTGGCTTAGAAGTCAGTTTAAGTAGTTTATATGGACTAGTCACAAGCCTAACGTCAACCCTTTTCCTTAGGTTTTCCATAGTCTTGCCGAAGATGCTGTTATTCATAAGTTTGAAGAAGTCCTTCTCGAATGCATTCCTAGCATGAGACCTCTTCTGAGTGTTGTAGTCTATATACTCTTTTAACCATGGGGACTGATCAAATTCCAACGCCCTATGTATTTTCTTTAGCTTCATCCCTAGCTCCAGGTATAGCCGCAGGTTCCTGTAATGCAGGACGTACTTACTTTTATCCATCAGGTTTGGGATTAGTTTATGTACTGTTCCTATGTGGATGTTATACTTATCTTTTATGTTTCGGCAATAGTCTGACAACATATCCGATTTTACTTTAAGCTTTTCTGGGGCTAGAGGAAAGTCATTATGTTTCTCATGCAGCTCGTCCGGGTACTCCAGATCAACCTCAAGTATAAGGCCACGGTCAGACTCATCACCGTACTTACTCAAGTCCACTGTGTCAGCGTCAAGCCACTTGAATCCGCCGGTCGGTAGGTACTGACTCATGGCCCATCCGTAAAGGTTGTTAGCATCCAGGTACATAATTGGCCATCCCATACCTGTTAGCGATATATGACGTTCCACCTCTCATACCCTTTTCTATGAACTGGAACATGGTTATATCAGTCATCAGTTCAATTTCCACTCCAGACATTTTTAGCATCGCATCCCATGACAACCCAGGACTGGAGAAGTAGTGACATGGATCCAACTTATAGTACTGCAGGCAGGTCTGCCTGAAGTTTTCAAAAACATCAGCCAGCAGCAGCACATCTGACTTCATATACAAGTCATGGTATTCTCCCATATTACCCAGTCTGAAGGTTCTCCAAACCTTATGTGCATGTGCATAGTCATTCTCGGAGATGTGTTCATTATTAAGGGCGCTATAGAACTCGTCCTTGGTTGGTAAGCAGGTGTCATCGAACTTTTCGAAGCTGTTCATATAGTCATATGGGTAAACTCCCTTGCGGGTCATAAGATCGAACTTCTCACCCTTAAACTCCTCGGACGTTATTACAAACCTGTCCCTAGGTAAGTTGTCAACAAGTCGTCCTAGGGCGCTGGACATGAACTGTAGGCTATCTATAAAAACCAGATGTCGTCCCAGCATGAATGACATGTACTTTTCCATGTTGTTAGGTATCACATTTATATCCATTCCAAATTTACCTATCTCCTGCATTATGAAGTGGCTGTCGTAACCCCTTAGATTGTGGAAGATTACTGGTATCTTATCAGTAATTCTGTAAATCATATTACACTTGCTATGGGCTGATCCCCTATATTTCCCAGTGATGTGGCAGTGATCTCTAACCCTCACGTCTGATTCCACATAACCTCTGTTACATATGTGGCACTCTGTCGATTTCTCATAGTCATCCATCTCAGCTTTAGTCATAGTCATATCTTTGTTAAAGAATTTTTCCTTGACACTCTGGCAGTAGGCGACTTCCTTCAGCATCTTTTTCATAAACTTATAGACAGCCTTCTCACCCCTATACACCTTCACTGGCTTGCTAAAGCTATCGTCGACGCAGCATACAACCTTGTATGAGAACCCACAGTCTACATGCTTCTGGTACTCTTGTGTGTATGACTTACTGTCATCTTTGCTAGGTGTGTTATTATGCATCACCAAAGCTTCGAAGTCAGCATATATAACGAAAGGTACTTCAAGCTGCTTACGGTGGTTGATGAACGTTAGTGTGTTCTCACCCTCCTTAGGCATCTTTATAGCCTGTTTGCCATTTACCACAATACAGTTCTCACTATGGGCTGACAGTATAGCATTTGAGCTGAAGCACTGTAGACAATGCATGCAGAAATGTTTTCTCTCCTTATGCTTAGTCTTTAGGTACATAAACTTGTTAAAGTCCTTAATCAGCACATAATGCCTATCAATCAGCAGTAGGTTCATGCATAGTTCGTGTTTTTCCTTGGACACATATATTGGGTAAGCCTGTCCACCCTCATACCCGAATACATTTATGCGCATGTTATTTTGCGTTTCTATTTTACCGTACTGTCTGCTTGCGACTGGGAACTTAACACCAGTGTAGTCCAGAGTTGGTAGTAAGGCTTTATCAGTTTTCTTAATTCTCTGAGGGTTTTTGTTCTGTGGGTTTAGGTATCTAATATGGCACCATCTAAAACATTCGTTGTCACTGTTCTGTATATTTATCAGCCCCTTTGCAGGGTTCCTCAACTCCATAGGCAGTTCCACATAGCTGCTACCTTGTAACGGCCTGTAGGCTACCACATTAAGATAATGGCTGATGATACTGTCTATGACCCAGCCACTACCTTCAGAGGTCCATGACTCGTATAGGTTCAGCATGTTCTTCCCTCCCACTGCTGCTAGAGACTCCAGGTGACTTCTATCTATAGCGACAGCGGCTTTACTCCCAAAGTAGACATCCTTGAAAAGGAAATCACCATTATTTTGTTCCTTCTTCAACTTTACCCTCAGCATTTCCGCAAACTTTATTCCACCAATATCCTCCATCTCAATTTCGAGCACTCTGCGGACTAGACTTCTCGTCTGATCTATTTCAGACTCAGGGTCACCTCTGTCTATGATACTAATTTCCATACCTCTGGTATAACCCTTAAGAGCCCTTCTAGCCTCAACAACTCCCAGCTCATTATGCAGATCCTGTCTACGTCCCGCTAGTGTATCATCGAATGACGGTATCTCTTCAAGTGGGTTTATTTTCTTAACCGTTCTTGACATACTAACATCTGGAGTTATTTCTTTAAGTGTCCTCGACATACTATATCTGTATATTTTTTATTAAATAATTTAAACGTACTATATCTTCTATAGTAATTATATGGAAGATGTAGTATTTGCTAGAATATTAAGGATCCGTAAGCAAGTAGAAAAACTAGTAGATGAAGTTTTTAATTTAATTGAGACGGAGAGGGAACTGGTGGATAGGTATATTAAGTTTCTGAAGTGTAAGAGATCCTGTGGAAGTATTTACAGTGGTTACTAAGCGTGTCTTTATTACGGAACTTCCTACCACAGTACCCACACCTTACTCTCGCCTCTGTCATATACTCATCAATGCATCTGTGTATCTCGTCATAATTGTATGACACTAAAGTCTTATATCCATTATCGCTCAGGCTACCTATGAACGACTTTTGCCTGTCTGAAAAGACCCCCATACCATTCGGAGTCTTTAGCTCTATAGCCAGACCAGAGTATGTCTTGTGTAGGTTCCCTATAATGATATCAGGTTGCCCGCTTCTATATCCCTTTTTCCAGCTAGTTATTCTTTTTAACTTAGTGTCCTGATTCTCCCCTAGGCCTGGTATGATTATAGCATTCGGATGGTACTCTCTTATATACCTAATCACCTGATAATGTAGGTCAGTCTCATTCATTAGTGACAGTTGGTTACCAGTAAGTCTAGGTGATATGTACTTACCAGTTTTCCTTATTGATGGTAGGACATCTCTGAACACCCAGTTCCTAAACCTCCTCGCTATAGGTAATTTGGATGAGAATACCAGACTATATACTCCAGGCTCATTTATCTGGTAAATCTGAGAAGCCCCACCCTGAGGCCTCTCACTTTTTGAGACCCCCCGTTTTGGGGGGGTTTGCCGCTTGCATCACCTTTTTCTTACAGTCAGCATCAACATGATCACGGATAGCCTTATCCGGCCTCTTATAACCAAGCGCCTCAGCAACATCTTTCCCCCGGAACCATATCTCATCACCATCCTTTTGTGTTCTGATTATTTTATCGCCGAAACTGAATGACTTGATCATACAATAGGTGTATATATTTATAAAATCTATTTAAACGCGCCTGCATACGAATGGTTACCTATAGTCAAACACGACGTTTCACCGTGTTGCCCTGTATCATCACTTTTTTCACATACCTAGCGGGCCAGGTGCGTTTAAATGGGCCCAACATCAGGGTTTATTTTCTACATTGACTATATGGAGGGCATAGAGCATGATATAGGAAATCTGGTTGATGAAATATGTAAGTCGGAGGGAAAGGTGTCCGACAGAGAAATAGATAAAATGATGAGAGAGTTAATAGATCTTAATAGTCTTTACACAAGGCTAAGACGTAAAAAATCTAAACATAAAAAACCCCAGGTTTACTCACCCAGGTACAAGGCCCACCACTAAGGCCGCTTATCAATAAGGTAATGGTCTACCTTGTTCCACACACGCCTGCTGTCTTCCGTTTTTATAATTGCGAACGACCTACATATCAGCCGCTTCAGAAAATCCGTCTGTCTATAGCTTAGTCCATTACAACCCCTAGAGGCTTCTCTGTAACCCAGCCATATAGCCAGCCCGTTATGGGTTATATCCGGACTTATCACAAGCAGGTCAGGCTGCCCGTCAACACCGAGCCCAGGTATAACCACAGCACCTGGATCCTCAACCTCAAAGTAATCAACCAGAGCATCAAGCACCTCGTAATCAAGTGCACTAAGACTGTTGTATTCTCTTATTTCATAATATTCTGAGATGCTCCTATCTTTAGCAGATCTAATAGAAGCGTCTATACCTTCCATCTGGCATTGCATAAGCTCTGACCAGTCATCCTTCACCTTACGTATGCTAGGACCATGGCACTCCAGCATGTGCGACGTGAAGGCCCACACAAGTTTGTCGTTGTCATCAGATACCACGGTGTTATAAAACTGCCTAGCCAGCTTTCTCTTGTACGCTAAATCATATTTCGTCATATCCATCATCGGCTTAGCCCATATTGCCAACCCGATGTACCTATGCCCAGGCTCAATTATCAGAATGTCAGGCTGTCCGGAAATGTACCCTCTATTAAAGTTATCCATTTCGTCCTTAGGTCTAACTATGTACATAACCCGTGGGCTATACAATTTAATGTACTCTACCAAATTACGTATGAGGAAACTGTCATGATATTTAACTGTCGCCATATACTAGGTGTGTAAAATTATTTCTTTAAGTGTCCTTCCACTTCAGGAACATAGGACATCTGCAATCAGTGTCCCAACCCAGCTCCTTATATACATATCCGAACAACCGATCATCAAACATGTTTTTACTATATCCCTCACACATGTCACTGACATCTGTAAGTAGTGTAAGACCTCTTCGACTAGCCAACCTTATTATATAGTAGTTATACCTACTTACATTTTTTCCTATCAGGTTAAGTCTCATCAGCACTGACACAACCTCTATGAAATCAGCTGTCAACGTTCTCTCATCAGAACTATTAACAACTCCCGCTATCCTTCTAGCAAACCACTTACTTCTCTTATGAACAGTCTTCCTCTTGCTCCACGACATTAGATCCAACTCTGGTACAGGTATTGTAAAAGGCCCCTGCAGACCACATGACGTACAGGTTGGGAAACCATGACAGTTGATACGGTAGCCACCACAGTCATCACATGTGTACATCTCATCGATTTTCCTGAATCTTCGCTCCATATAGTCTTCCCTTCTACCCATATAATATAGCATGGGAATATATCTTTAAATAAGCCCTGCCCTATGCGCTATGAAACCCACAGAGACCCCCGCTATAGCAACAAACATTGCCTGGTACTTCTGCATCTCCTTAGAAGGTTTATAGAAGTCTCCAAGTTTAGGTTCGTCCCTGAAGGTCACACCATTTGAGGTGTATGTTCTCAGCTTATCCAAGGCCCTGTTAGTGGCATTTATGTCGGCGTTGGCATCACTTAACTCCGCTCTAAGTTGAGCCAGCTTATCCTTATGTCTTATCTCATTCTCGTAAAATGCTTCCTTAGCCGATGCCAGCTTCTCTAAACTGAGATTATGCCTTTTAATTTCCTTCTCATATCCAGTGTGGTTAAGCTTGTTAAATAGGAACCCTGCCCCAGCAAAACTTAATGCAGCGAATGTTGTCTGAAGAGCTCCACCTGCTAATGCACCTGCCATAATGTTAACTAGGTATTCTTGAAGGGGTCCTCAGGTATGTATTTCTTCTGCTGCAGGTATTTTACAGTTAGTGTTGACGCTGTGATACCAACTGCTAGCTTTACATATGACTTCATACTCTCAGCCGACGTTAGCGGCTCCCTCAGCAATTTCTTACTAGCCATACTAAACAGTAAAACTCCCACCGTAACTAAAACAGCGTCGAATCCTTCATTCATAAGTTCCTTCCTCTGAGCCGACATACTACTAGTGATATTTAGTTACAATGTCTCCAGCTTGCTCATGGTCTTTGCAACTGGCTCAGCTGTGTCAGCCACAACAGCAGCAGCTACCTCCCTCCTATCACTTTTCCATGTGAAGTATAATGACACACCCGCTACCAGAAGTCCTGCTAGTCCTAACATATATCCATTAGAAGGTAATGACCATGAGGAATCTGACTCATCCATCTTTATCCTTTCCCTCATCTTCTTTTCCTTTGCTGCTTTGGAAATCGCTGCCAGCCTCTTACCCGCCTCAACACGTTTGGGATCTTTAGTCTTAACCTCGGTAGTGATCTTAGGGTCTTTACTGTCAGTCATCTTATAGATTACCTCAGGTTTGCTGTCAGTCATCTTATAGATTACCTCAGGTTTACTTACCGTCTTGCTGCCAGATACACTGCAGATACCGCTAAGATAACTGTGAGATACTTACCAGTAAATACTAGGACATCTCCACCAGCCTCCTCAATATCTGTCCATGGTATGGTTACCTTAGCTGGGTTAAGCTTCTCCCACTTTCTCCTCTTCTTCCCCGCATGTATCACATCTGAGCCTCCTCTTGTTAGCCCAACTGCTAGCCCTGTGACTATCGCCGCTATGCTTAGACCGTTTCCAGTTATCACACCCGCCTTCTTCAAAGTTATTCTGTCAAGTCTTTCACTCCACTCGTCGTATAGGTTCCTTATATCATCTCTAATAATCTTAATGTTGATATCTATAGACCTGTCAGCTGTCTCGAACTCATGATTAAAGAACCTAACTCTGTAGTCGGAAGCATTATCCGGCTTTCTTTCAATACTTAGGATTTCATCATTAATAAGATAGTCTATGAAATCTGGATCGGCACAGTCCCCAATACTAAGAATGTTAGTGAAAAGATCACGGACCCAACCTTCTCATTAATGAACCCTCATTATTAAGCCTTATGTTAACACTTTCATCATAATCTACAGTACCTGGCTGATTATTAGGTCTGAAACCCCAGTCGTCCCATTCTAATTCACTAACATGACTTCTATCAATCCTATCTCTAAGCTCATCCATTTCAACGTACTCCGGGTCTGCCCTGGTTTTACGACCGCTGATTATGTCTGGTCTATTCTCATCAAAGTCTGGATATATGGTTTCCCCAGTCCGGCTAAATCTAACAGTCCCTCTTCCAGGGTCAGCACCCACTGTATGATCAGTTCCACCTAAATCCGTTTCTTCATAACCAGCAACCACACTGCCATCATCATCGGGAACCTCATAGCTACCTAAAGCGTTCATCTCAAACTCCCCTAATCCCGCCATAATACTCCGATGATTTCATATACGCATGACCTCTATAGACCCTACTATACCTGTCCTTTATTTTCCTCTCCAGCGGCATAGTGCTGTCATTTATTATGTTGTCTACCATAGTCAGATTGCTAAACATTGTGGATCTGTCAAACTCGATACCTCTGAGATATCCTTTGATGGTGTTTAGTGACTTTGTATAGCTCTTGTATGCAACCTCACACTGGCTGACTTTCTCCGCTATTCTCTTATTCTTGATATACCCATGCATAAGAAGTCCGACAGCACTTATAGATAATGTAGCGAATCCACCTAATGCGCTAAACGCCCCGCCAGCAACTGTAAGGAATATAGCAGACATGTTCATGGTAAGATTTATCCTAGATAGTCTCTTAAATTGCCACTGGTAACATGTTGCCATCATATGGTAATGCTCATAAAGTGACTTTAGCATCTCAACCTCTCCTGAGCTCAGCTTATCAGATATATGGTTGAATCTTATTATACTCTTCTCTCTGTTAAGTGTCATAAACTACATATTATATTGGTTCATAGAATGCTACAGTAAGGCAACTCTCGTTACCACTAGTCAGTCCGGTTATTGTTGGGTAGATGTAGCCGACAGATGGTTTATTACTGGCCTGCTGTGCTGAGATAGTGTCTTTGACGTAAAAGTCATGATTAACAGGTATAGACCAGTGACCGCTATAATGCCTGTCTGCATTTCCCAGAGTTAGTGTGCCAAGTAGCTCAGAACCCTGTGTCGCCTTGTAGGTAACATAGTACAGCCGGTACGTGACCTGCACAACATTGTCAGGCACCACACCATCTGTGTCGAACGAGTGGCATAATATTCTTATCATAGTGTCCTTACTTACTGAGACCATCGGGTAGGTGTTACCGCCTAGTGAATTCGGCGTTCCACCAGTTGCTGGGTAGTACCAGACCATCGTGGCGTTAAGTCTGTAATTCTCCTTCTTAGCGAATTTGTCTATGGCATACTTTTTATTTATCAGGTGGTTGTCATCAGTGGCCGGTATGCTTTGGGTTATCCTGAAAATTTTCATGTCAATGTCGTCAGTGACTTCATTACTTCCTGGTGGCACTGAGTAACCTAAATTCAGACTCATATATTAGGGTATATAAGCCTGCTTACTGCGTAACCACCCACGGCAGCTATTGGTAGATGTTACCATAATATTATATATACTATGAGGAAACTGACCGTGATTATAGAAGGATCATATAAGGTGATTAGATTGGAGGAGCCTATAATGACAGTGAAAAATCCCCATATTCTGCTTAAGAAGGCTTACATAATGTGGGAGTACTATAATGTATCCAGCAGCAAGGGTAATTACTATGTTCACAATAAGAGGGTGAACAAATTCCTTGGGGATGGTTATTATACATTCCAGGATTTTAAGAAGATACTTGAGGGGAACAGCGGGGTTACATTAACACTTAGTAAACCAGAGGCTAAGTGTACGATGGTGACCGACAGTAGCACGACGCTAGTACTGCATAACAACTTAGCATCTTTACTAGGATTCAGCACCCGTATATTCTTACCAGGTAGTAGCACAAAGAGTGGGCTGATAAATGTGAATAATGGGTTGAAGTACTTGGTGGTGATGTGTAATGTGATATCCACATCAATGAATTTATACAACGGAAGGAAGAGTAATACCCTAGTAAGTCTTCCAGTAACTAGTGAGCAGTCGCTGTTCGGTTCGACACAGTCATTTGTTGACATTGAGACTGAGCTTGAAATTGGTAAAGGTGTTATAAATGAGTTGGAATTCCATGTAACAGATCAGAACGGAAACCCGCTGAATGGTTTTGGGAGCATATTGCTGGAGCTGTACATCTCGTAGAGTACATGGACAATGACATAGAATTGGAACAGGGGCTTAGAGATATATACTATAATCCGGCAACTGGTTACCAGTCAGCTGAGAGACTTTACCAGAAAGCATTGGCTGATGGTCTCCCCGGTGTGAGTAGGAAGGTCACTGAGTGGCTGAAATCGCAGGACACTTTTACACGATACAGGAAAATAGTTGGCAGGCACAAGTTTAGACAGACTAGGGTTTACTACCTTGGTGAGCAGCTTCAAATGGATCTTGTTGATATGGGTAAGTATGGGAATAGGAATGGGGGATACCGTTGGATACTGACGGCTGTTGAGATTTTAAGTAGATATGCCTTTGCCATCCCTGTGTATAGGAAAGACACCGGAAGTATGACCAAGGCGGTAACGTTATTGCTTAAGAAATTCAAGAAGCGTTTTGGAGCGGATCCAGAACTGGTGCAGTTTGACGACGGTAAGGAATTTTACAATGTTGGGGTGAGGTCCTTACTGGAGGGAGCTGGTGCTAAGTACTTTAGCACTCTATCAGATAAGAAGGCTGCTGTTGTGGAACGGTTTAACAGAACCTTAAAGACGGCTATGTGGAAGTACTTCTACAGTAAGGGAACATATAAGTGGACTGATGTTCTAGACTCGCTGGTTAGCAATTACAATAACAGTAAGCATAGAACCATACTGATGAAACCGGCTAATGTGAATAAAAGTAACGAGGCTGAAGCGTGGAACACCTTATTTGGTCACACATCTGGAGAATACCCTCTAGCTAAATTTAAAGTTGGTGATACTGTCAGGATAAGCAAGTACAAAAGCGTATTCACTAAGGGATATGAGGCTAACTTCACAGAGGAACTATTCAAGGTGACTAAGGTGATCAGGGGCGATCCAAATGTTTATGAAATAGCGGACTTAGAGGGTGAGCCAATA
This sequence comes from Corallium rubrum, assembly GCA_964035015.1. Taxonomy (NCBI): domain Eukaryota; kingdom Metazoa; phylum Cnidaria; class Anthozoa; order Scleralcyonacea; family Coralliidae; genus Corallium; species Corallium rubrum. The sequence continues at coordinate 12,203,060 of OZ036011.1, forward strand.
ATTGGGAAGTTTTATGAAGAGGAGCTAAGTGCTGTTGTTAAGAAGGATCATGTGTATAGGGTGGAGAAAATACTGAAGAGGAAAAAGAAGATGGCCCTGGTGAAGTGGCTCGGGTATGATAACAAGCATAATAGCTGGGTACCTGAGAGTGATATTCGGAATATTGGTTAATGTATAGATGGATGACACTGTATTTGACAACTCTGAAAACAATCCTCCTGAAAATGGTGAAGGGGATGGTGAAGAGTGGCCAGAATCTGATGACCCGTTAGATCAGGATGAAGACCCTTATGCTGAGACTAAGTGGATTGATGAGGACATAAACTATGAGGGTGAGGACATTACTAATGTGAGGAGAGTAGGAATTAAGGATAATCTACGGGACTTCGTTAACAATTTGATAACTAATAAAGGCACCTTCAGTAAAAAATTGTCTAGATATAAACAGGACAAGGCGGTTAGGCTTATCAGATCATTCTTAACTGTATCTGAAGGTCTCACTACTAGACCACTACTAAATAATGAGTCTGGTCTGGAAATAATACGGGGTGTATCTTTTGGGAGAGGTGGGGGAGTCAGATTAGGTGGTCACACGCTAACTCTTAGTTACCGTGGTGTAGACGTCAGGTTGATTAACACGTCCCGTAATGACGATAGTGGTAACCCTATCACTAAGAAACTTAATGTGGGGTCAGACATAGAGAAGGAGTTCACCGAACTAGTTGAACATGTAGTAGTGCTCACAAGTCATTATATAGAGTCATTGGTATATGAAACAGGGGCAAGTGAGGAAGTAGTTAGTTATGTGGTTAATGAAAATGAGTATACCGAGCACACACCTGAGGTGATTGAGGCTATGGTTAGGGATAAGAATAGGCATGGTTTTAGACTAAAACCGGGGGAGAAGATAGACAGACTTCTTATGGACCTTAGTGACACCACCATTTTTGACGGGACAGGTAATGATCCGATTAGTCTGCCAGATATACCTGAGAGTGTTACCAGTGATATAGTTAGGTCCTCCATCTCAGAAATGAGTAGGAGGTTACGTGATAGGGTTAGTGAGCTTACAGAACAGGAGATCCGTGAGTTCTCAGGAATTCTGGACCCTAAGGGGGATGTCGACACTAAGATAGAAGCACTGGACCAGTTGGCTAATGAATACAGACTGAAGGCTTTGAGAGAGACTGACCCGCTGAAGGAGCAGCTGTATAGGAATATTAGTAAGGTGGCTGAGCTGAAAAGCGATCTGATACACATTGTTGAGAAAGGAGGAGTCCCTAAATATAAAGAGTCTAGGTCAGTGTTTGAAGAGGAGGTTGATAACAACGAGAGCATAAGAGATCTTTCTAGGTTAGAACGATTTAAGAAGTGGATGAAGGAAAACTGGCTTGGTGCGACATCTCTTGCTGTATCTGTGGCTTCCCTTCTGACGACGGTAATAATGGGAATGCGTTATAATATCAGAAGAGGTGCAGGTGCTGTCGGATCATTCGGACGGTCGGTCTATAATGCCTTCAGGAATCTGGCAAAGAGACTTGGTCCAGTGCTAGGTCCTATTATCATGGCTGTCGGTAACCTGGTAGTTGCTCTGCTAAAGTATGGTGCTATGGGGTTGGCCTGGTTGGCCAGCAATCTGTGGGTGTTGGTTCTGGCGATCGTATGGATGGTTTATGATAGGTACGGAAAGAAGAAATAAGATATAACTTAGTCTATGTTGCTGGAAGATAGAATCACTCCAAGCTACAAACTAAAGAAACCAGACAGTAGTAAGAAAGGTACTAGGAGAGTAGTCGACGTAACATTTAACCCAACACATATATCCTCTGGTCAGGACCTGTATGTAAAGCTGTCGACACTACCGGTTAATCATGTACTAATCCCTGGTAGTAGGATGCTTACATTCACCCTTAAAAATGGTAATAAGGAGTCATACCATCAGAACAACCTTAAGTCCACACTGTTCAAGCAAGTAACCCACAAGCTTAATGGGGAAATATATAGGGACCTGAATGAGGCCCATGTTCTTAGGTGCTATGAGGACCTTTGGTCTAAGTCAAAGCGGGTTGGAAAAATTGATCAAGGTCTTGGTGGGAGTGTGAATCTTGCTAAGCTTAGAAGTCAGGATGCAAGTGGTGACTCTAGTGTAGCTGGTGATGTCCTTGTGAATGGTATCTATGGTGACAGGTTCACAATACCCATTGATGATGACTGGCTTAGTGAAAATGGGGCCATCTACCCCCAAGCATTGCAGAACACACATGAGACCATACTAAAGATCAACACACCAGCTAATGTGCTACTCCCCGGAGGCAGTGGTAAGGCTGTGCCAGGAAGCTTCAGACTTGATAACCTTAAGCTTAGGTATGAGACAGTTGAGAACGAGATGCTAGCAGGTGAGGTTGAGGGGATTTACAGCAGGGGGAAATCTTCATATTACAGTCACTCCACCCTGGTTAAGACCTTTCCAGTTACTGCTGCAAGCACAAAGATTCATGAGAATGTGAACTTACCGAGGAAGTCCCTTAGAAATATCGTAATGATCTTTAAAAGAACCACTGACGGAAGCGAGTCTTTCTACTACCCATCTATCGAGAGTGTTAAGATAAGCTTCCAGGGTCAGCCAAACTTCCTGTATATACACAGTCGATGAAGTACGATTTCTTCAGTGAGGCTAGTCGGGTGTTCTTCCCAAGTGATGACAGGTTTGATAGGAATGTTAGTGAGGCGAGTTTCTTCAGTGATAAGTTTGCCCTGGTCTGTGACTTCTCAACAACAGCGTTAAAGAGAGTACAGGGTCAGGGTGTGAAGCTAACTGATACACAGAATGGAATACTTATCGAGGTTGAGAAAAGTGCCGGGACCACTGCCTGTACCTGCTACCTTTACGTGCTGTCGGATGGGCTAATAAACCTGGCTAATGGTCAGCTTCAGTCTATTCAGTATTAGTGTATGGATAAGCCGGAGACTATTCTTATAGTTGGGCCATCTGGATGTGGTAAAACTTACACATTGCTTAACGAAATACTTTCTGTGGAGTACGGGAAGTATTTCGACTTCATCATAATACTCTGTCCTACACTGTGGATAAATACGACATACCTAGACTGGGGATATCTTAATAGCGACCCAGATGTCATTGGACTTAGCATGAATCCAGATAGACTAGACCCTGTTATTGAGGCTGTAGTAAAAATTTACTCTGGATCTAAGACCGCTGTAATAGTTGATGACATGAGTAACACAGGTGATCAACATCTTAACGACGGCATGCTGGCTTTTTTATCATACAGTGGCAGGCATCATAATATCACATTGTTCATTCTCACTTAGAAGCTGAATAGTGTCGCGACTGGTATAAGGGACAACACCACCAGATTGTTATTTTTCAGTACGCATAACAGGAGAAGTATGAAGGTGCTAAGGGATGAGTTTTTTGGACATATAGCAGACGATGAAACGGATTATTGCGCAGCTTGCCACTGGTAAGTACCTTGACATTAAACTCAGTGCGCAGCCTCCGACCTATGAGGTTAAATGAAACATAACCTAATGTATGCCTAAGAGGGAAGGTAAGCGCAGTAAAAATGAGCCAGTTGTTATTGAAGATGATGAAGCTATCGAAAAACTAGTTGACGAGCTGCAGGTTTCGGAAGAGAGTATCGCTAAAACCATAAACACTGACGCTGGCGCAGACACCAGGCGCGAGGAACTTATAGTCGCGTCTGATGATGGGTACATTACCCAGAAGTCCGGACATATAAGAAAATGTAGTGAAAAGACACTAGACCAAATTTATAAGGCTTATGAAGCTAAAAGGAAGAAGGACGCAGACGGGTTCCTAACAGATTTACTAATAAGTCAGTTCTCAACAATGCTTGGTGGCCTTGACGCAATTGAGGATCCTGTTGCGCTAACAGATGAACTTAAAAATAACGGCATACTGAGAAAAGACGTTGAGAGTATTATATCAGTAGTTAGCCCATACATACCCCTAATAGGATTACTTGGGGGTGTTGCTATAACTGGTAAGCATATATTGCAGCATAAGAATAGTACACAACCTATAATATATGAACAAGACCCTAAGTAGATTCTTCGCTAAGTACCCATATGCTGACAAAAGTAAGTTTATAACTAGCTCGGTATTTGGTAAGACAGAACCAGGCGTGTTCTTCGGGCCTGTCGGTGTTGATGGTACATACATCTACACCGAGGACCAGGAATTCAAGAGTAACCAAAGCTACACTAAGTACCTAACAGCAGATAGGCCGCCGCCAAGATTCCCAAAAATATGGTTAGGTGGCGGCACTGTGCAGAAAGTCCAGGGTAAGCGACATTGGGAGAAGGATGTTGAGGGAAAACACGACTTCTCAAAGTTCACATACTTATCAGAAAATGTTATAGACTATGACCTCAACAATTTCAGGATCTATGTTAACGACCATAACTTTTTCATGTCTAAATTACCAGTACTTAACCCAGGAAATAGGACGGATATTGCTGTGTGGTGGAATAACAACGAACCTTACTACCAGTTAATCCTCGCTGTTTACCTAAGCACATATTGCTGCGGTGTTGGGGTCGAGCACCTGAAATTCTCCGATGATGTTTATCCGGTGGTTACATCCATTATGCGGTTCCATGTATACTTCACTACCAGGCGAATATTAAGGAGACTTATAAAGGAAAAGAAAAGTGATCTAATGAGGGAATTTGGTGCTGGGAAGGATGTAATCGATAACATGGATAATATACCTAGAGAGAAAAAGTTCTTGATTAATCCACACTCTGGTCAGCATCATGACCATGCATTTAAGGAGTGGATGTGGCGTCTTAACCCTGATTATAAAACACACTACAGAAGGTTCATACCACTTAAGACAAATGGTTTTACCAGGATAGGCCTACAATATATAAACGAGTCTATCGAGGCTTATGTCTATGCAGTTCTAGGCTCTCAAGCTAAAACAAGGGTAAGTATCGTTAAGAAGGGTGCTGGAAGTCTGGAGTCACAACAGGAATTCAGAGTCCTCGTAAATGACGCCGTCGTTAACTACTCTGTTAGCACTTGGATTCTGAATATGAACAGATCAATATCAGATACTAACGTAACCCAGAACTTGGCCATAAGTCCTGACACATGGTTAGTGCCAGGGTCACTCACAATACTGAAGAAAAAAATTATCGGATATAACAACTTACTCAAACACGCGTCTGATGCTATGAATTTTGGTATTAACTCTAAAGTAAACTATCAGTAGATTGTCCATAGGCAGCCAAGGAAGCTACGCCAGGAATATGTCCCACATCTGGAAACATTAGATGAGGAACCTCATAAGGAAAATGCAGTCGTCAATGCAACTGGTACAAACACTGATAATGTAGCCGTCCATACACCTGGCACAAACCCGACGGATAATGAGCTGGGGATTATCTTAGTCGTAACAGCTGTGGCTGGATATCTGTTCAGTAAAAACGTCCTGTAGTGAACGAGTGGTTGGGCTTTTTCTGAGTAAAAAAGGTGGTGCTAGTGCCTAAACCAGCTGAAATTCCCAATTTTCTCTTATGCTAGTATAGGCTGTGAATATAGAGCTTTAAAAACGCCGGCATTTGACATATTTCTCTCCGTACAGTCAAAAGGAGGCTTCTTTAAGTCTGCGGACTACTTCATAAAATCTGACTTGGATTCTGTGAAGACTTGTATTTTGGAAGATCGGTGGCAGCCGACTGGTCTGGCGGGTTGGGGGTAAAATAAACTGGTCCATTTGTTGGAAGGTTTTATCTGACTCACAATAGACTTTACACTGGTGACTCCTGGTATGATTGCGGCACAACACCTCGCCTTCGGCTCGGTGTGGCCGCCTGGACTCCAGGTTGCCGCTGTTCGGAGCTGTTGTGTGGTGCTAGGTAAATGACCATACGGATGACTTGACCTTGGTGACTCCAAGAAGTAAGGGGGCGTCCTTCTTAGCATAAGCCCTGGACCATCGCCAAACGACTTGGTCTCTGTGGTCTTTTCCACCGTACCTGATTTAAACTTTATGTTGCATGGAAAATAGGTTGGGCCATTTTCAATCCTAGGTTTTGGATTCCTAGTGGCAGCCGACTGGTCTGGCGGGTTGGGGGCAAAATAAACTGGCCCATTAACTATAACCACCCGTATAGCCAAGCCGTGGTTCTTTGCCGTGGTTCCAGTGGTCGCGCTGACGGGGCAAGTGGGGCCAACCACTGGGGCCAACGGCTGGGGCCAACGGAGGTTCCAGCAACTTCAAAAAAAGTGGTGCATGCGGTCAACCAAAAACATCCCTGGGAATAGTCCACGCCTTGGACCGGCTAAGCGCCCCACCAGCGGTCGAGCTGACGGTTAAAAAGTGATGGTACCAACAACTTAACAGGTCCCCGGAAAAAACCCTAGCGACGGTGTTGGTAATCTAGCATAAAAAGTGATGGTACCGGGGCATGGAAAAAGTGATGGTACTGGGGTATGGCAATATAGCATAAAAAGTGACGGTACAGACCACTTAAAAAGGTGATGGTACCGGGGCATGGAGAAAGTGATGGTACCGGCGATTTCCCAAAAAAAAAAGTGTGCTGGTACCCCCATATCCTATACTACTGATCTTGAAAACGAATTGTTGCTATTAAAGTTTATAATTTTGTGAAGCACTCATAATTTTATAAACCCCTTTTCTGGCTTAAAATGTTTTTGAACGTAGCTTAAAATGTAATTGTTCATGACCTAACGTTCCAACACTCCTATCTACGCCTGAAGATTGCAGCAGATTAAACGTAAAAACAGGAATAATTAATTAGATTTTCTTTGCCATTTTTTGCTGTAGTGATCCAGTTTGGTTTTGTGACAATGTTTGTTGCGTCATTTCCGCTGGCTCCATTGTTTGCTCTCATCAACAACATCGTGGAACTTAGATCAGACGCCACAAATTTTGTTGTAAATTATCGAAGACCAGTGGCTGAAGAAGTGAAGAATATCGGAGTCTGGTTTAGAATTCTTGAAATTCTGACGAAAATTTCTGTCCTCGTTAACTCATTTGTTATTGCCTTTACAACAGAGCTTATTCCAAGGTATGGATAGGAGGTGCATGGAGGGAGAGAGGGAGGGAGGGAGGGAGGGAGGGAGGGAGGGAGGGAGGGAGGGAGGGAAGGAAAGAAGGAAGAAAGAAAGAAAGAAAGAAAGAAAGAAAGAAAGAAAGAAAGAAAGAAAGAAAGAAAGAAAGAAAGAAAGAAAGAAAGAAAGAAAGAAAGAAAGAAAGAAAGAAAGAAAGAAAGAAAGAAAGAAAAGGAAAATTAGTAAGAAACCATTCTATGCAAAAGACGAGTAACAATTTTAAATAAGAAATCTCAATGTTTTAATATGTAGATTGGTGTATTACTACGGATACAGTCCCGATCAATCATTGAGAGGTTATGTGAACAATTCATTGGCATACATCAATATAAGTGACTTGGAGCAAAGCCGTTTACCAGACAATCCTTACAAAAACCTCAATTATACTCTACCATACTGCAGGTAAGCTATCGAAATAACTTTGCAAACAAACAGAAATTTCAACCACTAGAGATGAAGCAAGCGCGGGGGAGATTCATCAAACGTTAAACTTGGCCGCCAAAGGTGCACGTCTCTAGGGAAGTTGGTAGTGGTGATAGTGGTGATGGTACCGGTGGTGATGTTAGTGGTGATGGTACCAGTGGTGGTAGAGTTTTGGAAAGAACATGTCCCATGAACAGTTTAGAAATTATAATTTACTTCTAAAATAATTACTTTTGAAGACATACTCTTGTACTTAAATCTCGTTCTTCATGACGTTTTGTTATTTTTAGGTTCAAAGATTATCTTCAAAAGCAACCTCCCTATGACTACAGCAAGCAATATCTTCACGTGACGCTTGCTCGTGTTCTCTTCGTCCTTTTTTTCCAGTACGTCGTATTTTTTGTCAAAGACCTGCTCGCTTGGCTCGTTCCAGACGTACCAAAATCTCTGGAGGTGAAAATCAAACGTGAAAATCACGTGGCGCGCGTATGTTTACGTAAAAGTGAAGTTGAAGCAACGAGAGAGGCTGGATGGGAAAATACTACCCCTCCGTATCAATCTTGTGAATCTCTCATTCCTGCTAACCACACAGACCAGTCTTAGGTTCAAGAACTCATTAATATATAATATATAGTTTGATTTTTACCAAGAGTGGTAAAAGCCAACATGGATGCATCTAAACTCTTTATTATTTTGAACGTGGAATGTGATCTATAACTAATTAGCCAATCTAGACTCTTATTAAGATCCTGTTGGTCAACTGTCCCGTCTGTCCGACATTTTTGTATTATTATATAGCCACACAGTTGGACAAGTACCGGAATAGTAAAATATAGTTTTTTCTCGTTGATAGTAGCAAAGTTTGTTAAATTATTAGTAAATGAAATGATCACGCGGGGCGAACGGACATTTGTTCAATACTGTAAAAAAATAATAGATACAATCTGTGAATGATTGAACATTTTTTATATTATTATTACCATTATCATAAAGTATATTGTAGGCACTCGTAATGGGATGCATTCCGAGGACTCGTGACTTTATACAAAATGACATCCTATGAAAGAAATCTTTATTACATCTATATTTTCGGTTTACATATTGTGACGTCATTTCCAAGTTACATATACATACATACATAGTTACATACATACGCAGGCATCCAAAATTTACAGAGCTGTTATTCTCGTTATATATGCTTGGGCCGTCAAGATCTCCGCCGATCTTGTTGTTTTTTGGTCATTTGATATTACGACGTGACGTATTAACGATCACATTACCATATATGTAAAATATTCAAGCAAAGTAAGTTGACTTCCTGCCGGCAGCCGACTCAAAGAAGATTATATTTTGAAAGGTTGACGAAGGTGGATGCGAGGTCAAATCTTATCTTCAGTGCTTGAAAGGTAAGTACCACTAAATTCATAGAATATTATCTATAATGAATGATAAACACGCTTGAGAAAGTCTATGTTCTGTTCTGTTTGTGATATTCTCCAATATGACACAAATCAACCACTTCAGTTTCACAATCATAATCATCTTCTGCTGGTATGTCGGTAATTCATAGTTGGTGTGATGTCTGATGGCTTTATCGATGTAGACTTGTAATATTACTCTGCTTGTCATTCAGTTTATAGTGTGAAATAGTTCACACCAAGTCAATAACATGTTTACTTGAAGCTAAGAAATGTAATTGTCAAAATGCAATATTCTATCGTAGTCAAGGACAACAATATTCACGATGTTCAGTCATCCATTCATGAATGAAATAAATATATCACTAGCTATTTTATTTATATAGTCTGCTCTATGTCTGACATCAGAAGTATACACTTATAATTTGACCTCTCCAAAAGTCCACATGACATGTCAGTACACAAGGTAAGGTTTGACACCATCGTTTGACTAAACATCTAAACATTTATTCAAAATATTAAATAATAGATATTTATTCAAAATATTAAATAATAGATATTTATTCAAAATATTAAATAATAGATATTTATTCAAAATATTAAATAATTACTTGCAACGCAGGTAACTGCTTGCAACATAATAATACTAGCTCTGTTCTCGGAAGTACAATCCAATTATTGCTTAGTCTAAGCTGTTTGTTTAGTTTAGATGTTAGCTCTGCAGTCTATCAACCGCAGCGCTTTATCAGAGAACATGTATATACTCAAATCTGTCAAAACAGAAGACGTTTTGACGGTCGATCCAAGAACCTGCCCATTGTCCACCAATGAGCGTTCACTGCAATGAGCGTTCACTTCAGTCAGCGTTCACTTCAGTCAGCGTTCACTTCAATCAGCGTTCACTAGCAAAAATAGTATCTCGAGGAATTCCTGAAGAGTCAATTTCCCTTGTTAAGAACGCAAAAGTAATTATAAACTCGACTCCAGCAAACATAAATACTGGCGTTTTTTGTGCACTTCGCTATTGTTTTCCAATGGTCGTTCACTCCAATGAGCGTTCACTTCAGAAAGCGTTCAATCCAATGAGCGTTCACTTCAGAAAGCGTTCACTCCAATGAGCGTTCACTTCAGAAAGCGTTCAATCCAATGAGCGTTCACTTCAGAAAGCGTTCACGCCAATGAGCGTTCACTTCAGAAAGCGTTCACTCCAATGAGCGTTCACTTCAGAAAGCGTTCACTCCAATGAGCGTTCACTTCAGAAAGCGTTCACTCCAATGAGCGTTCATTCCAATGAGCATTCACTTCAATGAGCGTTCACTCCAATGAGCGTTCACTCCAATGATCGTTCACTTCAGAAAGCGTTCACTCCAATGAGCGTTCACTCCAATGATCGTTCACTTCAGAAAGCGTTCACTCCAATGAGCGTTCACTCCAACGAGCGTTCACTTCAGAAAGCGTTCATTCCAATGAGCGTTTACTCCAATGTTCGTTCACTCCAATGAGCGTTCACTTCAGAAAGCGTTCACTCCAATGAGCGTTCACTTCAGAAAGCGTTCACTTCGGAAAGCGTTCACTTCAATGAGCGTTCACTCGAATGATCGTTCACTTCAGAAAGCGTTCACTCCAATGATCGTTCACTCCAATGAGCGTTCACTCCAATGATCTTTCACTCCAATGAGCGTTTACTCCAATGATCGTTCATTCCAATGAGCGTTCACTCCAATGATCGTTCACTCCAATGAGCGTTCACTCCAACGATCTTTCACTCCAATGAGCGTTTACTCCAATGATCGTTCATTCCAATGAGCGTTCACTCCAATGAGCGTTCACTCCAATGATCTTTCACTCCAATGAGCGTTCACTTCAAAAAGCGTTCACTCCAATGATCGTTCACTTCAAAAAGCGTTCACTTCAAATTCTTTTTCCTCATATAGGTGAAAACAAGTTATCAGGTTTTGTGATGGACACACGTAGTTCTCTCAACACATACCTCTTATTAAAGATAAATGGAGAGGAACCTCGTGAATCAAATAATGCAAGTACATCGCAGTTTGAACTGGAAGAAAGGGAGAACGACTTTCAAGAAACTTCACGGGCACGGCAAGTGTCGTGTGATGACGATCAGGAATGTCCAAGCGAGATATCACGTGACAAAAAAGTTGATTTTATTCTTGTGCACTCAGGAAAAGACGAAAATGAAAATCGTAAAATTTACGAAGCAAATTTAGAGTACAGAGGTTTAAAACTGGTTCGTGAATATAATACGGTTAGTGAATATACCTAATAACACTCCATCTTCCCTCCCTCCCTCCCTCCACCCCTCCCCCCCCTCTCTCCACGGAGTAGAAATGCCAAGGCAATATTTGATAATTCATTTAATTTCAACAGGAAAGCGATTTACATTTTGTGAAAGTACACGCTCCCCTTGATAAGGTTTTGTATCAGAAAGCAGAAGACATGAATATTCAAATGCCAATGAAGAAAGTCCATGGTGCTGCTATCTTAGAAAATAACTCCAGCAAAAACTTTTTTGAACACCTTTATGAAAAATATCTGCAGAACTGGGATCCGTTGACGGTGAAGGAGCCAACCGTAAGAAAAAATCCAGTCAGGACAAAGACAACTTTTACTAAAACAAATGTAGAAGCTTTTGAGTCGAAAAATGGTGAATATTTTTTTGAAAATGCCGAGAGAAGTAGGATGGTGCACCGTATTCTACAACTAACATCGTTTAGTAAAGACGAAAGAGAAACAAATGATGATTCTGAGGAAGATGAAGAAGCTAACAGCCGAGAGGGAGGACATGGTATTGAACAACTATGTCATGATGGTGTATACGAAGCTTATTACCCAATGCATGATGGACCTTTGTTATCATGTGATGGGAACGTGGACAATGATCGTCAGAGGTTACAACACGACTGGGCGTCATTTTCTAGGATGTTCAAGTACCAACCATTAGATGCTATCAGAGATTACTGTGGTGTACGAGTCAGTTTTTATTTTGCTTGGTTAGGTGTTTACACCAGTTTCTTAGTCCCAGCAGCTGTCGTTGGTGTTCTGTGTTTTCTTTACGCATTATTTACAATGGATGGCTCTGTTCCTTTACAAGAAATTTGTGATAAAAGAAACGAGAAATTGTTCTATATGTGTCCTCAATGTGATCGTCATTGCAGTTACTACAGCCTTACATCCAACTGTCATTACTCTAGAGTAGCACATTTGTTTGATAACGGAGCGACTGTTTTCTTTTCAGTATTTATGTCCATCTGGGCCACTTTATTTCTGGAATATTGGAAACGCACTGAAGCAACTTTGGCGTTTAAATGGGATGTCTATAATCTACTGAAAGAATATGAACCACTACGACCAAGATTTGTTGTCAAAGTCAAAGAAACAAAAGAGAATCCTGTAACGAAGAAAGCAGAACCATATATTCCAACAATTATCAGGGTGCGGCGCGCTCTTGGTGCTCTTGCAGTCGTTTGTTTTATGATTCTAATTGTAATTGGAACACTTGTTGGAATAGTAGTTTATAGAGCTTCAGTTTTAGCAGCATTGTACGCTCATTCAAGACAAGATCTTCGTGAAAATGCTAAACTTGTCACGTCTTTTACTGCAGCTTCGATAAATTTAGTTTTTATTCAACTTCTTACATCTTTGTACGTCAAGATTGCAGTGTTTTTAACCAACTGGGAGAACCCTCGAACTGTCTCCGAGTTTCACAACAGTTTCACGCTCAAGATGTATGTTTTTGAGTTTGTCAATACATATTCCTCCTTGTTTTACGTCGCCTTCTTTCAAACCAGTCTGATGAATGGTAATCCTGTCAAGTACAACAGGATTAGTGGAAGGAGAATTGAAGAATGTCATCCATCTGGTTGTCTAATTGATGTTTGTATTCAACTGGCAGTTATTATGATTGGAAAACAAGCGCTTGGACTCCTTGTCGAATTTGTTTATCCGTAAGTACTTGTCTATTCTGTTATAATATTCAAATTATCTCATCTCATGTCATGTGCATGGAATAACGTTCGTACAGGGAATGTTACATCCTGAGAAAGATTAAAGCACGCGTAAGAATTAGAACAAAACCCGTTATTGCTTGCTTTTTTCTACGATATAGCAATTTTACAGGGCAATTACAGTAAAAAAAAATAAAATGCTGGACTTATCTGACAGTTCTATAATTTCCGCTCATTAGGCTTTTGAACTCCGCTATTTTGAATGTACATGATGGCTCGTGATTGGTGCAGCCACCGAGTTCTCATTTATCAAGTCAAAATCCGGTTTCGCTTAGGGCGTGCCTAATAAGAATGTGATGACGTCATTTTCGCAATCGTGTTCATCTTTATAAAAGTAAAAAAAAAATTCTAATAAACTAACTTTATTTATACTGGATAACCCTATTAGTCATATCTAAACTGTTTTTGCCAGAGGTCCAGTAAGGACAATCTCTCATTTTTCTTTCGTGCTTAAACAATCATATTTATATATTTTAGGTGCTTTCGTAAACGTTGGTCTGACTGGAGGTACCGATCTAATTGTAGTTATGCTATTCTGCCGCAGTGGGAAGCTGATTATTTACTCAACCAAGAGCCAGAGTTTCGTATGTTTTATGAATACTTAGATATGGGTAAGCAATATAATGGTCATTGTAAATAATTTGGCCATGCTTCTTAATTATAGTAAAACTTAAAATGTTGAAATCCAAAGAAGAACTGATCAGATTCATCGTTTTATTAAGAGTAAAGAAAACAAAGCAAGTGAGGAATTATTTAGTCATCGATGAAATAACTTTGATTGTTTATTTACTTTCACTATATGTTTGTTTTTTTCTTTCAGTCATTCAGTTTGGTTTTGTCACTATGTTTGTTGCCTCCTTTCCTCTGGCTCCATTATTTGCACTTCTCAACAATTTTATTGAAATGAGAGCTGACGCCATCAACTTTGTCATCAACTATCGTCGGCGCGTTGCAGAACAAGTTCGTAATATTGGAATCTGGTTTAAAATTCTGGAAATATTGACTAAAGTATCTGTTTTGGTGAATTCGTTTGTCATTGCCTTCACTACCGATTTTATACCGAGGTGAATGGATAAGTCAAATTGATCTTTTGTTTCGAGGAGGCAAGTGAAGAGAGGAAAGAGTGAGGGAACCAAAGAAGGAAGCAAGAAAAGGAGGGGAAGCAAGCAGGGAAGAAAGAGAGAGAGAGGGAAAGAGAAAAAAAGGAGGAAAAGAGGAATGAAAAAACATAAGCAGGAAAGTAGAACGGAGCCAAGAGAAGGAGGGCCCGGGAGGATAGAAGAAAAAGTCTGAAGTAGGGTAAGAAAGAAGTAGTTAGCGTAAAGAAGAAAGGAGAAAAAGGGAAAAGAGAAAAGAGATGGTTGTATGAGTGAATAATAACAAAGCTAGGATGCTAGTTATTTCATGTATTCTATATAATATGTAGATTGGTGTATTACTACGGATACAGTCCTGATCAATCACTGAGAGGTTATGTGAACAATTCATTGACATACATCAATATAAGTGACTTGGAGCAAAGACGTTTACCAGACAATCCTTACAGGAACCTCAATTATACTCTGCCATACTGCAGGTAAATTAATACTTTACTCATGGTTCTATGTGCATTAATTAGGATACAGTTGATCTACTAGAGGCAACGAATGTTGTTCATCCATAATCTGGCCACATTATTACAGTGTTATTCAGCTATATCAATGCTGATATTCAATGCAGTGTTATACAGCTATATCAATGCTGATATTCAATGCAGTGTTATTCAGCTATCAATTACATGTGCTCCAGCCATCGTAACGATACATTACTTTAATTAAAACGGAGTTGGACTGAGAATATAATGAGAACGTTGTTTGTTTGTTTTTTTCTTTAAAGGTTTAAAGACTACGTTGAGCCACACAAACCATATGGCGTTAGCAAACAATTCTTGTACGTGATGCTCTTTCGTGTGGTGTTTGTCATTGTCTTCCAATATTTTGTGTTTTTTATCAAAGATATACTGTCTTGGTTAGTGCCAGACGTACCCAGTTCAGTAGAGGCCAAAATTCGCCGTAAAATGCACGTGGCTCGGATGTGCTTTCGAAAGAGTGCCGTAGAAGCTACAAGAGAATCTTCAGTGAGAGAACGAAGACGACAAACATCTTGTAGTACATCAGACAATCAGGATGGAGAAATATCGCAATCTCAGCCGAAGAATGGAAATTCTCCTCGAATTAAGAAGGAGAATGAAACGACAAAACAACAATATATTAAACCTAGTATCTACTTTCATAATAAGTCCTATGTTTAATTAAAGAACCTCAAGCAACTGATCACGATTTTTCTGCTTTTTAAAAATTAGAATTAAAGGGTATTGGCAATAAAAATTAAGTTTATCTCATTTGAAAGAACTCGTCAAATGGTATAAGAAGACCTTTTACAATTTTTCCGTATCTGTTTTGGTTTTGGAAATATTTTAACTAAAGACAGCGTGCTGTCCGCCATCTTGGAATTATTTTCGATATGCAAAATTATGCATGTGACGACATAACCAAGGGTAAAGTGAAATTTTTATCTTGCCAACCTTATGACATTATGAGCTAGAAACTCGACTTTTTGTTGCGCTATTTCCATTTTAAATTGATCCACAACATTTAAAATATCCTTCCGTGGAAATCTGGTCACCCACGGGGTAGTTTCATCAGGTTTACCCCACTGACCTATATAATATGGACCGCGCACGCCACTGGGAGAATTGAAGCCAGCGGCCGCCATCTTACGGTGCTAAAATATTCGAATTCCGTAATTTTACCGGCCATGTTCGACGTCAAAAAAGACGTCGTTATTATCCGTAAACATGGCTGTTTTTGATATCAACAGAAACAGCACGCATTCAAGACATTTTTAATAGACAATAATTTGTCATCACTTACAAGACATCCAAAGGATCTCAAAACAAAGCTGAAAATTCGAAGGACTTCTGCATTCGGTTTTTGAAATTAACATGGTGTGATTTCCCGAGATCACTGATCCAGCCGTATTCACTCCCAGATTGGAAAAGTATACAATTGATGTAAAATATTTAAGCCCAAATTGAACATGGTCTGCATGTCCGTGAGCAGAAATTGTGAAGGTAAGTCTCATTTTTTTCTATCAGAAAAATAGTGTATGTTCTTTGGTAAATATTTGGATTTCTAAGCACGCCACATGGACAAAAGTGAATATTCAGAACATTTTAGGCAACCTTTCTCTCGATTTTATTTGTCGTAGCAAAAGAAAGGCACTATAAACTCGTGTTAAAAACAAATAAAATTTGGCAATTGAACGATAGCCATGATGTGTAAACTTCGACGACTTCGCGCCGTTTATTTTGTATTGCTATGTTGAATAAATGCAACAAAAGGATTAAAAGTACTTTAAAACTACCTGTAAGTCAATATTTAATAAAATTGGTATCCAAATATCCTGTTATTTTTTGTAAACGGATTGTTAATGAATTATCAATATAATATGTTCTAGAATGACCCGAGCCTGACGACAGAGAAAGACAAACAGAACATATGGAGACCGGCTTCGCCAAAAATTATTAGGACACGCAGATACACTGTAATTCTAGCTTTTATCATAGTTTTATATAAAAGTTGGAAAACGAATTACTTTGTTTATTGCAGTGATAAAATTTTTGGTATCGTTTGTAAGTTAAAAATACTTTTGATGGGAAAAAATCTATTTTTTGTGTTGACTATTGTGCCGTTTAAGAAAATTTGGCCTACACTATCAATAGCCTTATTGACAACATTGCATGGCCTTTGATGCTTATAACTTTAATAATAAAACTGTATCTTTAATAAATCAAGTACAATCTCTAAATTTGAGGTAGCCTTGATAGGACACTGTTATTAATACGAAAATTATTAATTCAGTAGTTGAAAACTGACCCATATGCACAGTGTATATGAAAGGTCAGTGCTCGTGAACTGTTTATTTGGAAGAGTTTTGTTATATTTAATTGCAGTAGTTAACTTTCCATATTTCATTATATTATTTATATGTACTACAAAAAATTTTCAAATAAAGTTAATATAGTATATTATTTATCAAAGATTGTGTAAGTACTGTATTCTAGTTTTATTTATTGCATTTTCATCTATATTTGACCTGCATGTTGATATTATTTTTAACAATTATTTTAAAGCCGGAGGAGGGCTAATTAATTAGACAATATGCCTATTAATTACACATGTATATATAACACACACACACACATATATATATATATACTATTATATTATATTGAGAATCCTTTGAAGACTCTGAATTTCTACACTCATACCCAACACACCTTTGCATATTGCACTGACCACACCTACATTTTAATATAACCTGACAGTTCAACATGATGGTGGTAAGTAAGCTAGGGCCTGTTTACAAGGAGGTAGGGTTACCCAAGCACTCGGGTTACCCTAGTTCTCATACATTTCTTGTTTGTTGTATGGGTAACCCTATCATGCCACTAGGGTTACCCTAGTAGCAGCCGGGTTATTTTTGTCCTTGTAAACATGTTTGGTAGGGATAACTCACCTACTTGGGAAAAGTTTTTTACTAGCTCCAGGCTTCTTGCACTGATTATTGGTGTAACCATGTCTATATAAAATTGACCTGGGAAGCAGGGTGACCCTACCTGTGAAATTTTGCTTGTAAACCCAGGCTAACTTTGACCCAGGTGCAAGGGTAATGTT
This sequence comes from Corallium rubrum, assembly GCA_964035015.1. NCBI lineage: Eukaryota > Metazoa > Cnidaria > Anthozoa > Scleralcyonacea > Coralliidae > Corallium > Corallium rubrum. The sequence goes on from OZ036011.1 coordinate 12,220,773, forward strand.
ATACCTCCTTGATTGTAAACAGGCACTAAGGGCTAAGACTGCAGTTCATGGTTGTGTTTTGTCAGTTTATACATTTTCCTTCTCACCAATGAGCTAGGAAGTACTATATTCGGCAATAAGGAGACTTCATGTCTGTACTTGGTAAATTTTTGTGGCAGTACTATACTAAGGAAGCTAGAAAGGTGTCTAGAAAGAAGCTAGTACCAATCAATTGCAGCGCTTGACATGAGGGTTTGTTTCCCCAAGAATGACACAACACTTTATATTTGGGTAGTTTTGATATTGTATTTAGTAGATTAAAGTTTTATAAATCAGTACTAAATATAATGAAATATATTAAAATATATAAAAAAAATAAATAACAAAACTCTTCCAAATAAACAGTTCACGAGCACTGACCTTTCATATACACTGTGCATATGGGTCAGTTTTCAACTACTGAATTAATAATTTTCGTATTAATAACAGTGTCCTATCAAGGCTACCTCAAATTTAGAGATTGTACTTGATTTATTAAAGATACAGTTTTATTATTAAAGTTATAAGCATCAAAGGCCATGCAATGTTGTCAATAAGGCTATTGATAGTGTAGGCCAAATTTTCTTAAACGGCACAATAGTCAACACAAAAAATAGATTTTTTCCCATCAAAAGTATTTTTAACTTACAAACGATACCAAAAATTTTATCACTGCAATAAACAAAGTAATTCGTTTTCCAACTTTTATATAAAACTATGATAAAAGCTAGAATTACAGTGTATCTGCGTGTCCTAATAATTTTTGGCGAAGCCGGTCTCCATATGTTCTGTTTGTCTTTCTCTGTCGTCAGGCTCGGGTCATTCTAGAACATATTATATTGATAATTCATTAACAATCCGTTTACAAAAAATAACAGGATATTTGGATGCCAATTTTATTAAATATTGACTTACAGGTAGTTTTAAAGTACTTTTAATCCTTTTGTTGCATTTATTCAACATAGCAATACAAAATAAACGGCGCGAAGTCGTCGAAGTTTACACATCATGGCTATCGTTCAATTGCCAAATTTTATTTGTTTTTAACACGAGTTTATAGTGCCTTTCTTTTGCTACGACAAATAAAATCGAGAGAAAGGTTGCCTAAAATGTTCTGAATATTCACTTTTGTCCATGTGGCGTGCTTAGAAATCCAAATATTTACCAAAGAACATACACTATTTTTCTGATAGAAAAAAATGAGACTTACCTTCACAATTTCTGCTCATGGACATGCAGACCATGTTCAATTTGGGCTTAAATATTTTACATCAATTGTATACTTTTCCAATCTGGGAGTGAATACGGCTGGATCAGTGATCTCGGGAAATCACACCATGTTAATTTCAAAAACCGAATGCAGAAGTCCTTCGAATTTTCAGCTTTGTTTTGAGATCCTTTGGATGTCTTGTAAGTGATGACAAATTATTGTCTATTAAAAATGTCTTGAATACGTGCTGTTTCTGTTGATATCAAAAACAGCCATGTTTACGGATAATAACGACGTCTTTTTTGACGTCGAACATGGCCGGTAAAATTACGGAATTCGAATATTTTAGCACCGTAAGATGGCGGCCGCTGACTTCAATTCTCCCAGTGGCGTGCGCGGTCCATATTATATAGGTCAGTGGTTTACCCTCGTTGCGACGACACCAATTTCGAGTTAATTAGATCCAATATTACAACAAGATTGCGGACAGCACGCTGTCTTTGGTCGAAATATCTCCAAAACCAAAATTATACCATTTGACGAGTTCTTTCAAATGAGATAAACTTCTTTTTTATTGCCAATACCCTTTAACAACTACGAAGAGCATAGTAGGTAAGCTAACGAACTGTAACTCCAGGTTTGTGCGTGAGCAAAATAAAAAATATATATAAAAATAAAGATTGTACGCTTTTCTTTACAAAGTCATGTCCCACGAAGTGCTCGCAAGTCTTGCACGTATGAAAAGAAATCTTCTCCAAAAGCTGAAAAGGTTTGTTACCAAAGAATAATTTGTGTGGTATAGATGGATAGAAGGATTTAGAAACCTTAAATAAATGGTGGTTAGACTAATTTCCTGAGAAGAATTCATTGTTACGTTGAAATTACTTTCAGGTAAGATTCCTATAGCTGTCATGCACTATGCATGTCAAGACCGTACCTAATTTGAATGTTTTTCAAGTTGCAAACTTTACCAGTGAAGTTACACGAATATCACATTTCAATTGACTGATTGGATGGTCTGATTATTTTTCTAATGGATTTTACATTATCACCATCGTTTCAAAAGGCCATCAGATTGTGTTGGGAGCAGTCATTAGTTAAGAGGACATTGCGTGAGGAAGAGTAAGTCAGATCTTAGTGCGCCCTAAACTGAAGAGAAACAAGTCAATTAAGAACAAACGAGAAACGTGGAAGAAAGAAACGTGGCGAAGATGAATTTGTGGATTATTGCTTGCGTTTTATTTGTCCAATGTACCGAAGGTAAGCATGCGAACTATTTTTCGCTTTAGTAATAATATGAATGGTATTTGCATGAGAAATCCTGCCAAATGCAATGGTTTAAGGAAAGCTTATGTTTTGTAAGTTTATGTATTAATTAAAGTATCCATTGCCAACCTGTAACACACACTAGTTTACGTCATGGTATACGAGACGTTTTCCACTGCTCTAATTCTCAAGCACTGTCCAGTGTGCGCAGATCGTTTTCTTATCTTAAAAATAAAATGGCTTGAGGAGGATTTAATTTCAGAGATCTTTCTTTTCTTGTACTTATTGAACTTGTTAAAATAATGGTTTTATATTGCGCATGAACATTTTTCACTTAGTTCATTTTGTTGTTCCTGTTGTCTGCATTGAAGAACAAGGAATCTTTCATGTCGCGTCTGATGTTATCTTACAAATATGCTCTGACGAGAAAAATGTCAGCTAGTTTCAGTAATATTATAATCTAGTTTTCATTTGACGAGAAAAGTGTCAGCTAGTTTCAGTAATATTATAATCTATTTGACGAGAAAAATGTCAGCTATTTTCAATAATATTATAATCTAGTTTTCATTTGACGAGAAAAATGTCAGCTAGTTTCAGTAATATAATAATCTAGTTTTCATTGGACTCATTATAAATCCTTAGAATGTTTGCTTGTGTGTGGGTATTTTCCACAATAATGTACGAGAGTGCAGAGGGACTGAAGATCTTGTACGTCTTGTCACGCCCTTGAAGATAACGTGCCATGTACTTGAAACTTAAAAAAATAATAGGATACAGAAATTACTGAAACGAGTTATTAATAAGGTTGCATTTGGTAACAGATGAAAATGTTTACAAGCTCTCCAACAGAACGTTTCTTAAATTGTCTTAATTATCAACTTCGCCATAACAAAGATTGGGTGACGCAATTCAATTATGTCATGCACTGATTATTTGTTCTCGCCTTCATGGGTTGTTGATTGTATACAACAGCAGTTATTTCTCTTGAGATTATTAATAGTTATCTTGTAGTTATAAAGTTCGTGACAACTAATCTATAATGTCATGCCACCAATGCAACAATTCTTCGTGCCATCTTGTCCTTAGCTTGGACCATATGCACGCCTCACTGAACCATGTGTGAACCCGTGCGCTTAACCTGAGATATTTCTTTGCATTTATTTTGCACCAGAAACATTCAAATACTTTGTTAAATTGCTTCGCGGTTGAAGTGACGACAGTAACAGGATTGCTGAAAGATAGTTAGGTTCCATATATTTATTTAGCATTAAGAAGGTGTGTGATTTCGAAGTTGACCCTGCATGATGCTATCTTTGTCTGCAATCTGTAAGATTAGTGGTCCATCTAGCAAGTTGAACTTCTGTCGGGATTTGTAAGAGCACTACAAAATGATTCCATAATTTGATGAAAAGACAACTTTCCCTGTTAAGATTTGTTCTCATTAGTTCACTCGTTAGCACACATTAAGCTGTGGAGTGCATGGCAATGTCATTATTAAACCATTACTGTCGTTATCATTATTGAAACTTTTTTTAATTACTGCCCAAATAAAGTTTTAACATTCTTGTGCAAATAAAGTTTTACAACTGATTTGTGCTTCCTGCATCTCCTCCAACTCGCTTACAAAAGATACCAATAAAATCCCTGGCCTTAAAAACATGTTTTAAGATATACATTAATGAAGAAATACTGATTGTTATTTTTGTGAACAGATATTTTTTAACTTGCGTGCTTGTCAAAGATCTTCCAAAAGATCCTGTTTATGTTGTCACTTCTGATCTCACATTTTAGTTTCGTTAACATACTTTAGCATTGAAGGTCAACAATTCTTAGGTGCTATGCGCACTCAGCTGCATGCATGCATGCCATGTTATGCAAACATATCAATTCAAGTTATCATAACAACGTTAATGTACAATACATGTTGCTTATACGATGTGTGCGACATCTTGGCGAGACTTGGTGTAAAGCATACCTCGTATTACGAAGTATTTTCTAAGCAGAGTCATATACATGTGTATTGATATAGTCACGTCTTGTTTGCTTTCATTTGAGTCTTTTGTTATTAATCGCGTGCGAACGTAATCTATTGTTAACACATCTGCACATGAAACTGAGTTAAATAGCGCGAATTTGGCGAACATTTATATGCACGCAAGTTTAATTTATAATTGTACAATTAATTTGCATATAGTTAATACGAACGCATCTGACAAGCGTATAATGTGCGTGCGGTTGCAAAATGCAAGCATTTTATTCATAAAGCTTATAAATATGCGCTTTTTTTATCAGTGATCTAGACGAAATGGCTTGCTGCGTGTCAGCTGCATTCTATTAAAAGCACAATGTTCTGTTATCAAATGTTCTATTATGTTTGCATGCGATACATCGCTCTGATTTCAATCTGAGAATTGCATCAAACATTTCTCTGGAACTGATTCTGTAGGCAAAATTCCTTTGTGGTTATTTATTCTTCTGGGTTTTTTATTAATATAGTTTAATATAAAAGGTTTAAATCAAAGAATAGATAAATTGTCATGGCTGAAATCATTACATGAAATCTCCATTATACATGCACATGGTGTTATGCAAGCCTTTCGCGACGATAACATCAAGACAACACCACGATAAATACATAAGAAACACATTTAGACCACCCACCTGCCTCGTACCCAGGCACGATTGAGGGGGGAGTGCGGGAGCGCGCAAGGAGCGATGGGATAGGATTTTAGTGCACTCTTCCCATCAGCCCCTTCGCGCGACACCCTCGTCCCCCCCAAAAGACGCCTGGGTACGAGGCAGACCACCCACAACGAATATTAGCTGTTGTCTCTCAGTCTCGGCTGTCACGTGTGCCGGGTACATGCATGCATGCATGCATGTAAACTCGTCAATTGATAATTCAAATCGTTATAACTTACATGTATCTGTATATCGTGGTTCTCGAAAATCAACTAGCTTATCTAGTCGAACTGTAATAAATATGTAGCATTCTTTCTCTACTTGCTCTTGTTCCTCCTCCTCCATTTTATGATCATATTCTTTTTAATTAATTATCGTTAGTGTTAAAATGTACTTTGTTTATTGCAGTTTCATCGCACACTTATCATCAGACGTACAATTCAGTGGACATTCATTGGTCTCACTGTGGTCAGTTCATGTGGCCTTTTGATGCACACACGCACATTTGCTGCAAGGGTTACGTTCGTCCATTACTCGGTCCAATGTACCTGAACAAATGTTGCGGTACTTTGAACTACAATCGTCGCAGTCATTGGTGTTGTGCTGGAAAAGTACGCAGAAACTTTCTAAACAGTGCTTCTGCTAGACCAAGATGTTGTGGTCGTTCAAGTTACAATCCAAAAAAACAAACATGCTGTGATGGTTTTGTCACAGACACCAACGTTCCTTCCTATATTCCAAGTGCTTGTTGTGGAAGAAACTCCTACAATCCTTTTAAGCAAACATGTTGCCATGGTGAAGTGCAGAATTTGGTTGGTGGTTTTCTCTACACACAATGCTGTGGTGAAAGAAGCATTAATACAAAGATGGAGAAGTGTTGTAATGGAGTGGCCAGATACACCTCAGATCCATACAATGATAAGTGCTGTGGAAAGACCCTCATTCATAAGAAAGTGGAGAAATGCTGTGACGACAAAAATGGGAAAATAGTGTCCGTTTGGGAACGCTGTCCAAATGAAACTGACAACTTTTGATCGGGTCTTAACATTTTACACATACCAGCATACAAACATATATATAGTAAGTAACAGCAGCTGTGGCGAAGATATCATATTAATTAAGTTTCATTAGTGGTGCCATTTCATTAATATATCTCACATCTCATCACGCAATTAATTTCGTGTGGGAAATGCTTGCTGCTTATAGTTATTGGTTATTAGTTATTGTGGATTTTATGTAATCGAGCACAGCTCACTGAAATAAAGAAAACCACGGGAGCAATGTTGTCATTTTAAAATTTCTTCTTTCGTTTTCAAATGATCTCAAGCGTGTCTCTACTCCACTCTATCGTGTTCCAATGATCTCAAACGTGTCTCTACTCCACTTTTTGGAGTTCAAATGATCTCAAGCGTGTCTCTACTCCACTTTTTCGTGTTCAAATGATCTCAAGCGTGTCTCTACTCCACTTTTCCGTGTTCTAAATGACCTCAAGCGTGTCTCTACTCCACTTTTTCGTGTTCAAATGATCTCAAGCGTGTCTCTACTCCACTCTATCTTGTTCCAATGATCTCAAACGCTCTCTCCTCCGCAGAGGCTTTATGTTACATGACGCATGAGGGAATATTAACCGCGGGGCGAAGGAACCTTCGCCCCGCGGTTAATATTCCCTCATGCGTCATGTAATATAAAGCCTCTGCGGAGGAGAGAGTCTCAAACGTGTCTCTACTCCACTCTATCGTGTTCCAATGATCTCAAATGTGTCTCTACTCCACTTTTTGTTTTCAAATGATCTCAAGCGTGTCTTTACCCCACTTTTTCGTTTTCAAATGATCTCAAGCGTGCCTCTACTCCACGTTTTCGTGTTCAAATGATCTCATGCGCGTCTCTACTCCACTTTTTCGTTTTCAAATGATCTCATGCGCGTCTCTACTCCACTTTCTCGTGCATGTTCCAGACCTGCACTTGGCTTCAGTTTTTATATTTTATTTTTCGAGATTTCCAACATACGTTGTGCTCGTGGCCATATTTGCGCATGAGCACAATCACATCTAATCAGCAGCTGCGCAATAGTAACCCAAAATGTAAACGCCTTTCGAAGTATGTGATTTAGCGTCACTTAAATTAATTAAAAAAAACAACATGGCGAACGAAGAAAGTATTCCTGCAGTTAAAAGCAGGCTAAAAAACTGGTTAAACGTTGTACAAGATTTCTTTTATTGGCGTGGCGAGTCATCGCAAGTTATTCTTTATCCATTATTATGTGTTATGGTGTGTTGGCTTGTTACTAAACTATGTCGTCGTCGCTCCAAGCGTGGTCTTCAAGTTGGAGATCCACACAGGGGCCATCGCTGGAATCATACAGATTTTCTAGATAAACCAACGTATTGCAATTGGTGTAAAGTGTCTGTTGTAAGAGGAAGTTTTTGTGATACATGTGGTTTGTGTGTCCATGATGAATGCTTAGATGCAGCTAATAAGAAACATGCATGTAAAGTAGTTGTTCTTTCAAGACATTCTGTTATGAAGCATCATTGGGTACGAGGGAATCTGCCATTAACCAGTATTTGCAGTGTTTGTCGTTCCCATTGTGGCACTGAACCGCGACTGTGTGATCTACGGTGTGTGTGGTGTCATCGAACTGTTCATGAAAATTGTATTCGTGCTATATCAAGGGACTGTGACTTTGGTAAATATCAGCATATGATTGTTCCTCCCTACAGCATTACTGTCAAATATGAGAGGTGGAAAGGAGCTTATCGACGTTACATGGTTCGTGAGGTTGATCCACCAAAATTTAAAGATTGGTGTCCATTGTTAGTCTTAGCCAATCGCAAGAGTGGAGAGAATGAAGGAGAACGATTACTAAGGGCATTTCGTGAATTACTCAATCCAATTCAGGTGTGGTATGAGCAACTTTAGATACTGGTAACAAAATACTGACATCCATATTTGCTTGTAAATCAAGGCCCAGTTCACCAACTTTAGCTTTTTTTAAACTTCTGTGAGGGACCATGGTAGGGCAATCAGGCTTGTTGAAGGTATTCCCTTTGATGAGAACAATAAAATCATCTGAATGAAGACAGTTAGACAGTCTGGCATCTAGTACAAGAATCATTTGGCATTAGAGTATTGCCTGGTGTTAGACCAGGAAAAATCATCTGGCATTAGACAGAGTAAAATAATAAAGATGCCATTTTTGGCCTAGGTTTGTAAGAATTCATTTTACTAATTCTGTTTATAATAGGTGGTTGATCTGCTTGATGTAGCACCTGAATCTGCTTTGGAATTTTGTCAATTGTTACCTCATCATCGTTGTCGAATATTGATCTGTGGTGGTGATGGAACAGTTGGCTGGGTTTTGGGTGCACTGGATTCTGCAAACATTAAAGTAAGCTGGTGAAAATATAACATATCTAATTAAATCTAGTTGGGTCCTAGTGCTTTTAGTTTTTTTGGCATGCTTTGGTAGTCCATTCCTATTCTACAGTATCACTATTTTTCACTCTGTATATTTTGTTTTATAGATTCAACCTTGTGTTGCTGTCCTTCCTCTTGGTACTGGTAATGATCTTGCTCGGGTACTAGGCTGGGGGAGTGGCTATACTGGTGTTGAAGACATGGATGAAATATTGGATAAAATTGAAAATGCTAAACCTTCTCCACTAGACAGGTGAGAATTACAATTACATTTTTCTTTGGCTACATTTGCTAAAAGGAAAGCTACAGTATTGTAACAGACAGTACAATACCATTGGCAAACATTATGTGTAAGTTACAACTCAGTACTGTACTGTAAATGGTTTTTCATATAATTTCACAGGTGGAAGATTAGCATTGACAGATACACATTTTTCCGTGTTCCCAAACCAAGAAAAGTAAGTTCTATTTGTAGCATAACTGTAACCACAGGGTTTCCACCAGAGGGATTTACATGTACCGTATATGTATGAAGAAAAAAAGTATCATTTATGTGTAAGCTGATCTGCACAGTTCATATCAACTGAAGATTCTTTGCAGGCTGAGCTCCACAAAACTTTGTGTAAGGACATAGCCATACAGTGTACAGACTTTATGCACTCACTCCTATGCACTCCCTAAGATATACAGTGAGCACTCCCTAAGATATACAGTGAGCACTCCCTAAGATATACAGTGAGCACTCCCTAAGATATACAGTGAGCACTCCCTAAGATATACAGTGAGCTCTCCCTAAGATATACAGTGAGCACTCCTAAGATATACAGTGAGCACTCCCTAAGATATACAGTGAGCACTCCCTAAGATATACAGTGAGCACTCCCTAAGATATACAGTGAGCACTCCCTAAGATATACAGTGAGCACTCCCTAAGATATACAGTGAGCACTCCCTAAGTTATACAGTGAGCACTCCCTAAGATAAACAGTGAGCACTGTACATTTGTAATTCTGTACAATATCATGTATTTTTAATGCAGATCTTTAAAATGAATAACTATTTCTCTATGGGAGTTGATGCCACAGTGGTTTTAAAGTTTCACAAACATCGAGAGAGCCAACCTTCTTTATTTAATAGCAGGCTCTTTAACAAGGTACTGTAGAATAAATTATAATCTTTATATGACAGTAATTATCATGCCTTGACTGTGCATATACAATATGTAAGATTTTATTACCACAGAATCCAGAATTGTAAAATCATATACAGTATACGAGGCAGTCAGTATGTGATTACTATTATTTAGGCAATGTATTTTGGGTATGGTGTAAATGAAGTTTTAGAAGCCAACTGTAAAAATCTACAGGAGAAAATTCAGGTATGTTTCCAGCAATGCCAGGTCAGGATTCAGACTGGCAAAATTGACTTTTGGCACTTGTGTAGTCTTATTTATGTAAATGATCACTTAATTTAGCTTGAAATGGATGGGAAAGTTGTGGACCTACCAGAGTTGGAAGGCATAGTGGTATTAAACATCAATAGTTGGTGTGCTGGATGTAAAATGATTTCTGGAAAAGATGATGGAGAAGATCTTCCTCCAGTGAGGTGAGTACAACTTGTGGATTCACACACACACACACACACACACACACACACACACACACACACACACACACACACACACACACACACACACACACACACACACACACACACACACACACACAACCAAATGAACCAAGAAACAAGCAAATGCAAGGTGTTGACTAATTGACCTTTTCATCTCTGGGCCTGACTCCAATGAAATTACATGAAGTACAATGTGACCTCTTCCCTGTTGGTGTTTATCAATGGTTGACATTTTTCTTCAGTTTCAGTGATGGTAAACTTGAAGTATGTGGTTTGTACTCATCGTTTCACATTGCACGAATGCATGTCAACCTGGCTGATCCATTATTGCTTGGACAAGCTCACGAAGTGAAGGTAAAGCAGTGATTGAAATATCTACAGTATGAATCATACTTAATAGAAAATTTAGTGGTATCATGTAAAACCCTACTGTTATATACTGTTATATGCTGGAACGGAATGAACTGCTGTGAATTAATAATCCTTAATTTTAGGTAGTGGTTAAAGAACAAACATTAATACCAATGCAGATTGATGGAGAACCCTGGGAACAAGGACCTTGTGTCATTACCATATCACACCTTAACCAGACTCTTATGTTGACCAGTGATTCAACCTTACTTTGATCCCTACTGTGCTTGCATGTAAGGACCTGAGTACAAGGTTATTATGTACTCTATAGTTGAAATATCAGCTGACTCTGATGTAACCAACACCGCTGCAAATGTTTTGCGCATGTGCAACGTCCGAGCTCGTCCTCGGAAAAAGAGTAGCAAAACACTGAAATATTTGGACTGGTCCGAGAGTCCGACACAAAAGTTGAAATTATAAGCATACTACCAAAAAGATAAGATAGGTAATTTGTGCATGGCTTCCTTGTCAATATTGTAACATATTCTGAAATTACCCCTTCGTAATTTTCTTTACCCTTTTTTTAAAACACAAATGAATAGTCGAGTCTTACTTCGTCTTCGCTGTCTGGTTGTTGTCGCCACGGCTTCTCTTTATATTTATTCTACCGAATTCACGCATGCGCAAACGTTTGGCAGCGGTGTTCTTGGTGGTAACATACATGTACTACTACTTTGTAAATAGTTTTGGTGTAACTAGCTAAGACAGAACTACAATGTACAAAGTATGAAAGTTCAGGAACATACTATATATATTTATTTCTAGCTTAGTGTTAATTTCTTTCTTATAAACTTCGTGAACATCATTAGTTAGTTTAAGAGTTTCTTGTAGTTGGTTGTCAAGCATTGCGCGGTGCCGGTGACGTCAGAATCAGCGGTGAAGCTTCCTTTATTGTTTGTAGTGTACGTAAAACATGAGAGAGTCATCGCTCTTTTATTACAAACTCTGAGAATTTAATAATGATAGTCCGTTATTAGAAGAAAACAATATTTACAAAGTGGATGAAAAATTTACGCCTTTAGTTGTTATACAGTGTAATTCTAATAAATCGTGTCCCTAACGAACAATTAATAATCATGGACACAATAACTAATATTTATACGCAGGAATATAACTTGCAGTATTTACTGAGATGTAACTTTAATCCATTCATTGAGAATAAATTCATTCTTATAACTTGATATTTAAAAAAAATTATATTGAGATCAGAGTGACTGAATTCTATTTTAATTTTTTAACGAAGAAAGCCAAGCGGACTATATATTGGATACAATTAACCGATTACCCATTTTAATCAAAACTTAGAATACTGATTACTGGAATTCTGTAAATGGTATTTACTTCGTGTGAAAAAGTCAAACTATAATATTGCGCATAAGTTGTGCCATACAGCTTCGTGAGAAATAATGTTGAACTACAGAATTGCAAGTAACCTTGAAACATTTCATACAGACGACTTTTAAAAAAATTACTGTTTCTTTAATTGAAATATTTCTTAGGACATAATAATGCCATCCTCGCTCGTATGAATCACAAGAATATGGTATACTGTATGTCGTTCAAGAACGAAAATGTTTTCATAGCCAAACTTCAACACACACGCACGCGCACTGTATATTTCAAGACTTTTCCCACGGAAACATTGCATAAACAGGCATTTCATACATAGAGCAATATCTCAAGTGGCTTGTAAACTAGAGGGCCGTTTAACTTTACGAATCAGTTTAGTTTTCTTTTATCGACACTGCATGATTACGGCCAAATGAATGAGTTTAAGAAAAAATAAAAGCACGTCGATCCCACACTCACGATTCCTGCCAACTATATATAAGAACGTGGAGATTGTTGCCTATCAGTTCAATGAATATATGCCGGTTGTGTGATATTTCAGTGCTTTCTCATGCCACTATACTGTATCTATCTCTAAACACTCGTTGGATTAGCTTGCATTTTGAATTTACCATAACGTAATTTACAAAAAGACTGAATGGGCATAAAAGTAATATAATTGTACCCAGGATATAATTGTATAGTGAATTACAGCTTGTGTTGCACGTATAATATAGTTTGTGTTATAACTAGTTCGTACAACTAATCGACTCTCATCTTCTTTTGCTGGAGGCTCTGTAATTTGTTTTTCTTGTTTTGTTTTTCCCGATGAGCCAACTATAATGTTTGATCTATAATAGTTCATCTACATGCCAAGATGGTGCAGTGAGATGAATTATTTCAAAGAGTCATTTTGACGAGAGGAATAATAGAAGAGGATATTCGCCTGCAGCCTTATTTATAGAACCGCGTTTGCTTTCTCACACGGTGGCCAGCATGCAGAAAGGTTGATGTATAAGTAGATAAAGTGAATCGCAAAAACATCACCAGAATCGTATATCAAAGGTTAGTGTGTACTTTACTGATACTAATAGTCTAGACTTGGCTAGCATATTAGACTGATCATTATAGTTTGATATGGTTAGAATACATCAGGAATAGCATCAGAGTTTGCTAACTACTGAGAATTGGCATATTTTACGATCTGTATTGATTAATGCTCTACCGTAAGTGCAGGTACTTCTGAATGCTGGTCTTATTTCGTTATAATACAATATAGTCAATAAAATCATTTGTCTCTCTCGTTCACTATTATATATACTGACGTTAGCTCAAGTCGAGCATTGATTAGTCCTGGATTAGGAAAAAAGCTTCATGGATTCTTGGTTTCAAATTCATTAAATATTCTGAGTCTTGGTTTTTGTTGTAAATTTTTCGCTTTCTTGCGTTTACTCTATAACAAACAGTTCACATGTATCCATGGTAACAGTCCTTTCGTTTGTAGAAGAGCAGCAGCAGCATATCTTATCTAGTTGTTTTGAGGTATAATTTTTCCTATTCTGATTTTAAGCATATTGTGCTTTGGTTGTTTCTTGGCTTTATATGCATGCTGTATTTTGCGGCTTTGCTCTCTAGGTATATAGACCGACCCACTTATGTTTGCAAACTTTTCTCATGACACTCGGAAATGGTGCTTGCTTCATTGTTCAATTGCCTTTTACATTCTGCGTTCGTTCCCACAGTGTCTCTTTAGTGCTTTTATTTTCCGTCTTTTAAGTACAAGAACATATATTGTCTTTAATCGCGACACTGTGACGAATTGTTGTCTTTATCGCGGGAATCTAGTTGATCACCGAGATCCACTGCATGACAGCTGCATGACGGATGACTGACTGCCGCAGTAGTTGAAAATCAAGTCAGGAAAAGCGACATCAGTCAGTTGGGGCAGATTGGTCACAACTTTTAAGGCCTGTTTCACTGAGAAATCCACTTATATTTTTATGCAAGGGATTGTCAGTCTTATTGCCATCGTGACAGCTGTTGGTGGATGAAGGATTGTTGCACATTCACATTGTGTCATTCAGTTATAACCTATAAGCCTGTTTCACAGATATCAATACTTTGCCGGACTGGTTGGACTCAACTGATCATCGGAAATGTCACTGCAATTGAGTAGTGTGGCTTGATCGAGTTCTGTACTAGCCCCACAGGAGTCAGTTCTTGTAAACGAGCAAGAATATTGTAGTGTCTTGCATGGTAAGGTTTTTTGCCTCGCTCTGCGCGCTTCTCCTTCCAATTGCGCCACACGATTTCTGTGAGTTTTCTGCGATTTCTGCGAGCACTCCTCCTGTAAAAACTCTGGACAAGTGAGGACTGGTCCTTACTGGACCTCCAGGAAGAACAGTTTATAGATATAACTGATAGAGTTATCCAGTACAAACAAAGTTAGTTTAGTCTATAGTGACTGTGTTTGTGGTGATTGAATCAGTTTTGTGAATCACAGGATAGTGCAAGGTAATAATGCATACTAACTATTATGACAAAATAAAAGAATATGAATATTTGAACCGAAATACAAGAAGTATATTATTTGAGTTAGTAAAAGCTTCTTAGGAATAAATATAGTTCCTGGGGTAAATGTACGTCTGAGAATATAAAGGACAAAACACGCTAGATAAAACTGAGTGAAAGAGAAGAAATAAGATGTGTTTAAAGTTATAAAATGTGATCACAAGTGAGGTCAAACCTAACACTGAAGTATGAGCTGTATTCATATTATAATGTCAAATATGGCGCGTAATATTATGATCGTGGTTTTGGATACGACAGTCGTATCTGAATTTAGGGGGGAAAAGTGTTTACGTTGTTTCTATTTACTTCAATCGTTAATGAAACTTAAAACAAGCACTCAGCAGTCGACGCTCGAATGACGAGCTCATTACCATATGTAAACTGTTTATTTTACCATAATTGTTGTCATTTTCATGAAGATGCAAATTGCGAAGAGAAATTACGAGCCAGTATATGGAAGCCAACGAGAGATCTAGTGATACAAACAGTGGCTGGTACTTCACGTATGCTCATGTCCTCGAAAACAAATCCTAATCCTAACCCAAGACAAAATAATAGGCATACATCAACTAGTACTACAACTATAGACTATAGTAGTGGAATAACCATGATGCAAATGGTGTACAGCTGCACCAGGTCCCCAGACTCTCCTCTCCACCAGCTTTAACCACGTGTACATTTTGGGCAACCATTTCCTGCAGTTAAGTATAATTAAGTTTAAGTAAGTTTGACGTTCACTTGACTCGATCGGTAAAAAAATTACAAAAGCCTCCGGATTGGACTGTGATATTGTCAGCAATTTTCTGAATCGGTCGAAACAGTCCGTTTTATTGTGTTGCTTAATTTCTTTCATTCTCTTAGCATCGTGTGTGGTCTGTCGATTTCAATGCTACTCGTTCTGCATGATTAGAGTCCTGCACGTGCCACATGTCATGTGGTCGTCATTATAGAACGCGTTTGTCTATTGTATTTCTATCGACAAAATGTGCTTTCGCAATAACCATGTGCTTCAGTTACACTTTGTGATCACATCACAAAGAACTCAAATTATATATTTTTTTGTTTGTAATCATGTTTCCATGCCGAACTCCGATCTATATACACAACAAGTTAGTTCGACAAGGTTACAGAGCAGATTTCGAATCTATTCATTTTGGTTGTTTTGTTTCCTTGGAATATATACATATATAGTACAGGTATAGTAACTAATTTTTACTGTCGTATAACCTAGGAATGGTGATTCTGTCAGTTACTAGTGTAGAAAGAAAAATATAGCATATAGTATAATATGTTTGAACTGTAACTTTCTCTTTTGGAAACGTAGAGTTCACTTGACTGTACTGTGGATTTGCGTATCACCTAAACGATAGATCAGCAAGATATTATTATTGGGTTGTTTAAAAGTTTATTAAACTTTTATTCCTATACTGAAGTGTATCATTGATCTTGACCGAACCCATAAATTCATAAATAGTAAAAGTGATCGGTTGTGGATGAAAAGTGAGATACAAGCCACTTCGAAAAACATGTTTTACCTTCTTGTTACACTTTGCCATGCACCAGAGAAATTATGGGGGGAGGCATTTGTGCGGTAGCCATGTTCTTTTATTTCGATTACTTGTTTTATAAATACTAAGAAGGAAGGAAGGAAGGAAGGAAGGAAGGAAGGAAGGAAGGAAGGAAGGAAGGAAGGAAGGAAGGAAGGAAGGAAGGAAGGAAGGAAGGAGGGAGTGAGGGAGGGATGGAGGGAATGGAGGACAGAAGGGAAGGAACGAACGAAGGAACGAAAAGTCTTAAGTTAAATACTTTTGCCAAATACTCAGGCTCTGCGAGTAAGTCATACTGTGATAGGGCTACTGACGTACCACAACACAATACTCATGCATAACTGTCCAACGGTTGCATAGAAATAAGTTGACAAGTAAATGTCAAAGACTAACCATGCATAGTGTACATTTACGTTACTTCTTAGATTATAGTAAGAAGTTTTGATGAAGGACTGCATGTACGATATATATATATATATATATATATATATATATATATATATATATATATATATATATATATATATATATATATATATATATATATATATATATATATATATATATATATATATATATATATATATATATATATATATATATATATATATATTATATTGTATATATATATATTATATATATATAGTGTATATATAAATTATTATTATTATTTTAATTAGAAATTATGATCTAAAGCTCTTCTGTTCTGTTTTTGTTGGTAAAAAATCAATATGTTCAGTGTGAAACATCCGTGTATCTAGGCATGCATGCATGACAGATTGGAAGTAAGACTGGAACTGTCCAGCATAAATTATTCAGGTTGATAGTTTGATTAATTGATTTTGTTTGGAGAAGTTGCATTGCAGGTTAATAGCGAGGTTCAGATCACACTTCCACTACCACTACCGCTACCGTAAATATAATTAAGCATGTCAAATATTGTTCTTACGTTCAGTAATGGTCTCAGGTCTCAAACCTAGTGCAAAAAGAAAGCGTTTTACGGTACCAGGATTAAAACCAACTACGACTATAGGACGGAAAAACGAACATTACATCAGCTTAACCACATTTACGGTAGCAGTAGCGGTAGTGGAAGTGTGATCTGAACCTCGCTAATATTTAAACTAAATCCGACCTTTGTTCGTATCGTTTCATGCATATCATCAACTGATTTGCAAGTTCTTGACAGTCTAACTCAGAAATTAATTTACATCATAAAGCAAAAGAACATAATAGGCTTATGATCTTTCTGACATCAAAAATTAATGGCAGATCAGAAAGTTACGTTGGTTGACAATGATTTATTTAACGTCGTAAGCACAGGATGTGGTCGCCCAATCATTCCGAGCCAGAGGCTCATCTTAAAAGTGCACGACATAAGCTAAGACCAAAGTGTTGATTTTACGGAGGGAGGAAAACCGCAGAACCCTGCGAAAAACCCTCGAAGCACAGGAGAGACCAACTAAACTCTACTCACATGAAATTCAAGTTCGAGAACGGGGTTATTCCCAGACGGTCACGCGTCACCCATCCAAGTAATAACTACAGCGGTGAGAGGCAGCGCCCTAACAGCACCCGTCACCTGTGCTTAATTCCCACGTATCGGTTGTATAGATATATATGTAATGGCGAGAAAACAGGAGAATAAGATATTATTTGGTTGATTTTCAAAGGAAATAGCCATCAGCAGATAGGCCTCAGAAAACGTTTGGTTTTTATCTCATGGAAAGTTGTAATTGGCATAACCAGAATATTGGATAGTATAAGGAACAACATGTATGCACAAGCAACGGAACCATATTGCATGAAAAGTAACCCAGTTCGTCTGACAACAAGAGTGGCTACTCTTGGCTTACTGTAGTTTTAACTGTATACTTGTAATATTAATGCGAGGAATAACCAGGATGATACCTGCATGCACAAGCAACCATGAAACAAGAGTAGTCGCTTACTGTAGTTTTAACTGTATACTTGTAATGTTAATGCGTACATCTCTCGTTGATTGATTTCATTTTTGTTTGAACAAAGCTTTAGTATTTACTTATATTGTTTAATCATTTCAAACACAAAATTGCCGGGGTGACTTTAATTAAACTTCTGTCCATTGTTGGGATTGACGAATGAGAGAATGTCTTGAGCATGGAGATAACAAAACAACGCGCGACATATCACTGGCTTGTGTCTAATTGTTATGTACTTAATCTTGTCTGTTTGCTATCGTCTCTTTAGATAATTTACGATTCTTCAGCTGGGAATACCGTCTTCTTGACTTGCGATTGGCGGAGATTTCAAAGCACTTTGAAGCTTCACAGCACGCTATATAATCGTTCATCTTTGAACTACCAAAAGACCCAAACAACACCAGATGACCATCATGATATCTTCCCAAATTAAAAGAATTCTATTTTCTTTGTTTGTCTTGATATTGGGAAAGGTTTCAACGCAATCCAATGTGATCGAAGGCATTTGCAATTGGAACATGAGGTTAGTGTATTAGATATTTTTATGTTTTTGTTTTAAAATCATATTTCAGAATAATATTATGCCATAACTCTTCGTTTACTTGGCCACAGTTTTTGTAAACTACACTTTTGTGGAGAAGTGAGAGAGATTGGCCAACGGAGCAAGGCCTGTTCACCGTATAGTAATCAGTTCACCAGTTTGCCTTGGAAACACGTCATTTAGAAGATTCAAGTGTTCAATAATTTCACGCTTTAATCATTACAGCTGAAATCTAGTTCCCAAAATCCAACAAGTCAGTTATTAACAGCTGATTTTCGAAAGCATTCGTTGTAGACCAGCTCTGTATTCTTCTAGAGTTTAGTGAGTGATTACTGTTATAAACACAGACATGTTTATATATCTCGTTTTCTTACACTAGCTGTTACGCGAATAGGCTGAATATCCTCAGACATCTAAAGCATTAAGACCAGTTTAATTTACTTGGAAAGCATAAAGTGTTTAGTAGTAGATATAGCCGTATATACTGGCTATCATCTGAGAATAAACTATGAGAGTCAAGTATGAGAAAGCACAAAAGAGAACGAGTACGAAAAAGAACTCTTTGTATAAAGAATTCACAATAGCTGATTTATGTAAACAAGAAATATTTTGCCACGTTTAATCTGTGCTAGAGTCATAATTAGAAGAATTTAAATCGTATATATATATATATATATATATATATATATATATATATATATATATATATATATATATATATATATATATATATATATATATATATATATTGCTTTTCTTGGACTAAAATTAGAAATCATTTGATGTAGTTTGGTCTTCTATAAACTATCTAAGTTCTTCAATGTGCAATCCTGATGTGTTGAAAATATTTCCGTTTGAGGTAATTCACACGTGTTCGACCGTTATCTACCGTCAATCAATATTTTACAGCTGCCGATCCATTTCTATTCATACCTTTGTCTTCTTAGAATATTTTCTGACTAGAAAGTAATGATTTTTCTTGAAACATGTTGCAGTTATGTCGTCTTTGTTCACAATTGAAACAGGCGAGGACATTATGCAGTACATTAGATTTTGCCTTGGGGTGTTTACTGCCACTTATGCCTCTCTGATAACTGACTTGTATGACCAGTGTTCTTCTTAACAGTGTTTTCACAACATTAAAAAGATAAATGAAGGTTTGACTTCGGGTGCACGGTGTAAATGAACTTTCTTATTTTGTTGTTGACGCACCGATCATTCTCCAATTTCATTTGGAGCACATTCTTCTCATACCATTATTTTTAATCAGATTTTTATCAGCTTCTTATGCCTACACTTGAAGGTTCATACGTGACATGATCTTTTGGCGTTTAGAAATGTCTCTGGGTTGCTCTGAAAATGTCTGACTATAGTTTAGATTTCTCGCTCGACACCAAATATTTACCTCAAACTATTCTCGTGAATGCAACGGGAGAAAAATGGCTGTAAATTGTAGTCCATTTGTTAAAAATGAGATGAAATTGCCACGACAAACTGGCATCAACTGCATTTTGACATACAATTTGGCGCAAAACTGCAAAAGACGTTCAAATACATGACGTACTATATATATCGTATACTGTGTGATATCTCTGGCTGTGTTGTTTGCTGTTGTAACTTGTAAAACGCAATGAAGCGTTCAATTACACAATTCGAAATAATTTCCAGATTATAGATCGTATATCTGTGCAGAACATTTAGCTCTGTATGTTTGTGGATCCGCTTGTATGACCAACTTGATAATTTTTTATTTTAAAAGATGTTCACAAAAGTTGCCAAGATATTTGGCGGGAAGAGCGACATACAGCTGGATATAAATACCAGCTTTAACGCCGGCAGGAAATGATAATTTTCGACATTCCGCACTAACTAATATAACTGTGGGACACCAGGCTATCACAAAGATCACGTCTGATTTCATCTTATATTTACTTCGTAATAATTACAGTAATTCCATTCAGACCGAAACATTTAATCAAACCAAACAATAGTTAGCTTTAAGTTATATTTTCCAGCCAATGCAAATATGCATGATTTACTAGAACTTCAAATTTCTCAGGCCCCTTGTAGTTTACTGTAGCGCAGTTGGTAATCAATTACTATTGACCCCAGGAAACAACGTGTAACCACAATACTATTGATATGTTTGTAGCAGTGTTATTTAACAAAATTCCGAATGAAATTAGAATGTAGAATGTTTTTCATTCCATACTTAAATTAACTCATTTCCTTTCGTCTTTACATGCTTGGATCTACTCGATCAATTGCTTAATGCCATTTAGTGAATTACAATTCTTCAGTCACAGAGCATGAAGTGATCAACCTTGTACAACAGACTTTTTGAGCGCTATTTCTTTTTTAGAACTATATACGTGTTCTTGCATTTAAAATAAAGTTTTTTATTGTCTTCATGAGCCTGACTTAAAACTAAGTTTAATTAACTCTATTCCAAAGTTCGATGAAATATATATTCTCTTCAGCATCATAAAATACTGTATTGTATATATTTTCCTGCATGCATACTGTACTTCATATATATTCACTAAATTGTATTGATATGTACATCTTATTTTACAGCAGTGGCAAAAAACTAGTTCCTGCCAGTGTCTTTCCTGTACGTTTTTTTGCTTGCAAAGGAGGAAAACTGACGTGGAAGAAGCCTTATGGCGGAGTTCAAATCACCTTCCAGAGCGAAGTTCCCAAGACAACTCAAGGCAGTTATCAAGTGTGTTTAACCGCAAAGGTTATTGGTATAAACATTTTCTTCAAACTAGGTAACAAGTTTAAAACTCTTCGCCGCCACGACGATAGGAAAACGTCGTCAGAGATGTGCGTTCTCTCGGATACTAAGATAATCTTCATATTTCTTGAAGCCACGGACGATGTATCGATTACGAAGTCAGCAATCTTTACTTATAGAACATTATTTAAGCTAAAAGGCAAAGGACGACGTCGACCCAAAGAATGTAAACCATGCAGACCACAAGAAGTAATCAGAAGCTTTTGTGATAGCGATTTTGGTGAGCAAGTGTTTGTTTTTTTCTTGTGCATGTAGAAACTATAGGAAACTCGGTGAGTCTGCCTGCGATGACGTAGTGTGCGTCACCAGCTAAATCTGTCAGTTACAATGTCGTTGCCTGAATCTTAAACTACTGTAAGACATTTGGAGTCAACTCGTTTAACGTTTGTTATAATAATAATAATTGATGGTTTAATAGGATATTCTCGCACCAAAGGTGAATTGCAATATGTTTACAGACAGTTATTTGACTTTTCTATTTATTCTCCAGCTGTTCTTGGTTATGTGAAATCAGTTATTCCTATTGGAGATGGACGAAAGAGAGGCGAAGCAATGGTGGTAGCAAACAAAATTCTTCACCAAACAGTCGAGATTTTTCAGAAGTCACCAAGTAGTTCAGAAATTATCGGAAACGTAAATTTTCCTTTGTACTGTCACTGGAAGAAACGCTCAAAGCATGGCTATCTTTTTACAGGAAATTTAAAAGAAGGACTGGGTCCCGTAATTCACTGTCGGATTAAGTTTAATCTGTGGAGAAAACTTCATAAACGTGTTTGTAAAATTAAACCGGCAGTTCATACTTAAGATAACATCGACGTCGATAGCTCAGCACTAAATAAGTTATACGTGCATGAGCAGATGCATGTATTCACAAACAATAATCTCTTTCTATTAAAATATAATGTCATGTCATCTTTTTTATCCGTTTTGATCTGGAAGATGGTTCCTCAATTTTGGTCGTTTTTTTAAAAAATTTTTTGTCACATCTATATAATCATCTGTTCATACAATTATTGTTTGTGAATACTTCTATTAAGATAATTTATTTCTTCTGAGCTAGTTGACTAGTTTATTCCAGACCTAGTTTAAGCTTTGACTCCGATGCATGCAATGCCAGGAGATCGTGCATGCCGCCCCGCTCCTTGTGTTGTAACTTGTAAGCTCACAACAACGTTATTACACAATCCAAATAATTTATTATATTATAACTAATGCAAACACAAACCCTTAATCGTAGATATAAAGCTAATACAATGCTAAAAACCACTCAGACTTATTGTTTATATTTTACAACATGAGGAACGAGTGCACTAAAGATGGGGTCATTCCGGTGGAATATATACTACTAAACAGCTCAATAAATAAGCTTCCGTAGCGCTATCAAGTTGGAAGGCATAACGTTGGCGTGCTGGGGGCATTCCTTTTTGTTTTTGTTTTAATTTCTGTTGTTACAAATTTGAGAAACTATGTGCAAAGCATAGCTCTAACTTTCAAATAGAAAGCACAAAGTATTATATATATATACGGAAATAATTTCTAGGATATTTGTAATATATATAATGATCTCCAGTAAATTTAACCTAGTGCATAAATATTTTAATCCCTTGATAACAAGGTTTATTGCTTGATGTAAATGAATAAATTGGTTTTAACAGATAAACAGTGGTCTAATTTGTATGTATGTATGTATGTATGTATGTATGTATGTATGTATGTATGTATGTATGTATGTATGTATGTATGTATGTGTGTGTGTGTGTGTGTGTGTGTGTGTGTGTGTGTGTGTGTGTGTGTGTGTGTGTGTGTGTGTGTGTGTGTGTGTGTATGTATGTATGTATATATCGGTACAGTGTATTGTATTGTATTAAAGGATATATAGTTGTGAGTAGCTTTTTTCTTATTTTAATTTTTATAACCTAATTTTTCGATTCAAGGCATTTTACCTTTATCATTTATATGTATTTATACGGTTGAATATTCGAATTTTCACGCTGCAAAGCAGCTACCAGTGGTGTGTGAGAATTAAAGGTTTTTGAAAGAGTGCAATGCAAAGTCAAATTATTTTTACCATAATTGAAAGGCTTCAGTATCAATCAATATTTGCATGCAGAGATGCTGAATGATGCAATCAGTGATCGAGGTGAGTCAGCCTATTTAAGTGATCAAAGCGTGCCATCACCTTAAATTCAGTCTTGTACCATGAACATATTTTAATTTGTTTAGATTACAATGTAAGATAAGTTTCAAGTGCAGGTCTTGATCACATTTGGTATGCATTTGGTTTGCAGATTGCATTCCAATGAAGCATCAGAGAGGACCAGGGGCGTAGCCAAGGGGGGGTGAGGGGGGGTGGTCGCTCCCCCAATGGTCTCCAAGAATGTTCTCGTGAAAAGTTTAAATCCGTGGAGAAACTTGTAGGGAGGGGGGGGGGGGGGTACAGTTGTTTTAAGTCCAAGTGAGTAGATAGTTGATGTGTTATATATATTGCAGGCATGCATATGCTATAAATTACAATAGTAAGGGTCTATACAAAATCAGTGCTTCCAACCTGTTTTTACATTTACAACTCGTTTATAAATAAATCTAAAGATATTCTGACGTACGTGTATCATTCTATGTTCTGGTTTGATTTCAACAAAATTATGTAATTTATTGCTTTCAGATTACTCTTAAATACTTGCCTCAAAATGCAGGAAATCGTGTTTCCGAGACCCTAGAAATCCAAAATTTTCCAGGGGGGCATACCCCCAGACCCCCCTAGGAGACCGAGGTTCTCACCCCCCCCCAAACCCTGGCTACGCCCCTGGAGAGGACAGTCATGTACACACGTAAAAACGCACAAGCTGTTACAGACCTGAAAGCAAGTTGTTGCAATGCTGTTCAACAGGCTGTCACCGTGAGGTATTCGCACTGGCTGTCCCAGTCTGTTAACATGTCTGTAACAGGTTGTTGGCAACTTGTAACATGGCTGATGACTCCAACAGACTGATGACAAGTTGTATCCAACAACCTGTTACCTCTGTGCACTTAACAAGTTGTTAACAGGTTAATGCTAACAAAGCTGTAGCAGCTTCTTGAATGAACAGCATTGTTACAACCTGTTAAAGGACTTGCTACAAGCCTGTTGAGAACACATCCTGTTGACAAGCTGTGAGATTTTTATGTGTGTACTCTGAATAAAATTACACTAATTAACAATCATATTAAAAAATTACACCTGGACTCTAACCTTTTGGAAATCATCTTGCTTGATATTGCAGCTTGGTGAAAAGTTAATCCAATGTTTGCTATGAATCCATAGATTTCAAAATAATTAGATTCAAAAGATCCAATGATGGTTATTGTACAATTAAGAAACTCAAGTATCACTCCAAATGCAAGCCATTCTTTCTCTTGTGTTGACATTGCCAATATTCTGGTATTACAGCTTTTGAAGCCTTTTCTTCTGTAAAGCTCAATTACTATACAATTAAAAAAACCTGCTTAATAAGTTTTTCAGGAAACACAAGCTGTTACCAATTTCACTTTCTAAGTGTCATTTTCAAAATAATATTATTATCCTGAATGTTTCAGACAAAATGGCAAAAAGTGGCACCTTGTTCAGACATTCTGAGAGAAGCTCAAGCATGCCTTGGCTTAGAACCACCCTTCCCTGGGAAACTTGGGTTAGGCCTCACCCCTTTAATCAGTAATGTTTTGCTGCCAGCTAGTCCCCAGTACTTTGAAACATGTTCTGACACCAATGTTAATGCCACCCACCATTCTTAATTTGAACATTTAATAATTAAACTTGTTAACATTAACAATATTTCTCTGATTTAATCCACCACTTTTTTAGAATAATTTGAACTGTGTTACATACCCTAATCAGGTTTTGAAAAACAGAAAAATTTTCTGAATAATTATACTTTTATTGTGTACAGGCCAATGAATTTTAAAAATATGAATTATGGAACTAATTTTCAGAATAATTTACTAATTACTATATGCAGATTTAATATATATATTTACATAAGTTCCAAAAATGTCAGTCCACAATTTAATAGTTTTGGCCAAGCCTCAAGTCTCACTAAATTTTATAAAATGTTTTAAAAGTGAACTTACATATTCAGTGCAAGGAGAACCCTCAGGTCTGGTACTCAAACATAATTATCTATCAATACCAGAGTTTTGAAGGAAAGCATTGTCGAAAACAGCAGAAAAGTCGAGTTCAAAGCATTCTTTTACTTCAACGAAACTCAGTTACTATAAAGTGGGTTTGTCAAAAGCACATGAAGCTAAAAAATGTTAGCTTGGATAACCAATACTCGTCACAATATTCGTCAAAAACTCTTTTAATCTTCACTGACACTTTCTCCAAAGACCAAATGTCTTTCATAAGGTCTAGCTTCCACCTGGAAGAAAGACTCTACCGAAAGAGAGTCGACATACTTGTTCAGAATTTAGTTCAAATCCAAGCGAAATTACTCAATTGACAAATTAGAAAGGAAATTAGAAACAAAACAAAGGCAATTACCTTGCAGAAGTGCTTTAAAAACATTTCAACGACGAACATGTCTTTTGTTGGGTGAAAACGGTTAGAAAAATACGTAGTTCTTCCCCAAATGTGCCAAAATTCTTCTCCAAATGCCCCAAGTGCTGTCAGTTTGTTTGGGGCCCGCGTCGAAATACTGCTCTGTGATTGGCTAGCGGGGGAAATGGGGGGTTCTGATTGGTTAAAGTACCAAAGACAACCCCAAAACATGGTAAAAATTGTTGGGTTTTTTATGAAAAAGTTAGCCTGCGAACCAGACGTATTTTCCTGCCCTCGTTGCCTCCCGCGAAAAAGTATGATCAGCAAAAAAACCCCTTCAAACCGACGTTACCTAATAATATAAGCAACTTATTTGTAGCACAATGTGACTGTGCAGAATTGAGTTTTGCTGGTAAAATTCAGTTAATTTTGAATTAAACAAGCAAAAATGTCTTGTTATGCCAACAGTGTGTTCTTAGTATCTGGGGTTATCTTTATAGGGTGGAGGGGGATGGAGGGGGGATGGAGGGGGGCATGCTCTCAGGCCTGCAGGTACCCGGTAAATGAGGGTTTGGTCAGAGGTTGTCATCATGTCTGTGTACAGGCAGTGGAGGATGGTATGGGAGGACGTCATGTCTGTGTATAGGCAGTGGAGGAGGGTATGGGAGGACGTCATGTCTGTGTATAGGCAGTGGAGGATGGTATGGGAGGACGTCGTGTCTGTGCATAGGCAGTGGAGGAGGGTATGGAAGGTTGTGACTCTGTCTACGTATAGGCAGTGGAGCAGGGTATGGGAGGTTGTCGTGTCTGTGTATAGGCAGTGGAGGAGGGTATGGGAGGTCGTTGTGTCTGTGTATAGGCAGTGGAGGAGGGTATGGGAGGTTGTCGTGTCTGTGCATAGGCAGTGGAGGGTATGGAAGTTTGTGACTCTGTCTACGTATAGGCAGTGGAGGGTATGGGAGGTTGTCGTGTCTGTGTACAGGCAGTGGAGGAGGGTATGGGAGGTTGTCGTGCCTGTGTACAGGCAGTGGAGGAGGGTATGCGAGGTTGTCATGTATGTGCATAGGCAGTGGAGGAGGGTACGGGAGTTTGTCGTGCCTGTGTACAGGCAGTGGAGGAGGGTATGGGAAGTTGTCATGTCTGTGCATAGGCAGTGGAGGAGGGTATGGGAGGTTGTGACTCTGTCTGTGTATAGGCAGTGGAGGAGGGTATGGAAGTTTGTCGTGTCTACGTATAGGCAGTGTAGGAGGGTATGGGAGGTTGTCATGTCTGTGCACAGGCAGTGGAGGAGGGTATGGGAGGTTGTGACTCTGTCTGTGTATAGGCAGTGGGGGAGGGTATGGAAGTTTGTTGTGTCTACGTATAGGCAGTGTAGGAGGGTATGGGAGGTTGTGACCATCTCTGTATAGGCAGTTGAGTAGCTAGGCTATGGGAGGTTGTGACCATCTCTGTATAGGCAGTTGAGTAGCTAGGGTATGGGAGGTTGTGACCATCTCTGTATATATAGGAAGTGGGTATGGGAGGTTGTCCCAGAGATCTGCATTCTGCAAAGTCATCCATCGATACAAGGAAAACTAAGAATAATAATTATAAGTAAATATGGTACTGTACTCACCCAGGTTGGAGGGCAATGAGTAACTTGTATTGTATAACTTGTAAAATGATGACTAAGCTGAAAGCAACTGAATCAGGGTTTATATAATTAAGGTGATGGAGCCAGTGTTCCTGGATCTGACAGAAAGACTGCTGATCAGCTACACATTACTGTTACTTCTTTTATTGTGGTATAATAAAATACACATAAAATATGATGATAAATATCAACTAGTAGAACGTATAAGAACATCTCTGAGTGCAGCGTACAAAGTAGGGTAATATATTCCAATCACTTAGATCAACTACATTTACATTTGACCAAAACCTAATGTAAGAACTAAAACATAGGGAGGAAATGCATCAGGCTTTTGGCTACCTACATGAAACCTGTCGAAAGCCTTTGATATGGGTAAGAGAACATTACACTTTAAGAATAATGTATAATTATTCTAAAATTAAAAAGAATATTTGTGCATAAACTTTTAGTTACCAGAATACAGTGTTTATCAGTTAAATAAAAATACATTATCACAATTAAAAGCATTAATGCTGATTGCATGTGAGTACATTGAATTCTGATAAATGTAGTTGTTTGCATTGTGTCAATTCCTACTTGACACAGGGCCAAGTATAAGTTCAGTCAAGTCAAGGTTATTTTAATACTCGTTGACAACAGCTCTTCTACAAGGTTCATAATTATTATCTCACAATTTGCTGTCTGGGATCCCATGTTAAAAGTTATTAGTGTTAAATTTATTACGGTTTAATTTTTTACGGTAAATAAGTGAAATGTGATTGGTTAATACCAAAAATAAACAGTACCATACCTTTAATTTACAACGGACAAAGAACTTGATTTGAGCATTAAAAATATGGTCCTGTGTGAACTCATCGGGGCCAAGTAAGTGGACACAATGCAAACAATGATCAAAATTCAGTGCAGTCAGTGCACTCAGATGCAATCTGACAGCAGTATTATGGTACAGTAATAGTATTATTCAGATACAGCTAGAACTGTTTTTAAAAATTGTCTAATGTGATGAGTAGTCTATTGTATGTATTTCTAAAGTCTTTTAATTGTCACAAGTTACATGTCTACAGTATATCAACTGCAATATACTGTACCATATATATCTGTATCATACCTGATATGATGCAGGCTTTTACATTCATTTTTGCATTTTGTAAACTTATAATTATAATTATAAATAAGACAAACACTAACCTCAAGCCAGTCCAGAAATCATTTGCATTTTTATAATTTCCCTCTTCACCCCATTGCTGTAAGTAGACACTATTGAAATATCAAACACACCATCTTTACAAACAAAATCTAAGAATTGTTCAGTGCTACCACCAACTCCAAAATAATAACTCTTGGCGGCAACAAAAACTACTCCATCTGGCTTCACGCTGTGCTTGATAATGTCATACAATAAACATTGCATATCAATATTATAAATAGTCTCTGATGTAAGAATGATATCATAAGATGCAGGTTGCAGTAAAGAAATC
Organism: Corallium rubrum; assembly: GCA_964035015.1. Classification (NCBI taxonomy): domain Eukaryota; kingdom Metazoa; phylum Cnidaria; class Anthozoa; order Scleralcyonacea; family Coralliidae; genus Corallium; species Corallium rubrum. The sequence continues at coordinate 12,249,779 of OZ036011.1, forward strand.
ATGGAGCTCCAGTCACCAGAGGAAAACTGACAGGTCTTCTGCACAGCTTCAAGCAATGTCTGCATCTTGGAAAGACAAGATTTCGCAGAACTTAAATTTAATGCCACATTAGGAATAGTGAAAACCTTCAAAACTTCTTCATTGTAATCTTGGAAATGAACAGTTGCACCATGTAACAAGGTATAAATACCAGGAAGTCCAGCACCACAACCTAACTCCAGCACTTTCTTGCCAGCTAGTTGTTTTTGGTTAAAATTTTTATGAAGATATTTGACAAGATCCCAAGAACATTCCCAAATCTTCATGCCACCTTCATAACGTAAAGGAATAAGATCCGTGTTGCATTTCAAAGCTTCATTTGTTCCACTGGATAAAAACTCAGACGAATCTTTTATTAAACTTTCCACGTATTTCACAGAAAAATGTCGAAGAGAGAGAAAATTTTCACTTCCAGATTTTGGTAGTTCAACACATTGTATGTTAGACTGGTAGCCATCAAGGTTTTCATTTAATTGTTTTTTACTAGGAGTTATAAACTTTGCTTTCTTCCTCGCGCTTTCAATCACCTCTTTGTGTTCTAGTTTCTGTTGTTTTGACAAGGTATCGACATTACTTTCAGAAATGTCGAAGTTGAAACAAAAACTTGCCGCCATATTTCTCTGTGTCAACTCTACCCCAGGCCATTCTCTCTTTGCTTTATTTAACAGAATTTTAGAAAGAAATTTCAAGTTTGAAGTTTTCTTCATTAGTTCATTCTAGTTTTAAGATGACAGAAGACTTGCTGATGCACGAGAAACGTGAAAAAAGACCTTGTAGAGTTTGTACAGATTTCAAATCATGGATGAAGCAAAAACGAGGCAGTGGACAGGTATAAATGATAATCATATTTCATTATTTCTACAGTCAAATTAGTAAATAATATTTCTCCAGTGTGTAAAATTAAAATACTGTGAGCGTATATTGTTGATGAGGATATCCTCTTTGTCACTGACATATTGTTTTCTATTCCATAATATGCCATGGTTTCTTACAATATACAGTCACTGTACATGTGGCAATAACTCCAGAATCATAATTATTCCTGGTAGCCAAATGCACCACTTCTAATTAATAAGTGGTTACCTAATGACCAGCAAATCTAAAAACTTGAAACAACAGTTAAATTTTATCTCTTGACTTAACTGTACATATAGTGAATTGGTGATTAATTGATTATGGATTCCTACGTTGAGTGAACAAGTTACCCTAAATGGAAATGATGAATATACTATGAAGACAGAGTGGCCTGAGAGAAAGATACATTGTCATCATTGTCACAACTCTTTCATGATCACCTGTAAACCTGATAGGTAGTGCATCAAGGTAGTGCATCAGAGTAGTGCATCTGCCATCAGAGTAGCTAGTGCATCAGGGTAGTGCATCAGGGTAGTGCATCAGAGTAGTGCATCAGGGTAGTGCATCAGGGTAGTGCATCAGAGTAGTGCATCAGAGTAGTGCATCAGAGTAGTGCATCAGAGTAGTGCATCAGAGTAGTGCATCAGAGTAGTGCATCAGAGTAGTGCATCAGAGTAGTGCATCAGTGTAGTGCATCAGAGTAGTGCATCAGAGTAGTGCATCAGAGTAGTGCATCAGAGTAGTGCATCAGAGTAGTGCATCAGAGTAGTGCATCAGGGTAGTACATCAGAGTAGTGCATCAGAGTAGTGCATCAGAGTAGTGCATCAGAGTAGTGCATCAGAGTAGTGCATCAGAGTAGTGCATCAGAGTAGTGCATCAGAGTAGTGCATCAGAGTAGTGCATCAGAGTAGTGCATCAGAGTAGTGCATCAGAGTAGTGCATCAGAGTAGTGCATCAGAGTAGTGCATCAGAGTAGTGCATCAGAGTAGTGCATCAGGATAATGCATCAGAGTAGTGCATCAGAGTAGTGCATCAGAGTAGTGCATCAGAGTAGTGCATCAGAGTAGTGCATCAGAGTAGTGCATCAGAGTAGTGCATCAGAGTAGTGCATCAGGGTAGTGCATCAGGATAATGCATCAGAGTAGTGCATCAGAGTAGTGCATCAGAGTAGTGCATCAGAGTAGTGCATCAGGGTAGTGCATCAGAGTAGTGCATCAGGGTAGTGCATCAGAGTAGTGCATCAGAGTAGTGCATCAGAGTAGTGCATCAGAGTAGTGCATCAGAGTAGTGCATCAGGATAATGCATCAGAGTAGTGCATCAGAGTAGTGCATCAGGGTAGTGCATCAGGGTAGCGCATCAGGGTAGTGCATCAGAGTAGTGCATCAGGGTGGTAGGTCTACTTCACAGTAGTTTATGGTTTGGGGGCTTAGTGAACTCTACCAGTAACTTTCTGATTCTAGACAAGACAGTCAAGCACGTCACAAACTGTTGATGTTTCAACTGGCATTGAACCACTCTCTCCAGCAGAAGCTCCATCAACGGAATGTCCATTGGATCTTAGTGAACTTGGTCGTGGAACTTGGGGATTCTTACACACAATGGCAGTGTATTATCCAGACAAACCAACAGCTGAACAGCAGCAAAATATGACACAATTTATTAAGTCTTTCTCAATGGTATTTCCATGTCAAGACTGTGCTAAAGATCTACAGGAAAGGTAGAAACTTGTTTGATTTAAATCTACATTATTTTAAATAGTTTATGGTATATATTGGTAAGTATAATATCAATACAAACAATACAAACACTGGGTTCTTTACAAGCAGTGGACAAACTTCCTAAATCTGTACGCCCATTGCATTTGGGGAAATACAATTCTTTTCACAAGCCGACAGATAATTTATAATTTTCTAAAATACAGTAATCAATTTCATGATCATGGATATTACGTTGTTAAGATGACAGTGTTCTAGTTCCTGACTCTTTCTTTACTGTTTCATTCTGTTTTTACTGAACTATTTGTACAGGAGCTGAGAGTATGTATGTACGTTGTATTTTGTCACCTATTGTATTGTACTGTTTTATTTTATTTTAGGTTAGAAAGAACACCTCCATTGACAGAAAACAGGGTGAAACTGTCACAATGGCTATGTCGTATTCATAATGAAATAAATAAAAGATTAGGGAAAGGTGAATTTGATTGTTCAAAAGTCGATGAACGATGGAGGGATGGTTGGAAGGATGGATCATGTGATTATTAAATGTTCAGAAAAGAACAATGACAACAGCTGGAGCTAATACTGCGCAGTATATGGCAACCAATTATAGACAAGTTTTTAGTTTGCTAGTCAAACTAATCAGACAAAACACTGGTGTGTCCTCATACTCAATAGAGATATGCATCAGGTCTGGAAACTCAACTGAAACATCAATTAAAGTGGTTAACAAATGAGCTGCTGTCAGAAGTTTATGTTGAACCACCCCTTACACCCTGCACATCCTTTGTTTTAGGTTTATTAATATTTAAATAGCATGGTTGAGTGATTGAACTGAAACCTAGCTATATGTACACTGTTATAATTAAATGAAGAATTACTCAAGCAAAGGAACAGAGTAGACTGACTCACTCCCAATATTGATGGCTGTGATGGTCATGATGTTTGTGATGGCCGTAATGGTCATGATGTTTGTGACGGCTGTGATGGTCATGATGTTTGTGACGGCCGTAATGGTCATGATGTTTGTGATGGCCGTAATGGTCATGATGTTTGTCATGGCCGTAATGGTCATGATGTTTGTGATGGCCGTAATGGTCATGATGTTTGTGATGGCTGTAATGGTCATGATGTTTGTGATGGCTGTAATGGTCATGATGTTTGTGATGGCCGTAATGGTCATGATGTTTGTGATGGCCGTAATGGTCATGAAATGATAGAGAAATAAATAAATAAATGATAGAGAAAGAAATAAAATGATAGAGAAAGAAATAAAACAATAGAGAAAGAAATAAAACGATAGAGAAAGAAATAAAACGATAGAGAAAGAAATAAAATGATAGAGAAAGAAATAAAATGATAGAGAAAGAAATGAAATGATAGAGAAATAAATAAAATGATAGAGAAAGAAATAAAAGGATAGAGAAAGAAAGTAAAATGATAGAGAAAGAAATAAAATGATAGAGAAAGAAATGAAATGATAGAGAAAGAAATAAAATGTCAGAAAGAAATAAAATGATACAGAAAGAAATGAAATGAAATGATATAGAAAGAAATGAAATGATAGAGAAAGAAATGAAGCAATAGAGAAAGAAATAAAATGATACAGAAAGAAATCAAATGATAGAGAAAGAAATGAAGCGATAGAGAAAGAAATCAAATGATACAGAAAGAAATGAAATGATATAGAAAGAAATCAAATGATAGAGAAAGAAATGAAGCGCTAGAGAAAGAAATCAAATGATAGAGAAAGAAACAAAATGACAGGGAAAGAAATAAAATGATAGAGAAAGAAACAAAATTGACAGGGAAAGAAATAAAATGATAGGGAAAGAAATGAAATGATAGAGAAAGAAATCAAATGATAGAGAAAGAAATGAAGCGATAGAGAAAGAAATCAAATGATAGAGAAAGTAACAAAATGACAGGGAAAGAAATAAAATGATAGAGAAAGAAATGAAATGATAGAGAAAGAAATCAAATGATAGAGAAAGAAATGAAATGATAGAGAAATAAATAAAATGATAGAGAAAGAAATCATTGATAGAGTAAGAAATGAAATGATAGAGAAAGAAATCAAATGATAGAGAAAGAAATAAAATGATAGAGAAAGAAAGTAAAATGATAGAGAAAGAAATAAAATGATAGAGAAAGAAATAAAATGGCAGCGCCATATGTGGCTTAGCTGTTTACTTTATGTTAATTTATGTTAATTCATATCTAGGGAATAACTCCTATATAAGGATATGTCTTCCTTATTAGGAAAGCACGCTTCTCTCGTTATTCCCATCGTTACTTCGGCTCTCTATTATATAGCCATTGTTGTACTCTAGTTTATATTAAACCGAGTTTGGTTATCGTTGTACCGAGTGTTTCCTTCCTGACTGGCGTGGTGGCAGCGGTCAACTATCATTTTACTGTCCTACGATCTTCGACACAGTGGAGATCATAAATTTTACAGCTCAGAAGGAAGTTCCTCGCACCTATAAAACAAGGCATCAACGAGACAGCTTGTACATTCGCTGTTCCAAAAGACTGAACTCAACCCGGGTACCAAGGCTAAAGTGAAGCCATTCTTGGAATCAAGACTTCAGCGAACCGTAAGTCTGTACTTTTATTAAATTTAATTGTTTCGCCGTACCGTGTCAATGTCAGGCATTCGTGCTCCAAAACAATGGTCGCTGACCAAGCAAGAAACAATAACCTCTTTCGAAGCTTGGCGTCAGAATTTAAAATACTCATTATCGCTCGACCCCAACTTCGCCCCGTTTTTTGTTGATGGCGCTTCGTGGCTGAAGAAAACACCTTCTGCTCCTTTACGCGGTTTCGAAAGTGATGGGGAAGACGTACCTACAGCTAGACGTCGTACTGCTGAGCAAAAAGTGACACATTTAGAGCTTTTGCTTGGCCAAATCGCCAACTACTGCCCGGTTATATCTCGAAACACCATCACCAAAACTGCGACATCCACAACAGCAATATGGCAAGCAATTCGATCCCATTACGGCTTCCAATCAACAGGAGCCCATTTTTTGGCCCTTGATAACATTCACTTGGAGCCTGGTGAGCGTCCAGAAGATCTTTATCAACGACTAGTAGGCTTTGTCGACGATAACCTACTGGCAGCCAATGGGGGTATTCGACACCATGGAGAAGTAGTTACATCTGATGAGGAGGTGACCCCTTCTCTTGAAAATTTAATAACTCTGACATGGCTCCGACTGGTACACCCCAGCTTACCTGCTCTCATTAAACAACGATATGGTGCTGAGCTTCGTTCACAGACACTAGCTTCGTTAAAACCAGAGATATCTCTAGCCTTAGACAGCCTCCTTGATGAAATTCACTCATCAGATGAAGCTAAAGTACTGCGTACAGCATTCAAGAAGCAAAATTTCAACAAAACCCACCCATCACCAACTTATAACCGAGCCCACCGCCCAAATACCTCACAGCCTTCTAAAACCAAAGGAGCACCACCAACAAAGAACTGTCCCTTGTGCAAACAAGCTGAGCGTCCACAGTATCAGCATTACCTGAGCAAATGTCCTTACCTTCCACACGAAGATCGTCAGTATTTAGCACGTTCACGTCAAGTCCTTAGTCCTGAAGACAACATGGATGACAAGCCCCTCTCTGATTCAGAACTTGAAGGCCTTCCCAGTTGCCATAGCTACCACATCAAAACCACTACCCAGCGTGTCACTATCACACAGTCTCCTCTTCTAAAAGTATTTTACTGTCATCATCCACTTCAACTAACGCTAGACACTGGTGCCGAAACCAGTATGATCAAAACCCAGGTCGCTAAAGCAATCGGAGCAACTATTAAGAAAACCAACCAAAGCGCTCTCCAAGCCGACGGTGTCACCCCTCTAGCAGTAGTGGGAGAAGTTCATCTAAGCCTAACACGTAATAATATGAGTCTACAACTAGATGCTCTAGTTGTTGACAACCTTGATGTTGATGTGTTAGCTGGAACCCCATTTATGACTGTCAATGACATTTCCATTCGTCCTTCCAAACAACAAATCACTATCCAGGGGTCAGACATCTCCTATTATGGTTCACCCTCGCCCAGTCCTACAGCGAACAACATCAGACATACTCAAGCAAGTGTCCTTCGTGCCCCTTCTCTATCAACTGTAGTCTGGCCTGGCAACTACCTAGAATTGGATGTTCCCAGTGACATTGATCCAGATGCCACTTTAGCCGTGGAGTCTCGCCCAGATTGCTCAAAGTCCACTGGAAGTTGGCCCCACCCACACATCATTGAAGCTGTTGCTGGAAAGATCCGGATAGTCAATGACACAGATGAACCCAAAAGTGTTCCTCGCCATGACCATCTGTGCCAAGTCCTCCCCACCCACATACCCAACTCCACCGAGCACAGTGTGCCACCCATTAGCACCAGTCTTCCACCACGCATCACACAAACCAAGTCATCTTTTGTGAAGCTTGATCCTGATACCATTCTACCTGACAGCACACGCTTACAATTCCAGCGCTTACTCGAATCATACGATGAAGTATTTGATTCTACAATCCCTGGGTACAATGGCGCCGTGGGCCCCTTTGAAGCCGTCGTGAACATGGGCCCAGTGCAACCACCACAGCGAAAGGGAAGACTTCCCCAGTATTCTCGTAATAAATTAGTGGAACTGCAACAAAAGTTTGATGACCTTGAATCCCAAGGAGTGTTTCAACGACCCGAAGACCTTGGCATCACTGTGGAGTATTTAAACCCATCGTTCCTCGTCAAGAAGCCTAGTGGGGGACATCGCCTTGTTACTGCATTCGCCGACGTTGGTCGTTACAGTAAACCACAACCATCACTCCTACCAGATGTTGATTCCACCCTACGTACAATCGCCCAGTGGAACTACATTATAGTATCTGACCTAACCAGCGCCTTTTACCAGATCCCATTGACTAAGGCTTCCATGAAGTATTGTGGAGTCGCAACTCCGTTCCGTGGTGTCAGGGCTTACACTCGATGTGCCATGGGCATGCCGGGATCTGAGACAGCCCTTGAAGAGTTAATGTGTCGGGTTCTCGGAGATTGCCTACAAGATGGCATAGCTGCCAAGCTTGCTGATGATTTATACGTTGGTGCTGATACACCCGAAGAACTGCTACAGAATTGGGAACGCATTCTACAAGCCCTCAAAAAGAGCAACCTGAAACTCGCTCCTTCCAAGACTATCATCTGTCCTCGATCTACCACCATATTAGGATGGATTTGGACGCAGGGACGCCTATCTGCCAGTCCTCATCGTATCGCCACCCTTTCATCGTGTCCTCCTCCTGACAAAGTTCGTGATCTTCGTTCATTTATTGGCGCTTACAAGGTTCTCAGTCGAGTCCTACCTTACTGCTCGCACATATTAGCCCCACTGGAGAATGCTATTGCAGGTCAGCAGTCCAAGATCGCATACAGTGGACTGATACACTATCCGAATTGTTCCGTTCAGCTCAGAAATCCCTTTTAACGCATAAATGTATCACCTTACCGCGATCATCCGACCAATTGTGGATTGTGACAGATGGTTCCGTAACTAAACGCGGCATCGGAGCGACCTTGTACGTGTCTCGTAACAACCACCTTCTTTTAGCTGGGTTTTTCAGCGCAAAGCTGAGGAAACATCAAGTCACGTGGCTTCCATGCGAGGTCGAGGCCTTAGGCATTGCTGCCTCCGTGAAACATTTTAGCCCGTTTATTATTCAGTCGAGTCACCAAGCTTGCGTGCTCACGGACAGTAAACCTTGCGTCCAGGCTATCGACAAGCTCCGTCGTGGAGAATTTTCAGCTAGTCCCAGAGTGACATCATTCCTCTCTACAGTTAGCAGATATCAAACAAACATTCAGCATTTGGCTGGATCAGCAAACATTCCATCGGACTTTTCTAGTCGAAACGCACCAGACTGCAACGAGCCACAATGTCAGATTTGCAATTTCATCAACACCACTGAAGATTCAGTTGTCCGTTCGACGACCGTCGAAGACATCCATCGCATGCCACGTCTTCCTTTCACGACCAGATCAGCGTGGATCCAAATCCAGTCAGACTGCCCTGATCTCCGACGAACTCATGCCCATTTGAAACAAGGAACGCGTCCCTCCAAGAAGATCACCAACCTCAAAGATGTCAAACGCTATCTTAACGTCGTTACCATTGCCAACGACGGTCTACTAGTGGTCCGCCGAACCGATCCGTTATGCCCATCAACTGACTCCATTGTTGTCCCTCGCTCTGTCCTCGATGGCCTAGTAACAGCTCTGCATATTAAGCTTGACCATCCTTCGAAACATCAGCTTCAGTTAGTGATGAAACGTTCGTTTTACGCACTAGACATGGCAAAGGCCATTGACCGTGTATGTGACACATGCCACACATGTGTCTCGCTGCAGTCGTTCCCTCAGCCTTTCACACAGCACACCACCGACGATGCACCTGAAGCAGTTGGCCTCTCCTTTGCTGCGGATGTTCTCAGACGCTGTAAACAACTTATTCTGGTTCTACGAGAAACAACCACTTCTTTCACGGTAACATCCACCATCCCTGACGAAAAGAGCTGCACTCTTCGCGACACCTTGGTTACTTTGTGTAGCGGTCTACACCCATTAGAGGGCCCTCCAGCCATCATCAGAGTCGACCCTGCGCCGGGATTTGTTGGTCTACGCGACGACACCACACTCAAGAGTTTCGGTCTATCCTTAGAATTTGGTCGCGTCAAGAACATTAATAAGAATCCGGTGGCCGAGAAAGCCGTAGCTGAACTGGAACAGGAACTCCTCCGCCAAGCGCCGAACGGTGGTCCAGTAACCAACGTCATCCTCGCAGTTGCCACCTCCCGCCTTAATTCACGTCTTCGCAGAGGTGGTATATCGTCCCGTGAGATGTGGACACAGCGGAATCAGTTCACACACGCCCATCTTCCCATGTCCGACAGGAATATTATCGTCAAACAACACAACCAACGGATACAGAACCATCCTTACAGTGAGAAATCTAAAGGTCTTACCAGAAAGCACATCTCCCCAACGTCAATCAAAGTCGGCGACCTGGTATTTCTTCTCACCGATCATGACAAAACTCAATCTCGAAGCAGATATTTAGTCGTATCCGTCGATGGACCTTGGTGTTTTATCAAAAAGTTCTCGGGTAACCAACTGCGATCCTCATCTTACAAGGTTAAAATAACCGAATGCCAGCTGGTTCCAAGTCACTTGCCTTTACCCACACCCACCCGGCATTACGACCTTGACAGTGATGACGACGATATACCTTCAGATCATCCGCTCCCACCAATTGATGTACCTCCAGTATTAACCCTTCCAGCGTCCGATGACAACCCACCAAGTATGCAAGATACTCCTCTATCTAGTTCTGCATCCTCTATTCCTCAAGATAATTGTGATGAGTCCACAAGAAGCAGTAACCGACCTCAACGTGACCGACACCCGCCTAAGTATTTTGAATATGACACTTAGTCTCCGTTCGCTTTGTAACTCCATAGCAAACTTGTACTTTACAGTTGATCTTCTCTAGCAAAATTGTGATAAGAACAAAAGGGAAGCAAAAGAAAAAGATACCACGCCATATGTGGCTTAGCTGTTTACTTTATGTTAATTTATGTTAATTCATATCTAGGGAATAACTCCTATATAAGGATATGTCTTCCTTATTAGGAAAGCACGCTTCTCTCGTTATTCCCATCGTTACTTCGGCTCTCTATTATATAGCCATTGTTGTACTCTAGTTTATATTAAACCGAGTTTGGTTATCGTTGTACCGAGTGTTTCCTTCCTGACTGGCGCAGAAAGAAATAAAATGATACAGAAAGAAATGAAATGATATAGAAAGAAATGAAATGATAGAGAAAGAAATGAAGCAATAGAGAAAGAAATAAAATGATACAGAAAGAAATGAAATGATATAGAAAGAAATAAAATGATATAGAAAGAAATGAAATGATAGAGAAAGAAATGAAGCAATAGAGAAAGAAATAAAATGATACAGAAAGAAATGAAATGATATAGAAAGAAATGAAATGATATAGAAAGAAATAAAATGATAGAGAAAGAAATGAAATGATAGAGAAAGAAATGAAATGATAGAGAAAGAAACAAAATGACAGGGAAAGAAATAAAATGATAGGGAAAGAAATGAAATGATAGAGAAAGAAATGAAATGATAGAGAAAGAAAGCAAATGATAGAGAAAGAAATGAAATAAAATGATAGAGAAAGAAATAAAATGATAGAGAAAGAAATAAAATGATAGAGAATAAAATGGCTAGTAGCAAATAAGTTGATATTAAATGTTTCTAAGACAGAATACATGATGATTGGGTCTCGTAATCAAATACATAACAAAATTTACAGAAGACTCAAATATTACTATTGATGGTAAATCAGTTAAAAGAGTAAAAACTGCTAAAAGTCTAGGTGTGATAAGAGATGAGAAATTAAACTGGGAAAAACATATTGACAGCATTAACAAGAAATTATCAAAATGTATTACTGCTCTTTGGTCTGGGGTAATTGCAATGTGTTGCTACAATTAAAATTACAGAAAATTGAGCAGCCAGAGTAATACTAGTAAGTGGAAATAATTATGAAATGCGTCTGACAGATATTAAAAAAAAATTGAATCGGTAACAACTAAATTATTACCAACTTGAGCAGTTGCTGGTGTTAATGCACAAAATACTCAAAAATGATCCACCTAAAGCTATTACGGAGCTGTGTAAAACTTCAGAAAACCATGTTTACAACCTTCGCAGTAACAAAACCCAGGTCAAATGCAATAAAATACAGCTTTAGTTATGAAGCTGCCAAAATCTGGAATATCTGAAGAACACCTCCCTTACTATAACTGAGAAACTAAACTCAGGGAGGTTTTTAAGGATGAAAACTGTACTATTTTAAATAACTTGAAGTACTAGTAATGATTTTTTCCCTTCCATTTTAATAATGTTAGGATGTAAATAGTCTTTTATTTAGACAATTTAGTTGTAATTACAGTGTAAGCAAACTGTTTTTAAGTCTTTTAATAGTTAGCTAGTTCTACAAGGCTATATGAAAATCCAACATTTTATAGTTTTTTCTTTCTCTTGGATTTTATTGTATTTGTAAATAGTTGATAGGCTACCATGTTTAAATATAGTCCAATAAATAAATAAACAAATAAAATAAATAAGTAGTCATACGTATACAATGTTATTTAATAGGATAAAAATTTCACCCATGGACTACATTGCACATTGTTGCTTGATCATGAAGCTAGTTTTAATTTGTTTTCTTGGAAGAAAATTTCATTTCTGTTCAGTAATGCACAGCCTTGTCAGTTTACAAAGCTTGTTCAGACTGCTGAATAGATGGAAACATGTTGGCCATATAAATTGCCTCATCTGAATATGAAATTGTCCAAAGACTACAGTAAAAACCCGTGTATAAGAACATGTGAATTAAGAACATTTAGGCTAAAATACCCCCATTTTATAAGAACCTTTTTAGCCTAAAAATTATAACATGTTCTTATTTGAGAAACTTCAGTTGAAATAACTGAAAATAAAAACAAGAAATTTTGCACATTTTCTTTTTTTGGTAATGACATAATCATTGTTTTACAAATATTCTAGTTTTGTTGCAGTTTAATTGTTACATAAAGGACCTGGAGATGAATAAGAGGAGGGTTCTTTTTCATTATGTGGTCATATAATTAGTTATAATTAAAGTGTCCATTGTACAAGGCAGGGTTGCCAGTTTGGCTTTTTTTAAGCCAAATTTCTCTAATTTGGCTTGTTTTTACAAGGTTTGGCTTGGAAAAATTTCATTTGGCTTATAACTACTTTTTGGCTTATTTTTGGCTTATTTTCTAAAAAATGGAAAGTCGTTGGTCTTTTCACCATATTTCAGTTTTTCATCGGTTAAAATTTGCCGCTTTGTGAAAGACTAATTGTTAAATCTCGGTATAGAGCAGTAGGGATTACCCAATCTGAGAGTTGGATAACCATGGGATAACTATCAACCAATCAGAGATGAATTCTTAATTTAGAACATCGTCACTCATGCCACTGTCTTCGCAGAGGTCCGACCGCATAATTTTTCAGGTTTCAACCAATCATAATTCAAGAATTTTGATCCGTTTAAAACTTCAGCAGTTGACTAAGATGAACTTCTCTTTTTAACCGAGTTTTAAACTGAATACTTGCATGACAGACTATCTTATATATATATATATATACTTGAACTATTTGAACTATTTGAAATGTTTTGAAATGTGAAATGTGAGTGTATACCTAAATAAATAATTTAAAAAAATAAGCAAATTTTAAGTTTTTATGTCAGATAAAGTAATTATTACTGTAATTAGCACTCGGGCCCAGTCCTCTGCCTTAATTTTAGAGTTTGGCTTTTTTGGCTTATTTTGAACATGCGTTTGGCTTATTTTGGCCCAGAGGACCTGGCAACCCTGGTACAAGGGACCACAACCATTTTTAGCTTGTTGTTGGACCAACAGTAAGCACCTTTTGCTCGAAAAAAGTAAGAACCTTTCAAAAAACCTAAATAGCCTAAAATCCCAGTAGCTAACTCAAAAAATGGTGGTTCTTATACGCGGGTTTTTACTGTATTAAGAGGCTTTCAAAAACTTATCATCATTCCAACAACGTCTAGAGTACATCACATTTAAAAATTGACAACGATTCATACTTCAAATACTTACTGCACGCTTGTAAAAACTTCTATTCTTGAAATAAATATTATCTCGCTGCTTGAATGATTTCCCTCAAATCAATCCGTAGCATTGGCGTACATGAAGTAGTTGGTTTACAATTTTGGCGCAACATGTTTTTTTCATCGCGGGCGGATCTCTAACGGTTGATTAGCGAGAGAGTTTTGCAACGAGTGGATGTGTTTCATGCTTGTCATGGAACTGCTTGCGAGCACTTCTGAGTTTCCACATTGTCGTGTTCTAGCTGGTGAGGACATCATAAAGACCGATGATACCGATCTCTTGATCTTGTAGAAGAACTTACAGATCTAATTGGGGAGGCTGTCACGACAGGAAACTAGGAGCGTCCGCCATGTTGTAAAACATAAACTTGTCCCTAGCTCGATAAGTGTCGAAGACAAGAAATTTTTAAAACTTAGAAACATAAGTGTGAATGTATAATCTCTCGCTTAGGTTGTATTTGGCTTTCCCTTTTGGACTTCCGGTTTTAGTTAGGTATAATTGCCCTGTTTTTTAAAATTGGGCTACGGCTCATGCCATTTTTACGGCAGAGTACTTATACTGCATATATTAAAGTGTTTTTTCTGAGCAAAGTCACTGTCAAAATGTAATAGTAAATAAAAATAATCTTCACCAATGTCACAGAAATGGTTTGAAAAGACACTTTCAAAAGTGGCCAAAAACCGTATAAATTAAGACGAGTCACTTTCAGATCGACAGCACCACAGCAGCCCAAAACTTGTAATCCCCTTTAGATTAGCGTTGTGCAGGTTGACAACATAAGCTATGACGGTTTAATTTAAAAAAAAAGTAATTTAAAATTTGTATTGCATATTCGGGTTGAGCGTCTCGTGCGCTTTCCAAAAATAGGTGTCTCACAGAGTAGAGTAGAGTAGAGAAGAGTAGAGTAGAGTAGAGTAGAGTAGAGTAGAGTAGAGTAGAGTAGAGTAGAGTAGAGTAGAGTAGAGTAGAGTAGCTTAGATTTGTCTATTCTACTCTACTCTACTCTACTCTACTCTACTCTACTCTACTCTACTCTACTCTACTCTACTCTACTCTACTCTACCAAACCAAACACGGTTTAGTCCCCAGGCCCCGAAACACACATTTTTGGAAAGCCCGCGAGGCGCTCTACCCGAATTTCGAGGTTTGGTCCCATGGGACCTAAAAATGAGGGCGTGGCAGCCCAAATAAGGTCAAAAACACGGTTTAGTCCCCAGGCCCCGAAACACACATTTTTGGAAAGCCCGCGAGGCGCTCTACCCGAATTTCGAGGTTTGGTCCCATGGGACCTAAAAATGAGGGCGTGGCAGCCCAAATAAGGTCAAAAACACGGTTTAGTCCCCAGGCCCCGAAACACACATTTTTGGAAAGCCCGCGAGGCGCTCTACCCGAATTTCGAGGTTTGGTCCCATGGGACCTAAAAATGAGGGCGTGGCAGCCCAAAAAGGTCAAAAACACGGTTTAGTCCCCAGGCCCCGAAACACACATTTTTGGAAAGCCCGCGAGGCGCTCTACCCGAATTTCGAGGTTTGGTCCCATGGGACCTAAAAATGAGGGCGTGGCAGCCCAAAAAGGTCAAAAACACGGTTTAGTCCCCAGGCCCCGAAACACACATTTTTGGAAAGCCCGCGAGGCGCTCTACCCGAATTTCGAGGTTTGGTCCCATGGGACCTAAAAATGAGGGCGTGGCAGCCCAAATAAGGTCAAAAACACGGTTTAGTCCCCAGGCCCCGAAACACACATTTTTGGAAAGCCCGCGAGGCGCTCTACCCGAATTTCGAGGTTTGGTCCCATGGGACCTAAAAATGAGGGCGTGGCAGCCCAAATAAGGTCAAAAACACGGTTTAGTCCCCAGGCCCCGAAACACACATTTTTGGAAAGCCCGCGAGGCGCTCTACCCGAATTTCGAGGTTTGGTCCCATGGGACCTAAAAATGAGGGCGTGGCAGCCCAAATAAGGTCAAAAACACGGTTTAGTCCCCAGGCCCCGAAACACACATTTTTGGAAAGCCCGCGAGGCGCTCTACCCGAATTTCGAGGTTTGGTCCCATGGGACCTAAAAATGAGGGCGTGGCAGCCCAAATAAGGTCAAAAACACGGTTTAGTCCCCAGGCCCCGAAACACACATTTTTGGAAAGCCCGCGAGGCGCTCTACCCGAATTTCGAGGTTTGGTCCCATGGGACCTAAAAATGAGGGCGTGGCAGCCCAAATAAGGTCAAAAACACGGTTTAGTCCCCAGGCCCCGAAACACACATTTTTGGAAAGCCCGCGAGGCGCTCTACCCGAATTTCGAGGTTTGGTCCCATGGGACCTAAAAATGAGGGCGTGGCAGCCCAAATAAGGTCAAAAACACGGTTTAGTCCCCAGGCCCCGAAACACACATTTTTGGAAAGCCCGCGAGGCGCTCTACCCGAATTTCGAGGTTTGGTCCCATGGGACCTAAAAATGAGGGCGTGGCAGCCCAAATAAGGTCAAAAACACGGTTTAGTCCCCAGGCCCCGAAACACACATTTTTGGAAAGCCCGCGAGGCGCTCTACCCGAATTTCGAGGTTTGGTCCCATGGGACCTAAAAATGAGGGCGTGGCAGCCCAAATAAGGTCAAAAACACGGTTTAGTCCCCAGGCCCCGAAACACACATTTTTGGAAAGCCCGCGAGGCGCTCTACCCGAATTTCGAGGTTTGGTCCCATGGGACCTAAAAATGAGGGCGTGGCAGCCCAAATAAGGTCAAAAACACGGTTTAGTCCCCAGGCCCCGAAACACACATTTTTGGAAAGCCCGCGAGGCGCTCTACCCGAATTTCGAGGTTTGGTCCCATGGGACCTAAAAATGAGGGCGTGGCAGCCCAAATAAGGTCAAAAACACGGTTTAGTCCCCAGGCCCCGAAACACACATTTTTGGAAAGCCCGCGAGGCGCTCTACCCGAATTTCGAGGTTTGGTCCCATGGGACCTAAAAATGAGGGCGTGGCAGCCCAAATAAGGTCAAAAACACGGTTTAGTCCCCAGGCCCCGAAACACACATTTTTGGAAAGCCCGCGAGGCGCTCTACCCGAATTTCGAGGTTTGGTCCCATGGGACCTAAAAATGAGGGCGTGGCAGCCCAAATAAGGTCAAAAACACGGTTTAGTCCCCAGGCCCCGAAACACACATTTTTGGAAAGCCCGCGAGGCGCTCTACCCGAATTTCGAGGTTTGGTCCCATGGGACCTAAAAATGAGGGCGTGGCAGCCCAAATAAGGTCAAAAACACGGTTTAGTCCCCAGGCCCCGAAACACACATTTTTGGAAAGCCCGCGAGGCGCTCTACCCGAATTTCGAGGTTTGGTCCCATGGGACCTAAAAATGAGGGCGTGGCAGCCCAAATAAGGTCAAAAACACGGTTTAGTCCCCAGGCCCCGAAACACACATTTTTGGAAAGCCCGCGAGGCGCTCTACCCGAATTTCGAGGTTTGGTCCCATGGGACCTAAAAATGAGGGCGTGGCAGCCCAAATAAGGTCAAAAACACGGTTTAGTCCCCAGGCCCCGAAACACACATTTTTGGAAAGCCCGCGAGGCGCTCTACCCGAATTTCGAGGTTTGGTCCCATGGGACCTAAAAATGAGGGCGTGGCAGCCCAAATAAGGTCAAAAACACGGTTTAGTCCCCAGGCCCCGAAACACACATTTTTGGAAAGCCCGCGAGGCGCTCTACCCGAATTTCGAGGTTTGGTCCCATGGGACCTAAAAATGAGGGCGTGGCAGCCCAAATAAGGTCAAAAACACGGTTTAGTCCCCAGGCCCCGAAACACACATTTTTGGAAAGCCCGCGAGGCGCTCTACCCGAATTTCGAGGTTTGGTCCCATGGGACCTAAAAATGAGGGCGTGGCAGCCCAAATAAGGTCAAAAACACGGTTTAGTCCCCAGGCCCCGAAACACACATTTTTGGAAAGCCCGCGAGGCGCTCTACCCGAATTTCGAGGTTTGGTCCCATGGGACCTAAAAATGAGGGCGTGGCAGCCCAAATAAGGTCAAAAACACGGTTTAGTCCCCAGGCCCCGAAACACACATTTTTGGAAAGCCCGCGAGGCGCTCTACCCGAATTTCGAGGTTTGGTCCCATGGGACCTAAAAATGAGGGCGTGGCAGCCCAAATAAGGTCAAAAACACGGTTTAGTCCCCAGGCCCCGAAACACACATTTTTGGAAAGCCCGCGAGGCGCTCTACCCGAATTTCGAGGTTTGGTCCCATGGGACCTAAAAATGAGGGCGTGGCAGCCCAAATAAGGTCAAAAACACGGTTTAGTCCCCAGGCCCCGAAACACACATTTTTGGAAAGCCCGCGAGGCGCTCTACCCGAATTTCGAGGTTTGGTCCCATGGGACCTAAAAATGAGGGCGTGGCAGCCCAAATAAGGTCAAAAACACGGTTTAGTCCCCAGGCCCCGAAACACACATTTTTGGAAAGCCCGCGAGGCGCTCTACCCGAATTTCGAGGTTTGGTCCCATGGGACCTAAAAATGAGGGCGTGGCAGCCCAAATAAGGTCAAAAACACGGTTTAGTCCCCAGGCCCCGAAACACACATTTTTGGAAAGCCCGCGAGGCGCTCTACCCGAATTTCGAGGTTTGGTCCCATGGGACCTAAAAATGAGGGCGTGGCAGCCCAAATAAGGTCAAAAACACGGTTTAGTCCCCAGGCCCCGAAACACACATTTTTGGAAAGCCCGCGAGGCGCTCTACCCGAATTTCGAGGTTTGGTCCCATGGGACCTAAAAATGAGGGCGTGGCAGCCCAAATAAGGTCAAAAACACGGTTTAGTCCCCAGGCCCCGAAACACACATTTTTGGAAAGCCCGCGAGGCGCTCTACCCGAATTTCGAGGTTTGGTCCCATGGGACCTAAAAATGAGGGCGTGGCAGCCCAAATAAGGTCAAAAACACGGTTTAGTCCCCAGGCCCCGAAACACACATTTTTGGAAAGCCCGCGAGGCGCTCTACCCGAATTTCGAGGTTTGGTCCCATGGGACCTAAAAATGAGGGCGTGGCAGCCCAAATAAGGTCAAAAACACGGTTTAGTCCCCAGGCCCCGAAACACACATTTTTGGAAAGCCCGCGAGGCGCTCTACCCGAATTTCGAGGTTTGGTCCCATGGGACCTAAAAATGAGGGCGTGGCAGCCCAAATAAGGTCAAAAACACGGTTTAGTCCCCAGGCCCCGAAACACACATTTTTGGAAAGCCCGCGAGGCGCTCTACCCGAATTTCGAGGTTTGGTCCCATGGGACCTAAAAATGAGGGCGTGGCAGCCCAAATAAGGTCAAAAACACGGTTTAGTCCCCAGGCCCCGAAACACACATTTTTGGAAAGCCCGCGAGGCGCTCTACCCGAATTTCGAGGTTTGGTCCCATGGGACCTAAAAATGAGGGCGTGGCAGCCCAAATAAGGTCAAAAACACGGTTTAGTCCCCAGGCCCCGAAACACACATTTTTGGAAAGCCCGCGAGGCGCTCTACCCGAATTTCGAGGTTTGGTCCCATGGGACCTAAAAATGAGGGCGTGGCAGCCCAAATAAGGTCAAAAACACGGTTTAGTCCCCAGGCCCCGAAACACACATTTTTGGAAAGCCCGCGAGGCGCTCTACCCGAATTTCGAGGTTTGGTCCCATGGGACCTAAAAATGAGGGCGTGGCAGCCCAAATAAGGTCAAAAACACGGTTTAGTCCCCAGGCCCCGAAACACACATTTTTGGAAAGCCCGCGAGGCGCTCTACCCGAATTTCGAGGTTTGGTCCCATGGGACCTAAAAATGAGGCGTGGCAGCCCAAATAAGGTCAAAAACACGGTTTAGTCCCCAGGCCCCGAAACACACATTTTTGGAAAGCCCGCGAGGCGCTCTACCCGAATTTCGAGGTTTGGTCCCATGGGACCTAAAAATGAGGGCGTGGCAGCCCAAATAAGGTCAAAAACACGGTTTAGTCCCCAGGCCCCGAAACACACATTTTTGGAAAGCCCGCGAGGCGCTCTACCCGAATTTCGAGGTTTGGTCCCATGGGACCTAAAAATGAGGGCGTGGCAGCCCAAATAAGGTCAAAAACACGGTTTAGTCCCCAGGCCCCGAAACACACATTTTTGGAAAGCCCGCGAGGCGCTCTACCCGAATTTCGAGGTTTGGTCCCATGGGACCTAAAAATGAGGGCGTGGCAGCCCAAATAAGGTCAAAAACACGGTTTAGTCCCCAGGCCCCGAAACACACATTTTTGGAAAGCCCGCGAGGCGCTCTACCCGAATTTCGAGGTTTGGTCCCATGGGACCTAAAAATGAGGGCGTGGCAGCCCAAATAAGGTCAAAAACACGGTTTAGTCCCCAGGCCCCGAAACACACATTTTTGGAAAGCCCGCGAGGCGCTCTACCCGAATTTCGAGGTTTGGTCCCATGGGACCTAAAAATGAGGGCGTGGCAGCCCAAATAAGGTCAAAAACACGGTTTAGTCCCCAGGCCCCGAAACACACATTTTTGGAAAGCCCGCGAGGCGCTCTACCCGAATTTCGAGGTTTGGTCCCATGGGACCTAAAAATGAGGGCGTGGCAGCCCAAATAAGGTCAAAAACACGGTTTAGTCCCCAGGCCCCGAAACACACATTTTTGGAAAGCCCGCGAGGCGCTCTACCCGAATTTCGAGGTTTGGTCCCATGGGACCTAAAAATGAGGGCGTGGCAGCCCAAATAAGGTCAAAAACACGGTTTAGTCCCCAGGCCCCGAAACACACATTTTTGGAAAGCCCGCGAGGCGCTCTACCCGAATTTCGAGGTTTGGTCCCATGGGACCTAAAAATGAGGGCGTGGCAGCCCAAATAAGGTCAAAAACACGGTTTAGTCCCCAGGCCCCGAAACACACATTTTTGGAAAGCCCGCGAGGCGCTCTACCCGAATTTCGAGGTTTGGTCCCATGGGACCTAAAAATGAGGGCGTGGCAGCCCAAATAAGGTCAAAAACACGGTTTAGTCCCCAGGCCCCGAAACACACATTTTTGGAAAGCCCGCGAGGCGCTCTACCCGAATTTCGAGGTTTGGTCCCATGGGACCTAAAAATGAGGGCGTGGCAGCCCAAATAAGGTCAAAAACACGGTTTAGTCCCCAGGCCCCGAAACACACATTTTTGGAAAGCCCGCGAGGCGCTCTACCCGAATTTCGAGGTTTGGTCCCATGGGACCTAAAAATGAGGGCGTGGCAGCCCAAATAAGGTCAAAAACACGGTTTAGTCCCCAGGCCCCGAAACACACATTTTTGGAAAGCCCGCGAGGCGCTCTACCCGAATTTCGAGGTTTGGTCCCATGGGACCTAAAAATGAGGGCGTGGCAGCCCAAAAAGGTCAAAAACACGGTTTAGTCCCCAGGCCCCGAAACACACATTTTTGGAAAGCCCGCGAGGCGCTCTACCCGAATTTCGAGGTTTGGTCCCATGGGACCTAAAAATGAGGGCGTGGCAGCCCAAATAAGGTCAAAAACACGGTTTAGTCCCCAGGCCCCGAAACACACATTTTTGGAAAGCCCGCGAGGCGCTCTACCCGAATTTCGAGGTTTGGTCCCATGGGACCTAAAAATGAGGGCGTGGCAGCCCAAATAAGGTCAAAAACACGGTTTAGTCCCCAGGCCCCGAAACACACATTTTTGGAAAGCCCGCGAGGCGCTCTACCCGAATTTCGAGGTTTGGTCCCATGGGACCTAAAAATGAGGGCGTGGCAGCCCAAAAAGGTCAAAAACACGGTTTAGTCCCCAGGCCCCGAAACACACATTTTTGGAAAGCCCGCGAGGCGCTCTACCCGAATTTCGAGGTTTGGTCCCATGGGACCTAAAAATGAGGGCGTGGCAGCCCAAATAAGGTCAAAAACACGGTTTAGTCCCCAGGCCCCGAAACACACATTTTTGGAAAGCCCGCGAGGCGCTCTACCCGAATTTCGAGGTTTGGTCCCATGGGACCTAAAAATGAGGGCGTGGCAGCCCAAATAAGGTCAAAAACACGGTTTAGTCCCCAGGCCCCGAAACACACATTTTTGGAAAGCCCGCGAGGCGCTCTACCCGAATTTCGAGGTTTGGTCCCATGGGACCTAAAAATGAGGGCGTGGCAGCCCAAATAAGGTCAAAAACACGGTTTAGTCCCCAGGCCCCGAAACACACATTTTTGGAAAGCCCGCGAGGCGCTCTACCCGAATTTCGAGGTTTGGTCCCATGGGACCTAAAAATGAGGGCGTGGCAGCCCAAATAAGGTCAAAAACACGGTTTAGTCCCCAGGCCCCGAAACACACATTTTTGGAAAGCCCGCGAGGCGCTCTACCCGAATTTCGAGGTTTGGTCCCATGGGACCTAAAAATGAGGGCGTGGCAGCCCAAATAAGGTCAAAAACACGGTTTAGTCCCCAGGCCCCGAAACACACATTTTTGGAAAGCCCGCGAGGCGCTCTACCCGAATTTCGAGGTTTGGTCCCATGGGACCTAAAAATGAGGGCGTGGCAGCCCAAATAAGGTCAAAAACACGGTTTAGTCCGCAGGCCCCGAAACACACATTTTTGGGAAGCCCGCGAGGCGCTCTATCCGAATTTCGAGGTTTGGTCCCATGGGACCTAAAAATGAGGGCGTGGCAGCCCAAATAAGGTCAAAAACACGGTTTAGTCCCCAGGCCCCGAAACACACATTTTTGGAAAGCCCGCGAGGCGCTCTACCCGAATTTCGAGGTTTGGTCCCATGGGACCTAAAAATGAGGGCGTGGCAGCCCAAATAAGGTCAAAAACACGGTTTAGTCCCCAGGCCCCGAAACACACATTTTTGGAAAGCCCGCGAGGCGCTCTACCCGAATTTCGAGGTTTGGTCCCATGGGACCCAAAAATGAGGGCGTGGCAGCCCAAAAAGGTCAAAAACACGGTTTAGTCCCCAGGCCCCGAAACACACATTTTTGGAAAGCCCGCGAGGCGCTCTACCCGAATTTCGAGGTTTGGTCCCATGGGACCTAAAAATGAGGGCGTGGCAGCCCAAATAAGGTCAAAAACACGGTTTAGTCCCCAGGCCCCGAAACACACATTTTTGGAAAGCCCGCGAGGCGCTCTACCCGAATTTCGAGGTTTGGTCCCATGGGACCTAAAAATGAGGGCGTGGCAGCCCAAATAAGGTCAAAAACACGGTTTAGTCCCCAGGCCCCGAAACACACATTTTTGGAAAGCCCGCGAGGCGCTCTACCCGAATTTCGAGGTTTGGTCCCATGGGACCTAAAAATGAGGGCGTGGCAGCCCAAAAAGGTCAAAAACACGGTTTAGTCCCCAGGCCCCGAAACACACATTTTTGGAAAGCCCGCGAGGCGCTCTACCCGAATTTCGAGGTTTGGTCCCATGGGACCTAAAAATGAGGGCGTGGCAGCCCAAATAAGGTCAAAAACACGGTTTAGTCCCCAGGCCCCGAAACACACATTTTTGGAAAGCCCGCGAGGCGCTCTACCCGAATTTCGAGGTTTGGTCCCATGGGACCTAAAAATGAGGGCGTGGCAGCCCAAATAAGGTCAAAAACACGGTTTAGTCCCCAGGCCCCGAAACACACATTTTTGGAAAGCCCGCGAGGCGCTCTACCCGAATTTCGAGGTTTGGTCCCATGGGACCTAAAAATGAGGGCGTGGCAGCCCAAATAAGGTCAAAAACACGGTTTAGTCCCCAGGCCCCGAAACACACATTTTTGGAAAGCCCGCGAGGCGCTCTACCCGAATTTCGAGGTTTGGTCCCATGGGACCTAAAAATGAGGGCGTGGCAGCCCAAATAAGGTCAAAAACACGGTTTAGTCCCCAGGCCCCGAAACACACATTTTTGGAAAGCCCGCGAGGCGCTCTACCCGAATTTCGAGGTTTGGTCCCATGGGACCTAAAAATGAGGGCGTGGCAGCCCAAAAAGGTCAAAAACACGGTTTAGTCCCCAGGCCCCGAAACACACATTTTTGGAAAGCCCGCGAGGCGCTCTACCCGAATTTCGAGGTTTGGTCCCATGGGACCTAAAAATGAGGGCGTGGCAGCCCAAATAAGGTCAAAAACACGGTTTAGTCCCCAGGCCCCGAAACACACATTTTTGGAAAGCCCGCGAGGCGCTCTACCCGAATTTCGAGGTTTGGTCCCATGGGACCTAAAAATGAGGGCGTGGCAGCCCAAATAAGGTCAAAAACACGGTTTAGTCCCCAGGCCCCGAAACACACATTTTTGGAAAGCCCGCGAGGCGCTCTACCCGAATTTCGAGGTTTGGTCCCATGGGACCTAAAAATGAGGGCGTGGCAGCCCAAAAAGGTCAAAAACACGGTTTAGTCCCCAGGCCCCGAAACACACATTTTTGGAAAGCCCGCGAGGCGCTCTACCCGAATTTCGAGGTTTGGTCCCATGGGACCTAAAAATGAGGGCGTGGCAGCCCAAATAAGGTCAAAAACACGGTTTAGTCCCCAGGCCCCGAAACACACATTTTTGGAAAGCCCGCGAGGCGCTCTACCCGAATTTCGAGGTTTGGTCCCATGGGACCTAAAAATGAGGGCGTGGCAGCCCAAATAAGGTCAAAAACACGGTTTAGTCCCCAGGCCCCGAAACACACATTTTTGGAAAGCCCGCGAGGCGCTCTACCCGAATTTCGAGGTTTGGTCCCATGGGACCTAAAAATGAGGGCGTGGCAGCCCAAAAAGGTCAAAAACACGGTTTAGTCCCCAGGCCCCGAAACACACATTTTTGGAAAGCCCGCGAGGCGCTCTACCCGAATTTCGAGGTTTGGTCCCATGGGACCTAAAAATGAGGGCGTGGCAGCCCAAATAAGGTCAAAAACACGGTTTAGTCCCCAGGCCCCGAAACACACATTTTTGGAAAGCCCGCGAGGCGCTCTACCCGAATTTCGAGGTTTGGTCCCATGGGACCTAAAAATGAGGGCGTGGCAGCCCAAATAAGGTCAAAAACACGGTTTAGTCCCCAGGCCCCGAAACACACATTTTTGGAAAGCCCGCGAGGCGCTCTACCCGAATTTCGAGGTTTGGTCCCATGGGACCTAAAAATGAGGGCGTGGCAGCCCAAATAAGGTCAAAAACACGGTTTAGTCCCCAGGCCCCGAAACACACATTTTTGGAAAGCCCGCGAGGCGCTCTACCCGAATTTCGAGGTTTGGTCCCATGGGACCTAAAAATGAGGGCGTGGCAGCCCAAATAAGGTCAAAAACACGGTTTAGTCCCCAGGCCCCGAAACACACATTTTTGGAAAGCCCGCGAGGCGCTCTACCCGAATTTCGAGGTTTGGTCCCATGGGACCTAAAAATGAGGGCGTGGCAGCCCAAATAAGGTCAAAAACACGGTTTAGTCCCCAGGCCCCGAAACACACATTTTTGGAAAGCCCGCGAGGCGCTCTACCCGAATTTCGAGGTTTGGTCCCATGGGACCTAAAAATGAGGGCGTGGCAGCCCAAAAAGGTCAAAAACACGGTTTAGTCCCCAGGCCCCGAAACACACATTTTTGGAAAGCCCGCGAGGCGCTCTACCCGAATTTCGAGGTTTGGTCCCATGGGACCTAAAAATGAGGGCGTGGCAGCCCAAAAAGGTCAAAAACACGGTTTAGTCCCCAGGCCCCGAAACACACATTTTTGGAAAGCCCGCGAGGCGCTCTACCCGAATTTCGAGGTTTGGTCCCATGGGACCTAAAAATGAGGGCGTGGCAGCCCAAATAAGGTCAAAAACACGGTTTAGTCCCCAGGCCCCGAAACACACATTTTTGGAAAGCCCGCGAGGCGCTCTACCCGAATTTCGAGGTTTGGTCCCATGGGACCTAAAAATGAGGGCGTGGCAGCCCAAATAAGGTCAAAAACACGGTTTAGTCCCCAGGCCCCGAAACACACATTTTTGGAAAGCCCGCGAGGCGCTCTACCCGAATTTCGAGGTTTGGTCCCATGGGACCTAAAAATGAGGGCGTGGCAGCCCAAATAAGGTCAAAAACACGGTTTAGTCCCCAGGCCCCGAAACACACATTTTTGGAAAGCCCGCGAGGCGCTCTACCCGAATTTCGAGGTTTGGTCCCATGGGACCTAAAAATGAGGGCGTGGCAGCCCAAATAAGGTCAAAAACACGGTTTAGTCCCCAGGCCCCGAAACACACATTTTTGGAAAGCCCGCGAGGCGCTCTACCCGAATTTCGAGGTTTGGTCCCATGGGACCTAAAAATGAGGGCGTGGCAGCCCAAATAAGGTCAAAAACACGGTTTAGTCCCCAGGCCCCGAAACACACATTTTTGGAAAGCCCGCGAGGCGCTCTACCCGAATTTCGAGGTTTGGTGGGACCTAAAAATGAGGGCGTGGCAGCCCAAAAAAGGTCAAAAACACGGTTTAGTCCCTAGGCCCCGAAAAAATTTTTGGAAAGCCCGCGAGGCGACCCGAATTTCGAGGTTTGGGCCCAAATAAGGTCAAAAACACGGTTTAGTCCCCAGGCCCCGAAACACACATTTTTGGAAAGCCCGCGAGGCGCTCTACCCGAATTTCGAGGTTTGGTCCCATGGGACCTAAAAATGAGGGCGTGGCAGCCCAAATAAGGTCAAAAAAACACGGTTTAGTCCCCAGGCCCCGAAACACACATTTTTGGAAAGCCCGCGAGGCGCTCTACCCGAATTTCGAGGTTTGGTCCCATGGGACCTAAAAATGAGGGCGTGGCAGCCCAAATAAGGTCAAAAACACGGTTTAGTCCCCAGGCCCCGAAACACACATTTTTGGAAAGCCCGCGAGGCGCTCTACCCGAATTTCGAGGTTTGGTCCCATGGGACCTAAAAATGAGGGCGTGGCAGCCCAAATAAGGTCAAAAACACGGTTTAGTCCCCAGGCCCCGAAACACACATTTTTGGAAAGCCCGCGAGGCGCTCTCACCCGAATTTCGAGGTTTGGTCCCATGGGACCTAAAAATGAGGGCGTGGCAGCCCAAATAAGGTCAAAAACACGGTTTAGTCCCCAGGCCCCGAAACACACATTTTTGGAAAGCCCGCGAGGCGCTCTACCCGAATTTCGAGGTTTGGTCCCATGGGACCTAAAAATGAGGGCGTGGCAGCCCAAATAAGGTCAAAAACACGGTTTAGTCCCCAGGCCCCGAAACACACATTTTTGGAAAGCCCGCGAGGCGCTCTACCCGAATTTCGAGGTTTGGTCCCATGGGACCTAAAAATGAGGGCGTGGCAGCCCAAATAAGGTCAAAAACACGGTTTAGTCCCCAGGCCCCGAAACACACATTTTTGGAAAGCCCGCGAGGCGCTCTACCCGAATTTCGAGGTTTGGTCCCATGGGACCTAAAAATGAGGGCGTGGCAGCCCAAATAAGGTCAAAAACACGGTTTAGTCCCCAGGCCCCGAAACATTGCATTTTTGGAAAGCCCGCGAGGCGCTCTACCCGAATTTCGAGGTTTGGTCCCATGGGACCCAAAATGAGGGCGTGGCAGCCCAAATAAGGTCAAAACACGGTTTAGTCCCCAGGCCCCGAAACACACATTTTTGGAAAGCCCGCGAGGCGCTCTACCCGAATTTCGAGGTTTGGTCCCATGGGACCAAAAATGAGGGCGTGGCAGCCCAAATAAGGTCAAAAACACGGTTTAGTCCCCAGGCCCCGAAACACACATTTTTGGAAAGCCCGCGAGGCGCTCTACCCGAATTTCGAGGTTTGGTCCCATGGGACCTAAAAATGAGGGCGTGGCAGCCCAAATAAGGTCAAAAACACGGTTTAGTCCCCAGGCCCCGAAACACACATTTTTGGAAAGCCCGCGAGGCGCTCTACCCGAATTTCGAGGTTTGGTCCCATGGGACCTAAAAATGAGGGCGTGGCAGCCCAAATAAGGTCAAAAACACGGTTTAGTCCCCAGGCCCCGAAACACACATTTTTGGAAAGCCCGCGAGGCGCTCTACCCGAATTTCGAGGTTTGGTCCCATGGGACCTAAAAATGAGGGCGTGGCAGCCCAAATAAGGTCAAAAACACGGTTTAGTCCCCAGGCCCCGAAACACACATTTTTGGAAAGCCCGCGAGGCGCTCTACCCGAATTTCGAGGTTTGGTCCCATGGGACCTAAAAATGAGGGCGTGGCAGCCCAAATAAGGTCAAAAACACGGTTTAGTCCCCAGGCCCCGAAACACACATTTTTGGAAAGCCCGCGAGGCGCTCTACCCGAATTTCGAGGTTTGGTCCCATGGGACCTAAAAATGAGGGCGTGGCAGCCCAAATAAGGTCAAAAACACGGTTTAGTCCCCAGGCCCCGAAACACACATTTTTGGAAAGCCCGCGAGGCGCTCTACCCGAATTTCGAGGTTTGGTCCCATGGGACCTAAAAATGAGGGCGTGGCAGCCCAAATAAGGTCAAAAACACGGTTTAGTCCCCAGGCCCCGAAACACACATTTTTGGAAAGCCCGCGAGGCGCTCTACCCGAATTTCGAGGTTTGGTCCCATGGGACCTAAAAATGAGGGCGTGGCAGCCCAAATAAGGTCAAAAACACGGTTTAGTCCCCAGGCCCCGAAACACACATTTTTGGAAAGCCCGCGAGGCGCTCTACCCGAATTTCGAGGTTTGGTCCCATGGGACCTAAAAATGAGGGCGTGGCAGCCCAAAAAGGTCAAAAACACGGTTTAGTCCCCAGGCCCCGAAACACACATTTTTGGAAAGCCCGCGAGGCGCTCTACCCGAATTTCGAGGTTTGGTCCCATGGGACCTGAAAATGAGGGCGTGGCAGCCCAAAAAGGTCAAAAACACGGTTTAGTCCCCAGGCCCCGAAACACACATTTTTGGAAAGCCCGCGAGGCGCTCTACCCGAATTTCGAGGTTTGGTCCCATGGGACCTAAAAATGAGGGCGTGGCAGCCCAAATAAGGTCAAAAACACGGTTTAGTCCCCAGGCCCCGAAACACACATTTTTGGAAAGCCCGCGAGGCGCTCTACCCGAATTTCGAGGTTTGGTCCCATGGGACCAAAAATGAGGGCGTGGCAGCCCAAATAAGGTCAAAAACACGGTTTAGTCCCCAGGCCCCGAAACACACATTTTTGGAAAGCCCGCGAGGCGCTCTACCCGAATTTCGAGGTTTGGTCCCATGGGACCCAAAAATGAGGGCGTGGCAGCCCAAATAAGGTCAAAAACACGGTTTAGTCCCCAGGCCCCGAAACACACATTTTTGGAAAGCCCGCGAGGCGCTCTACCCGAATTTCGAGGTTTGGTCCCATGGGACCTAAAAATGAGGGCGTGGCAGCCCAAATAAGGTCAAAAACACGGTTTAGTCCCCAGGCCCCGAAACACACATTTTTGGAAAGCCCGCGAGGCGCTCTACCCGAATTTCGAGGTTTGGTCCCATGGGACCTAAAAATGAGGGCGTGGCAGCCCAAATAAGGTCAAAAACACGGTTTAGTCCCCAGGCCCCGAAACACACATTTTTGGAAAGCCCGCGAGGCGCTCTACCCGAATTTCGAGGTTTGGTCCCATGGGACCTAAAAATGAGGGCGTGGCAGCCCAAATAAGGTCAAAAACACGGTTTAGTCCCCAGGCCCCGAAACACACATTTTTGGAAAGCCCGCGAGGCGCTCTACCCGAATTTCGAGGTTTGGTCCCATGGGACCTAAAAATGAGGGCGTGGCAGCCCAAATAAGGTCAAAAACACGGTTTAGTCCCCAGGCCCCGAAACACACATTTTTGGAAAGCCCGCGAGGCGCTCTACCCGAATTTCGAGGTTTGGTCCCATGGGACCCAAAAATGAGGGCGTGGCAGCCCAAATAAGGTCAAAAACACGGTTTAGTCCCCAGGCCCCGAAACACACATTTTTGGAAAGCCCGCGAGGCGCTCTACCCGAATTTCGAGGTTTGGTCCCATGGGACCTAAAAATGAGGGCGTGGCAGCCCAAATAAGGTCAAAAACACGGTTTAGTCCCCAGGCCCCGAAACACACATTTTTGGAAAGCCCGCGAGGCGCTCTACCCGAATTTCGAGGTTTGGTCCCATGGGACCTAAAAATGAGGGCGTGGCAGCCCAAATAAGGTCAAAAACACGGTTTAGTCCCCAGGCCCCGAAACACACATTTTTGGAAAGCCTGCGAGGCGCTCTACCCGAATTTCGAGGTTTGGTCCCATGGGACCTAAAAATGAGGGCGTGGCAGCCCAAATAAGGTCAAAAACACGGTTTAGTCCCCAGGCCCCGAAACACACATTTTTGGAAAGCCCGCGAGGCGCTCTACCCGAATTTCGAGGTTTGGTCCCATGGGACCTAAAAATGAGGGCGTGGCAGCCCAAATAAGGTCAAAAACACGGTTTAGTCCCCAGGCCCCGAAACACACATTTTTGGAAAGCCCGCGAGGCGCTCTACCCGAATTTCGAGGTTTGGTCCCATGGGACCTAAAAATGAGGGCGTGGCAGCCCAAATAAGGTCAAAAACACGGTTTAGTCCCCAGGCCCCGAAACACACATTTTTGGAAAGCCCGCGAGGCGCTCTACCCGAATTTCGAGGTTTGGTCCCATGGGACCTAAAAATGAGGGCGTGGCAGCCCAAATAAGGTCAAAAACACGGTTTAGTCCCCAGGCCCCGAAACACACATTTTTGGAAAGCCCGCGAGGCGCTCTACCCGAATTTCGAGGTTTGGTCCCATGGGACCTAAAAATGAGGGCGTGGCAGCCCAAATAAGGTCAAAAACACGGTTTAGTCCCCAGGCCCCGAAACACACATTTTTGGAAAGCCCGCGAGGCGCTCTACCCGAATTTCGAGGTTTGGTCCCATGGGACCTAAAAATGAGGGCGTGGCAGCCCAAATAAGGTCAAAAAACACGGTTTAGTCCCCAGGCCCCGAAACACACATTTTTGGAAAGCCCGCGAGGCGCTCTACCCGAATTTCGAGGTTTGGTCCCATGGGACCCAAAAATGAGGGCGTGGCAGCCCAAATAAGGTCAAAAACACGGTTTAGTCCCCA
The DNA here is from genome assembly GCA_964035015.1 of Corallium rubrum. Taxonomy (NCBI): domain Eukaryota; kingdom Metazoa; phylum Cnidaria; class Anthozoa; order Scleralcyonacea; family Coralliidae; genus Corallium; species Corallium rubrum. Next base: position 12,280,038 of record OZ036011.1, read on the forward strand.
GGCCCCGAAACACACATTTTTGGAAAGCCCGCGAGGCGCTCTACCCGAATTTCGAGGTTTGGTCCCATGGGACCTAAAAATGAGGGCGTGGCAGCCCAAAAAGGTCAAAAACACGGTTTAGTCCCCAGGCCCCGAAACACACATTTTTGGAAAGCCCGCGAGGCGCTCTACCCGAATTTCGAGGTTTGGTCCCATGGGACCTAAAAATGAGGGCGTGGCAGCCCAAATAAGGTCAAAAACACGGTTTAGTCCCCAGGCCCCGAAACACACATTTTTGGAAAGCCCGCGAGGCGCTCTACCCGAATTTCGAGGTTTGGTCCCATGGGACCTAAAAATGAGGGCGTGGCAGCCCAAATAAGGTCAAAAACACGGTTTAGTCCCCAGGCCCCGAAACACACATTTTTGGAAAGCCCGCGAGGCGCTCTACCCGAATTTCGAGGTTTGGTCCCATGGGACCTAAAAATGAGGGCGTGGCAGCCCAAATAAGGTCAAAAACACGGTTTAGTCCCCAGGCCCCGAAACACACATTTTTGGAAAGCCCGCGAGGCGCTCTACCCGAATTTCGAGGTTTGGTCCCATGGGACCTAAAAATGAGGGCGTGGCAGCCCAAATAAGGTCAAAAACACGGTTTAGTCCCCAGGCCCCGAAACACACATTTTTGGAAAGCCCGCGAGGCGCTCTACCCGAATTTCGAGGTTTGGTCCCATGGGACCTAAAAATGAGGGCGTGGCAGCCCAAATAAGGTCAAAAACACGGTTTAGTCCCCAGGCCCCGAAACACACATTTTTGGAAAGCCCGCGAGGCGCTCTACCCGAATTTCGAGGTTTGGTCCCATGGGACCTAAAAATGAGGGCGTGGCAGCCCAAATAAGGTCAAAAACACGGTTTAGTCCCCAGGCCCCGAAACACACATTTTTGGAAAGCCCGCGAGGCGCTCTACCCGAATTTCGAGGTTTGGTCCCATGGGACCTAAAAAATGAGGGCGTGGCAGCCCAAATAAGGTCAAAAACACGGTTTAGTCCCCAGGCCCCGAAACACACATTTTTGGAAAGCCCGCGAGGCGCTCTACCCGAATTTCGAGGTTTGGTCCCATGGGACCTAAAAATGAGGGCGTGGCAGCCCAAATAAGGTCAAAAACACGGTTTAGTCCCCAGGCCCCGAAACACACATTTTTGGAAAGCCCGCGAGGCGCTCTACCCGAATTTCGAGGTTTGGTCCCATGGGACCTAAAAATGAGGGCGTGGCAGCCCAAATAAGGTCAAAAACACGGTTTAGTCCCCAGGCCCCGAAACACACATTTTTGGAAAGCCCGCGAGGCGCTCTACCCGAATTTCGAGGTTTGGTCCCATGGGACCTAAAAATGAGGGCGTGGCAGCCCAAATAAGGTCAAAAACACGGTTTAGTCCCCAGGCCCCGAAACACACATTTTTGGAAAGCCCGCGAGGCGCTCTACCCGAATTTCGAGGTTTGGTCCCATGGGACCTAAAAATGAGGGCGTGGCAGCCCAAATAAGGTCAAAAACACGGTTTAGTCCCCAGGCCCCGAAACACACATTTTTGGAAAGCCCGCGAGGCGCTCTACCCGAATTTCGAGGTTTGGTCCCATGGGACCTAAAAATGAGGGCGTGGCAGCCCAAATAAGGTCAAAAACACGGTTTAGTCCCCAGGCCCCGAAACACACATTTTTGGAAAGCCCGCGAGGCGCTCTACCCGAATTTCGAGGTTTGGTCCCATGGGACCTAAAAATGAGGGCGTGGCAGCCCAAATAAGGTCAAAAACACGGTTTAGTCCCCAGGCCCCGAAACACACATTTTTGGAAAGCCCGCGAGGCGCTCTACCCGAATTTCGAGGTTTGGTCCCATGGGACCTAAAAATGAGGGCGTGGCAGCCCAAATAAGGTCAAAAACACGGTTTAGTCCCCAGGCCCCGAAACACACATTTTTGGAAAGCCCGCGAGGCGCTCTACCCGAATTTCGAGGTTTGGTCCCATGGGACCTAAAAATGAGGGCGTGGCAGCCCAAATAAGGTCAAAAACACGGTTTAGTCCCCAGGCCCCGAAACACACATTTTTGGAAAGCCCGCGAGGCGCTCTACCCGAATTTCGAGGTTTGGTCCCCATGGGACCTAAAAATGAGGGCGTGGCAGCCCAAATAAGGTCAAAAACACGGTTTAGTCCCCAGGCCCCGAAACACACATTTTTGGAAAGCCCGCGAGGCGCTCTACCCGAATTTCGAGGTTTGGTCCCATGGGACCTAAAAATGAGGGCGTGGCAGCCCAAATAAGGTCAAAAACACGGTTTAGTCCCCAGGCCCCGAAACACACATTTTTGGAAAGCCCCGCGAGGCGCTCTACCCGAATTTCGAGGTTTGGTCCCATGGGACCTAAAAATGAGGGCGTGGCAGCCCAAATAAGGTCAAAAACACGGTTTAGTCCCCAGGCCCCGAAACACACATTTTTGGAAAGCCCGCGAGGCGCTCTACCCGAATTTCGAGGTTTGGTCCCATGGGACCTAAAAATGAGGGCGTGGCAGCCCAAATAAGGTCAAAAACACGGTTTAGTCCCCAGGCCCCGAAACACACATTTTTGGAAAGCCCGCGAGGCGCTCTACCCGAATTTCGAGGTTTGGTCCCATGGGACCTAAAAATGAGGGCGTGGCAGCCCAAATAAGGTCAAAAACACGGTTTAGTCCCCAGGCCCCGAAACACACATTTTTGGAAAGCCCGCGAGGCGCTCTACCCGAATTTCGAGGTTTGGTCCCATGGGACCCAAAAATGAGGGCGTGGCAGCCCAAAAAGGTCAAAAACACGGTTTAGTCCCCAGGCCCCGAAACACACATTTTTGGAAAGCCCGCGAGGCGCTCTACCCGAATTTCGAGGTTTGGTCCCATGGGACCTAAAAATGAGGGCGTGGCAGCCCAAATAAGGTCAAAAACACGGTTTAGTCCCCAGGCCCCGAAACACACATTTTTGGAAAGCCCGCGAGGCGCTCTACCCGAATTTCGAGGTTTGGTCCCATGGGACCTAAAAATGAGGGCGTGGCAGCCCAAATAAGGTCAAAAACACGGTTTAGTCCCCAGGCCCCGAAACACACATTTTTGGAAAGCCCGCGAGGCGCTCTACCCGAATTTCGAGGTTTGGTCCCATGGGACCTAAAAATGAGGGCGTGGCAGCCCAAATAAGGTCAAAAACACGGTTTAGTCCCCAGGCCCCGAAACACACATTTTTGGAAAGCCCGCGAGGCGCTCTACCCGAATTTCGAGGTTTGGTCCCATGGGACCTAAAAATGAGGGCGTGGCAGCCCAAATAAGGTCAAAAACACGGTTTAGTCCCCAGGCCCCGAAACACACATTTTTGGAAAGCCCGCGAGGCGCTCTACCCGAATTTCGAGGTTTGGTCCCATGGGACCTAAAAATGAGGGCGTGGCAGCCCAAATAAGGTCAAAAACACGGTTTAGTCCCCAGGCCCCGAAACACACATTTTTGGAAAGCCCGCGAGGCGCTCTACCCGAATTTCGAGGTTTGGTCCCATGGGACCTAAAAATGAGGGCGTGGCAGCCCAAATAAGGTCAAAAACACGGTTTAGTCCCCAGGCCCCGAAACACACATTTTTGGAAAGCCCGCGAGGCGCTCTACCCGAATTTCGAGGTTTGGTCCCATGGGACCTAAAAATGAGGGCGTGGCAGCCCAAATAAGGTCAAAAACACGGTTTAGTCCCCAGGCCCCGAAACACACATTTTTGGAAAGCCCGCGAGGCGCTCTACCCGAATTTTCGAGGTTTGGTCCCATGGGACCTAAAAATGAGGGCGTGGCAGCCCAAATAAGGTCAAAAACACGGTTTAGTCCCCAGGCCCCGAAACACACATTTTTGGAAAGCCCGCGAGGCGCTCTACCCGAATTTCGAGGTTTGGTCCCATGGGACCTAAAAATGAGGGCGTGGCAGCCCAAATAAGGTCAAAAACACGGTTTAGTCCCCAGGCCCCGAAACACACATTTTTGGAAAGCCCATGAGGCGCTCTACCCGAATTTCGAGGTTTGGTCCCATGGGACCTAAAAATGAGGGCGTGGCAGCCCAAAATAAGGTCAAAAACACGGTTTAGTCCCCAGGCCCCGAAACACACATTTTTGGAAAGCCCGCGAGGCGCTCTACCCGAATTTCGAGGTTTGGTCCCATGGGACCCAAAATGAGGGCGTGGCAGCCCAAATAAGGTCAAAAACACGGTTTAGTCCCCAGGCCCCGAAACACACATTTTTGGAAAGCCCGCGAGGCGCTCTACCCGAATTTCGAGGTTTGGTCCCATGGGACCTAAAAATGAGGGCGTGGCAGCCCAAATAAGGTCAAAAACACGGTTTAGTCCCCAGGCCCCGAAACACACATTTTTGGAAAGCCCGCGAGGCGCTCTACCCGAATTTCGAGGTTTGGTCCCATGGGACCTAAAAATGAGGGCGTGGCAGCCCAAATAAGGTCAAAAACACGGTTTAGTCCCCAGGCCCCGAAACACACATTTTTGGAAAGCCCGCGAGGCGCTCTACCCGAATTTCGAGGTTTGGTCCCATGGGACCTAAAAATGAGGGCGTGGCAGCCCAAATAAGGTCAAAAAACACGGTTTAGTCCCCAGGCCCCGAAACACACATTTTTGGAAAGCCCGCGAGGCGCTCTACCCGAATTTCGAGGTTTGGTCCCATGGGACCTAAAAATGAGGGCGTGGCAGCCCAAATAAGGTCAAAAAACACGGTTTAGTCCCCAGGCCCCGAAACACACATTTTTGGAAAGCCCGCGAGGCGCTCTACCCGAATTTCGAGGTTTGGTCCCATGGGACCTAAAAATGTGGGCGTGGCAGCCCAAATAAGGTCAAAAACACGGTTTAGTCCCCAGGCCCCGAAACACACATTTTTGGAAAGCCCGCGAGGCGCTCTACCCGAATTTCGAGGTTTGGTCCCATGGGACCTAAAAAATGAGGGCGTGGCAGCCCAAATAAGGTCAAAAACACGGTTTAGTCCCCAGGCCCCGAAACACACATTTTTGGAAAGCCCGCGAGGCGCTCTACCCGAATTTCGAGGTTTGGTCCCATGGGACCTAAAAATGAGGGCGTGGCAGCCCAAATAAGGTCAAAAACACGGTTTAGTCCCCAGGCCCCGAAACACACATTTTTGGAAAGCCCGCGAGGCGCTCTACCCGAATTTCGAGGTTTGGTCCCATGGGATCTACCTAAAAATGAGGGCGTGGCAGCCCAAATAAGGTCAAAAACACGGTTTAGTCCCCAGGCCCCGAAACACACATTTTTGGAAAGCCCGCGAGGCGCTCTACCCGAATTTCGAGGTTTGGTCCCATGGGACCTAAAAATGTGGGCGTGGCAGCCCAAATAAGGTCAAAAACACGGTTTAGTCCCCAGGCCCCGAAACACACATTTTTGGAAAGCCCGCGAGGCGCTCTACCCGAATTTCGAGGTTTGGTCCCATGGGACCTAAAAATGAGGGCGTGGCAGCCCAAATAAGGTCAAAAACACGGTTTAGTCCCCAGGCCCCGAAACACACATTTTTGGAAAGCCCGCGAGGCGCTCTACCCGAATTTCGAGGTTTGGTCCCATGGGACCTAAAAATGAGGGCGTGGCAGCCCAAATAAGGTCAAAAACACGGTTTAGTCCCCAGGCCCCGAAACACACATTTTTGGAAAGCCCGCGAGGCGCTCTACCCGAATTTCGAGGTTTGGTCCCATGGGACCCAAAAATGTGGGCGTGGCAGCTCAAATAAGGTCAAAAACACGGTTTAGTCCCAGGCCCCGAAACACACATTTTTGGAAAGCCCGCGAGGCGCTCTACCCGAATTTGCAGGTCTGGTCCCATGGGACCCAAAAATGTGGGCGTGGCCACCAAATAAGGTCAAAAACAGGGTTTAGTCCCCAGGCCCCGAACACACATATTTTTGGAAAGCCCGCGAGGCGCTCTACCCGAATTTGCAGGTCTGGTCCCATGGGACCCAAAAATGTGGGCGTGGCAGCCCAAATAAGGTCAAAAACAGGGTTTAGTCCAAAGGCCCCGAAACACACATATTTCTGGAAAGCCCGCGAGGCGCTCTACCCGAATTTGCGAGGTCTGGTCCCATGGGACCTAAAAATGTGGGCGTGGCAGCCCAAATAAGGTCAAAAACACGGTTTAGTCCCCAGGCCCCGAAACACATATTTTTGGAAAGCCCGCGAGGCGCTCTACCCGAATTTGCGAGGTCTGGTCCCATGGGACCCAAAAATGTGGGCGTGGCAGCCCAAATAAGGTCAAAAACAGGGGTTTAGTCCCCAGGTCCCGAACACACATATTTTTGAAAAGCCCGCGAGGCGCTCTACCCGAATTTCGAGGTTTGGTCCCATGGGACCTAAAAATGTGGGCGTGGCAGCCCAAATAAGGTCAAAAACACGGTTTAGTCCCCAGGCCCCGAAACACACATTTTTGCAAAGCCCGCGAGGCGCTCTACCCGAATTTCGAGGTTTGGTCCCATGGGACCCAAAAATGTGGGCGTGGCAGCCCAAATAAGGTCAAAAACACGGTTTAGTCCCCAGGCCCCGAAACACACATTTTTGGAAAGCCCGCGAGGCGCTCTACCCGAATTTCGAGGTTTGGTCCCATGGGACCCAAAAATGTGGGCGTGGCAGCCCAAATAAGGTCAAAAACACGGTTTAGTCCCCAGGCCCCGAAACACACATTTTTGGAAAGCCCGCGAGGCGCTCTACCCGAATTTCGAGGTTTGGTCCCATGGGACCCAAAAATGTGGGCGTGGCAGCCCAAATAAGGTCAAAAACACGGTTTAGTCCCCAGGCCCCGAAACACACATTTTTGAAAAGCCCGCGAGGCGCTCTACCCGAATTTCGAGGTTTGGTCCCATGGGACCTAAAAATGTGGGCGTGGCAGCCCAAATAAGGTCAAAAACACGGTTTAGTCCCCAGGCCCCGAAACACACATTTTTGGAAAGCCCGCGAGGCGCTCTACCCGAATTTCGAGGTCTGGTCCCATGGGACCTAAAAATGTGGGCGTGGCAGCCCAAATAAGGTCAAAAACACGGTTTAGTCCCCAGGCCCCGAAACACACATTTTTGGAAAGCCCGCGAGGCGCTCTACCCGAATTTCGAGGTTTGGTCCCATGGGACCCAAAAATGTGGGCGTGGCAGCCCAAATAAGGTCAAAAACACGGTTTAGTCCCCAGGCCCCGAAACACACATTTTTGGAAAGCCCGCGAGGCGCTCTACCCGAATTTCGAGGTTTGGTCCCATGGGACCCAAAAATGTGGGCGTGGCAGCCCAAATAAGGTCAAAAACACGGTTTAGTCCCCAGGCCCCGAAACACACATTTTTGGAAAGCCCGCGAGGCGCTCTACCCGAATTTCGAGGTTTGGTCCCATGGGACCCAAAAATGTGGGCGTGGCAGCCCAAATAAGGTCAAAAACACGGTTTAGTCCCCAGGCCCCGAAACACACATTTTTGGAAAGCCCGCGAGGCGCTCTACCCGAATTTCGAGGTTTGGTCCCATGGGACCCAAAAATGTGGGCGTGGCAGCCCAAATAAGGTCAAAAACACGGTTTAGTCCCCAGGCCCCGAAACACACATTTTTGGAAAGCCCGCGAGGCGCTCTACCCGAATTTCGAGGTTTGGTCCCATGGGACCCAAAAATGTGGGCGTGGCAGCCCAAATAAGGTCAAAAACACGGTTTAGTCCCCAGGCCCCGAAACACACATTTTTGGAAAGCCCGCGAGGCGCTCTACCCGAATTTCGAGGTTTGGTCCCATGGGACCCAAAAATGAGGGCGTGGCAGCCCAAATAAGGTCAAAAACACGGTTTAGTCCCCAGGCCCCGAAACACACATTTTTGGAAAGCCCGCGAGGCGCTCTACCCGAATTTCGAGGTTTGGTCCCATGGGACCTAAAAATGTGGGCGTGGCAGCCCAAATAAGGTCAAAAACACGGTTTAGTCCCCAGGCCCCGAAACACACATTTTTGGAAAGCCCGCGAGGCGCTCTACCCGAATTTCGAGGTTTGGTCCCATGGGACCTAAAAAATGTGGGCGTGGCAGCCCAAATAAGGTCAAAAACACGGTTTAGTCCCCAGGCCCCGAAACACACATTTTTGGAAAGCCCGCGAGGCGCTCTACCCGAATTTCGAGGTTTGGTCCCATGGGACCCAAAAATGTGGGCGTGGCAGCCCAAATAAGGTCAAAAACACGGTTTAGTCCCCAGGCCCCGAAACACACATTTTTGGAAAGCCCGCGAGGCGCTCTACCCGAATTTCGAGGTTTGGTCCCATGGGACCCAAAAAATGTGGGCGTGGCAGCCCAAATAAGGTCAAAAACACGGTTTAGTCCCCAGGCCCCGAAACACACATTTTTGGAAAGCCCGCGAGGCGCTCTACCCGAATTTCGAGGTTTGGTCCCATGGGACCCAAAAATGTGGGCGTGGCAGCCCAAATAAGGTCAAAACAGGGTTTAGTCCCCAGGCCCCGAAACACACATTTTTGGAAAGCCCGCGAGGCGCTCTACCCGAATTTCGAGGTTTGGTCCCATGGGACCTAAAAATGTGGGCGTGGCAGCCCAAATAAGGTCAAAAACACGGTTTAGTCCCAGGCCCCGAAACACACATTTTTGAAAGCCCGCGAGGCGCTCTACCCGAATTTCGAGGTCTGGTCCCATGGGACCCAAAAATGTGGGCGTGGCAGCCCAAATAAGGTCAAAAACACGGTTTAGTCCCCAGGCCCCGAAACACACATTTTTGGAAAGCCCGCGAGGCGCTCTACCCGAATTTCGAGGTTTGGTCCCATGGGACCAAAAATGTGGGCGTGGCAGCCCAAATAAGGTCAAAAACAGGGTTTAGTCCCAGGCCCCGAAACACACATTTTTGGAAAGCCCGCGAGGCGCTCTACCCGAATTTGCGGGAGGTCTGGTCCCATGGGACCCAAAAATGTGGGCGTGGCAGCCCAAATAAGGTCAAAAACAGGGTTTAGTCCCCAGGCCCCGAACACACATATTTTTGAAAAGCCCGCGAGGCGCTCTACCCGAATTTCGAGGTCTGGTCCCATGGGACCCAAAAATGTGGGCGTGGCAGCCCAAATAAGGTCAAAAACACGGTTTAGTCCCCAGGCCCCGAAACACACATTTTTGAAAGCCCGCGAGGCGCTCTACCCGAATTTGCGAGGTCTGGTCCCATGGGACCCAAAAATGTGGGCGTGGCAGCCCAAATAAGGTCAAAAACAGGGTTTAGTCCCCAGGCCCCGAAACACACATTTTTGGAAAGCCCGCGAGGCGCTCTACCCGAATTTCGAGGTTTGGTCCCATGGGACCCAAAAATGTGGGCGTGGCAGCCCAAATAAGGTCAAAAACAGGGTTTAGTCCCCAGGTCCCGAAACACACATATTTTTGAAAGCCCGCGAGGCGCTCTACCCGAATTTGCGAGGTCTGGTCCCATGGGACCCAAAAATGTGGGCGTGGCAGCCCAAATAAGGTCAAAAACAGGGTTTAGTCCCCAGGCCCCAACACACATATTTTCTGCAAAGCCCGCGAGGCGCTCTACCCGAATTTGCGAGGTCTGGTCCCATGGGACCCAAAAATGTGGGCGTGGCAGCCCAAATAAGGTCAAAAACAGGGTTTAGTCCCCAGGCCCCGAAACACACATATTTTGGAAAGCCCGCGAGGCGCTCTACCCGAATTTGCGAGGTCTGGTCCCATGGGACCCAAAAATGTGGGCGTGGCAGCCCAAATAAGGTCAAAAACAGGGTTTAGTCCCCAGGCCCCGAAACACACATATTTTGGAAAGCCCGCGAGGCGCTCTACCCGAATTTGCGAGGTCTGGTCCCATGGGACCCAAAAATGTGGGCGTGGCAGCCCAAATAAGGTCAAAAACACGGTTTAGTCCCCAGGCCCCGAACACACATATTTTTGGAAAGCCCGCGAGGCGCTCTACCCGAATTTGCGAGGTCTGGTCCCATGGGACCCAAAAATGTGGGCGTGGCAGCCCAAATAAGGTCAAAAACAGGGTTTAGTCCCCAGGTCCCGAACACACATATTTTTGAAAAGCCCGCGAGGCGCTCTACCCGAATTTGCGAGGTCTGGTCCCATGGGACCCAAAAATGTGGGCGTGGCAGCCCAAATAAGGTCAAAAACAGGGTTTAGTCCAAAGGCCCCGAAACACACATATTTCTGGAAAGCCCGCGAGGCGCTCTACCCGAATTTGCGAGGTCTGGTCCCATGGGACCCAAAAATGTGGGCGTGGCAGCCCAAATAAGGTCAAAAACAGGGTTTAGTCCCCAGGCCCCAACACACATATTTTTGAAAAGCCCGCGAGGCGCTCTACCCGAATTTGCGAGGTCTGGTCCCATGGGACCCAAAAATGTGGGCGTGGCAGCCCAAATAAGGTCAAAAACAGGGGTTTAGTCCCCAGGCCCCGAAACACACATATTTTTGGAAAGCCCGCGAGGCGCTCTACCCGAATTTGCGAGGTCTGGTCCCATGGGACCCAAAAATGTGGGCGTGGCAGCCCAAATAAGGTCAAAAACAGGGTTTAGTCCCCAGGCCCCGAAACACACATATTTTGGAAAGCCCGCGAGGCGCTCTACCCGAATTTGCGAGGTCTGGTCCCATGGGACCCAAAAATGTGGGCGTGGCAGCCCAAATAAGGTCAAAAAACACGGTTTAGTCCCCAGGCCCCGAAAACACACATTTTTGGAAAGCCCGCGAGGCGCCTACCCGAATTTGCGAGGTCTGGTCCCCATGGGACCCAAAAATGTGGGCGTGGCAGCCCAAATAAGGTCAAAAACAGGGTTTAGTCCCCAGGCCCCAACACACATATTTTGCAAAGCCCGCGCATGGGACCCAAAAATTTGCAGGTCGTGGCTCCCCATGGGACCCAAAAATGTGGGCGTGGCAGCCCAAATAAGGTCAAAAACACGGTTTAGTCCCCAGGCCCCGAAACACACATTTTTGAAAGCCCGCGAGGCGCTCTACCCGAATTTCGAGGTTTGGTCCCATGGGACCTAAAAATGTGGGCGTGGCAGCCCAAATAAGGTCAAAAACACGGTTTAGTCCCCAGGCCCCGAAACACACATTTTTGGAAAGCCCGCGAGGCGCTCTACCCGAATTTCGAGGTTTGGTCCCATGGGACCCAAAAAATGTGGGCGTGGCAGCCCAAATAAGGTCAAAAACACGGTTTAGTCCCCAGGCCCCGAAACACACATTTTTGGAAAGCCCGCGAGGCGCTCTACCCGAATTTCGAGGTTTGGTCCCATGGGACCTAAAATGTGGGCGTGGCAGCCCAAATAAGGTCAAAAACACGGTTTAGTCCCCAGGCCCCGAAACACACATTTTTGGAAAGCCCGCGAGGCGCTCTACCCGAATTTCGAGGTTTGGTCCCATGGGACCCAAAATGTGGGCGTGGCAGCCCAAATAAGGTCAAAAACACGGTTTAGTCCCCAGGCCCCGAAACACACATTTTTGGAAAGCCCGCGAGGCGCTCTACCCGAATTTCGAGGTTGGTCCCATGGGACCCAAAAATGAGGGGCGTGGCAGCCCAAATAAGGTCAAAAACACGGTTTAGTCCCCAGGCCCCGAAACACACATTTTTGGAAAGCCCGCGAGGCGCTCTACCCGAATTTCGAGGTTTGGCTCATCCCATGGGACCTTAAAAATGTGGGCGTGGCAGCCCAAATAAGGTCAAAAACACGGTTTAGTCCCCAGGCCCCGAAACACACATTTTTGGAAAGCCCGCGAGGCGCTCTACCCGAATTTCGAGGTTTGGTCCCATGGGACCAAAAATGTGGGCGTGGCAGCCCAAATAAGGTCAAAAAAAAACACGGTTTAGTCCCCAGGCCCCGAAACACACATTTTTGGAAAGCCCGCGAGGCGCTCTACCCGAATTTCGAGGTTTGGTCCCATGGGACCCAAAAATGTGGGCGTGGCAGCCCAAATAAGGTCAAAAACACGGTTTAGTCCCCAGGCCCCGAAACACACATTTTTGAAAGCCCCGCGAGGCGCTCTACCCGAATTTCGAGGTTTGGTCCCATGGGACCCAAAAATGTGGGCGTGGCAGCCCAAATAAGGTCAAAAACACGGTTTAGTCCCCAGGCCCCGAAACACACATTTTTGGAAAGCCCGCGAGGCGCTCTACCCGAATTTCGAGGTTTGGTCCCATGGGACCCAAAAATGTGGGCGTGGCAGCCCAAATAAGGTCAAAAACACGGTTTAGTCCCCAGGCCCCGAAACACACATTTTTGGAAAGCCCGCGAGGCGCTCTACCCGAATTTCGAGGTTTAATCCCATGGGACCTAAAAATGAGGGCGTGGCAGCCCAAATAAGGTCAAAAACACGGTTTAGTCCCCAGGCCCCGAAACACACATTTTTGGAAAGCCTGCGAGGCGCTCTACCCGAATTTCGAGGTTTGGTCCCATGGGACCTAAAATGTGGGCGTGGCAGCCCAAATAAGGTCAAAAACACGGTTTAGTCCCCAGGCCCCGAAACACACATTTTTGGAAAGCCCGCGAGGCGCTCTACCCGAATTTCGAGGTTTGGTCCCATGGGACCCAAATGAGGGCGTGGCAGCCCAAATAAGGTCAAAAACACGGTTTAGTCCCCAGGCCCCGAAACACACATTTTTGGAAAGCCCGCGAGGCGCTCTACCCGAATTTCGAGGTTTGGTCCCATGGGACCTAAAATGTGGGCGTGGCAGCCCAAATAAGGTCAAAAACACGGTTTAGTCCCCAGGCCCCGAAACACACATTTTTGGAAAGCCCGCGAGGCGCTCTACCCGAATTTCGAGGTTTGGTCCCATGGGACCTAAAATGTGGGCGTGGCAGCCCAAATAAGGTCAAAAACACGGTTTAGTCCCCAGGCCCCGAAACACACATTTTTGGAAAGCCCGCGAGGCGCTCTACCCGAATTTCGAGGTTTGGTCCCATGGGACCTAAAATGTGGGCGTGGCAGCCCAAATAAGGTCAAAAACACGGTTTAGTCCCCAGGCCCCGAAACACACATTTTTGGAAAGCCCGCGAGGCGCTCTACCCGAATTTCGAGGTTTGGTCCCATGGGACCCAAATGTGGGCGTGGCAGCCCAAATAAGGTCAAAAACACGGTTTAGTCCCCAGGCCCCGAAACACACATTTTTGGAAAGCCCGCGAGGCGCTCTACCCGAATTTCGAGGTTTGGTCCCATGGGACCCAATGTGGGCGTGGCAGCCCAAATAAGGTCAAAAACACGGTTTAGTCCCCAGGCCCCGAAACACACATTTTTGGAAAGCCCGCGAGGCGCTCTACCCGAATTTCGAGGTTTGGTCCCATGGGACCCAAATGTGGGCGTGGCAGCCCAAATAAGGTCAAAAACACGGTTTAGTCCCCAGGCCCCGAAACACACATTTTTGGAAAGCCCGCGAGGCGCTCTACCCGAATTTCGAGGTTTGGTCCCCATGGGACCCAAAATGTGGGCGTGGGGTCAAAAACACGGTTTAGTCCCCAGGCCCCGAAACACACATTTTTGGAAAGCCCGCGAGGCGCTCTACCCGAATTTCGAGGTTTGGTCCATGGGACCTAAAAATGTGGGCGTGGCAGCCCAAATAAGGTCAAAAACACGGTTTAGTCCCCAGGCCCCGAAACACACATTTTTGGAAAGCCCGCGAGGCGCTCTACCCGAATTTCGAGGTTTGGTCCCATGGGACCCAAATGTGGGCGTGGCAGCCCAAATAAGGTCAAAAACACGGTTTAGTCCCCAGGCCCCGAAACACACATTTTTGGAAAGCCCGCGAGGCGCTCTACCCGAATTTCGAGGTTTGGTCCCATGGGACCCAAAATGTGGGCGTGGCAGCCCAAATAAGGTCAAAAACACGGTTTAGTCCCCAGGCCCCGAAACACACATTTTTGGAAAGCCCGCGAGGCGCTCTACCCGAATTTCGAGGTTTGGTCCCATGGGACCTAAAATGTGGGCGTGGCAGCCCAAATAAGGTCAAAAACACGGTTTAGTCCCCAGGCCCCGAAACACACATTTTTGGAAAGCCCGCGAGGCGCTCTACCCGAATTTCGAGGTTTGGTCCCATGGGACCCAAAAATGTGGGCGTGGCCAGCCCAAATAAGGTCAAAAACACGGTTTAGTCCCCAGGCCCCGAAACACACATTTTTGGAAAGCCCGCGAGGCGCTCTACCCGAATTTCGAGGTTTGGTCATGGGACCTAAAAATGTGGGCGTGGCAGCCCAATCAAAAACACGGTTTAGTCCCCAGGCCCCGAAACACACATTTTTGGAAAGCCCGCGAGGCGCTCTACCCGAATTTCGAGGTTTGGTCCCCCGAAACACACATTTTTGGAAAGCCCGCGAGCAGCCCAAATAAGGTCAAAAACACGGTTTAGTCCCCAGGCCCCGAAACACACATTTTTGGAAAGCCCGCGAGGCGCTCTACCCGAATTTCGAGGTTTGGTCCCATGGGACCCAAATGTGGGCGTGGCAGCCCAAATAAGGTCAAAAACACGGTTTAGTCCCCAGGCCCCGAAACACACATTTTTGGAAAGCCCGCGAGGCGCTCTACCCGAATTTCGAGGTTTGGTCCCCCATGGGACCCAAAAATGTGGGCGTGGCAGCCCAAATAAGGTCAAAAACACGGTTTAGTCCCCAGGCCCCGAAACACACATTTTTGGAAAGCCCGCGAGGCGCTCTACCCGAATTTCGAGGTTTGGTCCCATGGGACCCAATGAGGGCGTGGCAGCCCAAATAAGGTCAAAAACACGGTTTAGTCCCCAGGCCCCGAAACACACATTTTTGGAAAGCCCGCGAGGCGCTCTACCCGAATTTCGAGGTTTGGTCCCATGGGACCTAAAATGAGGGCGTGGCAGCCCAAATAAGGTCAAAAACACGGTTTAGTCCCCAGGCCCCGAAACACACATTTTTGGAAAGCCCGCGAGGCGCTCTACCCGAATTTCGAGGTTTGGTCCCATGGGACCCAAAAATGTGGGCGTGGCAGCCCAAATAAGGTCAAAAACACGGTTTAGTCCCCAGGCCCCGAAACACACATTTTTGGAAAGCCCGCGAGGCGCTCTACCCGAATTTCGAGGTTTGGTCCCATGGGACCCAAAAATGAGGGCGTGGCAGCCCAAATAAGGTCAAAAACACGGTTTAGTCCCCAGGCCCCGAAACACACATTTTTGGAAAGCCCGCGAGGCGCTCTACCCGAATTTCGAGGTTTGGTCCCATGGGACCTAAAAATGTGGGCGTGGCCAGCCCAAATAAGGTCAAAAACACGGTTTAGTCCCCAGGCCCCGAAACACACATTTTTGGAAAGCCCGCGAGGCGCTCTACCCGAATTTCGAGGTTTGGTCCCATGGGACCCAATGTGGGCGTGGCAGCCCAAATAAGGTCAAAAACACGGTTTAGTCCCCAGGCCCCGAAACACACATTTTTGGAAAGCCCGCGAGGCGCTCTACCCGAATTTCGAGGTTTGGTCCCATGGGACCCAATGAGGGCGTGGCAGCCCAAATAAGGTCAAAAACACGGTTTAGTCCCCAGGCCCCGAAACACACATTTTTGGAAAGCCCGCGAGGCGCTCTACCCGAATTTCGAGGTTTGGTCCCCATGGGACCAAAAATGAGGGCGTGGCAGCCCAAATAAGGTCAAAAACACGGTTTAGTCCCCAGGCCCCGAAACACACATTTTTGGAAAGCCCGCGAGGCGCTCTACCCGAATTTCGAGGTTTGGTCCCATGGGACCCAAAATGTGGGCGTGGCAGCCCAAATAAGGTCAAAAACACGGTTTAGTCCCCAGGCCCCGAAACACACATTTTTGGAAAGCCCGCGAGGCGCTCTACCCGAATTTCGAGGTTTGGTCCCATGGGACCCAATGTGGGCGTGGCAGCCCAAATAAGGTCAAAAACACGGTTTAGTCCCCAGGCCCCGAAACACACATTTTTGGAAAGCCCGCGAGGCGCTCTACCCGAATTTCGAGGTTTGGTCCCATGGGACCTAAAATGAGGGCGTGGCAGCCCAAATAAGGTCAAAAACACGGTTTAGTCCCCAGGCCCCGAAACACACATTTTTGGAAAGCCCGCGAGGCGCTCTACCCGAATTTCGAGGTTTGGTCCCATGGGACCCAAATGTGGGCGTGGCAGCCCAAATAAGGTCAAAAACACGGTTTAGTCCCCAGGCCCCGAAACACACATTTTTGGAAAGCCCGCGAGGCGCTCTACCCGAATTTCGAGGTTTGGTCCCATGGGACCTAAAAATGTGGGCGTGGCAGCCCAAATAAGGTCAAAAACACGGTTTAGTCCCCAGGCCCCGAAACACACATTTTTGGAAAGCCCGCGAGGCGCTCTACCCGAATTTCGAGGTTTGGTCCCATGGGACCCAAATGTGGGCGTGGCAGCCCAAATAAGGTCAAAAACACGGTTTAGTCCCCAGGCCCCGAAACACACATTTTTGGAAAGCCCGCGAGGCGCTCTACCCGAATTTCGAGGTTTGGTCCCATGGGACCCAAAAATGTGGGCGTGGCAGCCCAAATAAGGTCAAAAACACGGTTTAGTCCCCAGGCCCCGAAACACACATTTTTGGAAAGCCCGCGAGGCGCTCTACCCGAATTTCGAGGTTTGGTCCCATGGGACCCAAAAATGTGGGCGTGGCAGCCCAAATAAGGTCAAAAACACGGTTTAGTCCCCAGGCCCCGAAACACACATTTTTGGAAAGCCCGCGAGGCGCTCTACCCGAATTTCGAGGTTTGGTCCCATGGGACCTAAAAATGTGGGCGTGGAGCCCAAATAAGGTCAAAAACACGGTTTAGTCCCCAGGCCCCGAAACACACATTTTTGGAAAGCCCGCGAGGCGCTCTACCCGAATTTCGAGGTTTGGTCCCATGGGACCCAATGTGGGCGTGGCAGCCCAAATAAGGTCAAAAACACGGTTTAGTCCCCAGGCCCCGAAACACACATTTTTGGAAAGCCCGCGAGGCGCTCTACCCGAATTTCGAGGTTTGGTCCTTTGGTCCCATGGGACCCAAAATGTGGGCGTGGCCAGCCCAAATAAGGTCAAAAACACGGTTTAGTCCCCAGGCCCCGAAACACACATTTTTGGAAAGCCCGCGAGGCGCTCTACCCGAATTTCGAGGTTTGGTCCCATGGGACCCAAAAATGGGCGTGGCAGCCCAAATAAGGTCAAAAACACGGTTTAGTCCCCAGGCCCCGAAACACACATTTTTGGAAAGCCCGCGAGGCGCTCTACCCGAATTTCGAGGTTTGGTCAAAACACGGTTTAGTCCCCAGGCCCCGACAGCCCAAATAAGGTCAAAAACACGGTTTAGTCCCCAGGCCCCGAAACACACATTTTTGGAAAGCCCGCGAGGCGCTCTACCCGAATTTCGAGGTTTGGTCCCATGGGACCCAAATGTGGGCGTGGCAGCCCAAATAAGGTCAAAAACACGGTTTAGTCCCCAGGCCCCGAAACACACATTTTTGGAAAGCCCGCGAGGCGCTCTACCCGAATTTCGAGGTTTGGTCCCTACCCGAATTTCGAGGTTTGGTCCCATGGGACCCAAAAATGTGGGCGTGGCACAGCCCAAATAAGGTCAAAAACACGGTTTAGTCCCCAGGCCCCGAAACACACATTTTTGGAAAGCCCGCGAGGCGCTCTACCCGAATTTCGAGGTTTGGTCCCCATGGGACCCAAAAATGTGGGCGTGGCAGCAGCCCAAATAAGGTCAAAAACACGGTTTAGTCCCCAGGCCCCGAAACACACATTTTTGGAAAGCCCGCGAGGCGCTCTACCCGAATTTCGAGGTTTGGTGGCGCTCTACCCGAATTTCGAGGTTTGGTCCCATGGGACCAAAAATGTGGGCGTGGCACAGCCCAAATAAGGTCAAAAACACGGTTTAGTCCCCAGGCCCCGAAACACACATTTTTGGAAAGCCCGCGAGGCGCTCTACCCGAATTTCGAGGTTTGGTCCCATGGGACCCAATGTGGGCGTGGCAGCCCAAATAAGGTCAAAAACACGGTTTAGTCCCCAGGCCCCGAAACACACATTTTTGGAAAGCCCGCGAGGCGCTCTACCCGAATTTCGAGGTTTGGTCCCATGGGACCCAAATGTGGGCGTGGCAGCCCAAATAAGGTCAAAAACACGGTTTAGTCCCCAGGCCCCGAAACACACATTTTTGGAAAGCCCGCGAGGCGCTCTACCCGAATTTCGAGGTTTGGTCCGGCGCTCTACCCGAATTTCGAGGTTTGGTCCCATGGGACCTAAAAATGAGGGCGTGGCAAGCCCAAATAAGGTCAAAAACACGGTTTAGTCCCCAGGCCCCGAAACACACATTTTTGGAAAGCCCGCGAGGCGCTCTACCCGAATTTCGAGGTTTGGTCTTTAGTCCCCAGGCCCCGAAACACACATTTTTGGAAAGCCCGCGAGGCGCTCTACCCGAATTTCGAGGTTTGGTCCCATGGGACCTAAAAATGAGGGCGTGGCACAGCCCAAATAAGGTCAAAAACACGGTTTAGTCCCCAGGCCCCGAAACACACATTTTTGGAAAGCCCGCGAGGCGCTCTACCCGAATTTCGAGGTTTGGTCCGGTTTAGTCCCCAGGCCCCGAAACACACATTTTTGGAAAGCCCGCGAGGCGCTCTACCCGAATTTCGAGGTTTGGTCCCATGGGACCAAAACTGTGGGCGTGGCAGCAGCCCAAATAAGGTCAAAAACACGGTTTAGTCCCCAGGCCCCGAAACACACATTTTTGGAAAGCCCGCGAGGCGCTCTACCCGAATTTCGAGGTTTGGTCCCATGGGACCTAAAATGTGGGCGTGGCAGCCCAAATAAGGTCAAAAACACGGTTTAGTCCCCAGGCCCCGAAACACACATTTTTGGAAAGCCCGCGAGGCGCTCTACCCGAATTTCGAGGTTTGGTCCACGGTTTAGTCCCCAGGCCCCGAAACACACATTTTTGGAAAGCCCGCGAGGCGCTCTACCCGAATTTCGAGGTTTGGTCCCATGGGACCCAAAAATGTGGGCGTGGCCAGCCCAAATAAGGTCAAAAACACGGTTTAGTCCCCAGGCCCCGAAACACACATTTTTGGAAAGCCCGCGAGGCGCTCTACCCGAATTTCGAGGTTTGGTCCCATGGGACCCAAATGTGGGCGTGGCAGCCCAAATAAGGTCAAAAACACGGTTTAGTCCCCAGGCCCCGAAACACACATTTTTGGAAAGCCCGCGAGGCGCTCTACCCGAATTTCGAGGTTTGGTCCCATGGGACCCAAATGTGGGCGTGGCAGCCCAAATAAGGTCAAAAACACGGTTTAGTCCCCAGGCCCCGAAACACACATTTTTGGAAAGCCCGCGAGGCGCTCTACCCGAATTTCGAGGTTTGGTCCCGCGAGGCGCTCTACCCGAATTTCGAGGTTTGGTCCCATGGGACCTAAAAATGTGGGCGTGGCAGCCCAAACAGCCCAAATAAGGTCAAAAACACGGTTTAGTCCCCAGGCCCCGAAACACACATTTTTGGAAAGCCCGCGAGGCGCTCTACCCGAATTTCGAGGTTTGGTCCCATGGGACCCAATGTGGGCGTGGCAGCCCAAATAAGGTCAAAAACACGGTTTAGTCCCCAGGCCCCGAAACACACATTTTTGGAAAGCCCGCGAGGCGCTCTACCCGAATTTCGAGGTTTGGTCCCCATGGGACCCAAAACTGTGGGCGTGGCCAGCCCAAATAAGGTCAAAAACACGGTTTAGTCCCCAGGCCCCGAAACACACATTTTTGGAAAGCCCGCGAGGCGCTCTACCCGAATTTCGAGGTTTGGTCCCATGGGACCCAAATGTGGGCGTGGCAGCCCAAATAAGGTCAAAAACACGGTTTAGTCCCCAGGCCCCGAAACACACATTTTTGGAAAGCCCGCGAGGCGCTCTACCCGAATTTCGAGGTTTGGTCTTTAGTCCCCAGGCCCCGAAACACACATTTTTGGAAAGCCCGCAGCCCAAATAAGGTCAAAAACACGGTTTAGTCCCCAGGCCCCGAAACACACATTTTTGGAAAGCCCGCGAGGCGCTCTACCCGAATTTCGAGGTTTGGTCCTCCCATGGGACCCAAAACTGTGGGCGTCAGCCCAAATAAGGTCAAAAACACGGTTTAGTCCCCAGGCCCCGAAACACACATTTTTGGAAAGCCCGCGAGGCGCTCTACCCGAATTTCGAGGTTTGGTCCACACATTTTTGGAAAGCCCGCGAGGCGCAGCCCAAATAAGGTCAAAAACACGGTTTAGTCCCCAGGCCCCGAAACACACATTTTTGGAAAGCCCGCGAGGCGCTCTACCCGAATTTCGAGGTTTGGTCCCATGGGACCCCAAAAATGTGGGCGTGGCAGCCCAAATAAGGTCAAAAACACGGTTTAGTCCCCAGGCCCCGAAACACACATTTTTGGAAAGCCCGCGAGGCGCTCTACCCGAATTTCGAGGTTTGGTCCCGCCCCGAAACACACATTTTTGGAAAGCCCGCGAGGCGCTCTACCCGAATTTCGAGGTTTGGTCCCATGGGACCAAAAACTGTGGGCGTGGCAGCCCAAATAAATAAGGTCAAAAACACGGTTTAGTCCCCAGGCCCCGAAACACACATTTTTGGAAAGCCCGCGAGGCGCTCTACCCGAATTTCGAGGTTTGGTCCCATGGGACCTAAAATGTGGGCGTGGCAGCCCAAATAAGGTCAAAAACACGGTTTAGTCCCCAGGGGTTTAGTCCCCAGGCCCCGAAACACACATTTTTGGAAAGCCCGCGAGGCGCTCTACCCGAATTTCGAGGTTTGGTCCCATGGGACCGAAAACTGTGGGCGTGGCAGCCCAAATAAGGTCAAAAACACGGTTTAGTCCCCAGGCCCCGAAACACACATTTTTGGAAAGCCCGCGAGGCGCTCTACCCGAATTTCGAGGTTTGGTCCCATGGGACCCTAAAACTGTGGGCGTGGCGCTCTACCCGAATTTCGAGGTTTGGTCCCATGGGACCCAAAAATGTGGGCGTGGCAGCCCAAATAAGGTCAAAAACACGGTTTAGTCCCCAGGCCCCGAAACACACATTTTTGGAAAGCCCGCGAGGCGCTCTACCCGAATTTCGAGGTTTGGTTTTGGTCCCATGGGACCCAAAACTGTGGGCGTGGCAGCCCAAATAAGGTCAAAAACACGGTTTAGTCCCCAGGCCCCGAAACACACATTTTTGGAAAGCCCGCGAGGCGCTCTACCCGAATTTCGAGGTTTGGTCAACACACATTTTTTTGGAAAGCCCGCGAGGCGCTCTACCCGAATTTCGAGGTTTGGTCCCATGGGACCCAAAAATGTGGGCGTGGCAAGCCCAAATAAGGTCAAAAACACGGTTTAGTCCCCAGGCCCCGAAACACACATTTTTGGAAAGCCCGCGAGGCGCTCTACCCGAATTTCGAGGTTTGGTCGCCCAAATAAGGTCAAAAACACGGTTTAGTCCCCAGGCCCCGAAACACACATTTTTGGAAAGCCCGCGAGGCGCTCTACCCGAATTTCGAGGTTTGGTCCCATGGGACCTAAAAATGAGGGCGTGGCAGCCCAAATAAGGTCAAAAACACGGTTTAGTCCCCAGGCCCCGAAACACACATTTTTGGAAAGCCCGCGAGGCGCTCTACCCGAATTTCGAGGTTTGGTCCCATGGGACCCAATGTGGGCGTGGCAGCCCAAATAAGGTCAAAAACACGGTTTAGTCCCCAGGCCCCGAAACACACATTTTTGGAAAGCCCGCGAGGCGCTCTAGCCGAATTTCGCGGTTTGGTCCCATGGGACCCAAAACTGTGGGCGTGGCAGCCCAAATAAGGTCAAAAACACGGTTTAGTCCCCAGGCCCCGAGAACACACATTTTTGGAAAGCCCGCGAGGCGCTCTACCCGAATTTCGAGGTTTGGTCCCATGGGACCCAAAAATGAGGGCGTGGCAGCCCAAATAAGGTCAAAAACACGGTTTAGTCCCCAGGCCCCGAAACACACATTTTTGGAAAGCCCGCGAGGCGCTCTAGCCGAATTTCGCGGTTTGGTCCCATGGGACCCAAAACTGTGGGCGTGGCAGCCCAAATAAGGTCAAAAACACGGTTTAGTCCCCAGGCCCCGAAACACACATTTTTGGAAAGCCCGCGAGGCGCTCTACCCGAATTTCGAGGTTTGGTCCCATGGGACCTAAAAATGTGGGCGTGGCAGCCCAAATAAGGTCAAAAACACGGTTTAGTCCCCAGGCCCCGAAACACACATTTTTGGAAAGCCCGCGAGGCGCTCTACCCGAATTTCGAGGTTTGGTCCCATGGGACCTAAAAATGAGGGCGTGGCAGCCCAAATAAGGTCAAAAACACGGTTTAGTCCCCAGGCCCCGAAACACACATTTTTTGGGGGGGGAAAGCCCGCGAGGCGCTCTACCCGAATTTTCGAGGTTTGGTCCCATGGGGACCCCTAAAAACTGAGGGCGTGGCAGCCCAAATAAGGTCAAAAACACACGGTTTAGTCCCCAGGCCCCGAAACACACATTTTTGGAAAGCCCGCGAGGCGCTCTACCCGAATTTCGAGGTTTGGTCCCATGGGACCTAAAAATGAGGGCGTGGCAGGTTCCCAAATAAGGTCAAAAACACGGTTTAGTCCCCAGGCCCCGAAACACACATTTTTGGAAAGCCCGCGAGGCGCTCTACCCCGAATTTCGAGGTTTGGTCCCATGGGACCTAAAAATGAGGGCGTGGCAGCCCAAATAAGGTCAAAAACACGGTTTAGTCCCCAGGCCCCGAAACACACATTTTTGGAAAGCCCGCGAGGCGCTCTACCCGAATTTCGAGGTTTGGTCCCATGGGACCTAAAACTGTGGGCGTGGCAGCCCAAATAAGGTCAAAAACACGGTTTAGTCCCCAGGCCCCGAAACACACATTTTTGGAAAGCCCGCGAGGCGCTCTACCCGAATTTCGAGGTTTGGTCCCATGGGACCCAAAACTGTGGGCGTGGCAGCCCAAATAAGGTCAAAAACACGGTTTAGTCCCCAGGCCCCGAAACACACATTTTTGGAAAGCTCCGCGAGGCGCTCTACCGAATTTCGAGGTTTGGTCCCATGGGACCCAAAACTGTGGGCGTGGCAGCCCAAATAAGGTCAAAAACACGGTTTAGTCCCAGGCCCCGAAACACACATTTTTGGAAAGCCCGCGAGGCGCTCTACCCGAATTTCGAGGTTTGGTCCCATGGGACCCAATGGGCGTGGCAGCCCAAATAAGGTCAAAAACACGGTTTAGTCCCCAGGCCCCGAAACACACATTTTTGGAAAGCCCGCGAGGCGCTGTACCCGAATTTCGAGGTTTGGTCCCATGGGACCTAAAACTGTGGGCGTGGCAGCCCAAATAAGGGTCAAAAACACGGTTTAGTCCCCAGGCCCCGAAACACACATTTGGAAAGCCCGCGAGAGGCTCTACCCGAAAATCGAGGTTTGGTCCCATGGGACCTAAAATGAGGGCGTGGCAGCCCAAATAAGGTCAAAAACACAGTTTAGTCCCCAGGCCCCGAAACACACATTTTTGGAAAGCCCGCGAGAGGCTCTACCCGAAAATCGAGGTTTGGTCCCATGGGACCTAAAAATGAGGGCGTGGCAGCCCAAATAAGGTCAAAACACGGTTTAGTCCCAGGCCCCGAAACACACATTTTTGAAGCCCGCGAGGCGCTCTACCCGAATTTCGAGGTTTGGTCCCATGGGACCCAAAACTGTGGGCGTGGAAAACAGCCCAAATAAGGTCAAAAACACGGTTTAGTCCCCAGGCCCCGAAACACACATTTTTTTGGAAAGCCCGCGAGGCGCTCTACCCGAATTTCGAGGTTTGGTCCCATGGGACCCAAAAATGTGGGCGTGGCAGCCCAAATAAGGTCAAAAACACGGTTTAGTCCCAGGCCCCGAAACACACATTTTTGGAAAGCCCGCGAGGCGCTCTACCCGAATTTCGAGGTTTGGTCCCATGGGACCCAAAACTGTGGGCGAGCCCAAATAAGGTCAAAAACACGGTTTAGTCCCAGGCCCCGAAACACACATTTTTTGGAAAGCCCGCGAGGCGCTCTACCCGAATTTCGAGGTTTGGTCCCATGGGACCCAAAAGCGTGGCAGCCCAAATAAGGTCAAAAACACGGTTTAGTCCCAGGCCCCGAAACACACATTTTTGGGCCCGCGAGGCGCTCTACCCGAATTTCGCGGTTTGGTCCCATGGGACCCAAAACTGTGGCGTGGCAAGCCCATAAGGTCAAAGGTAGGCCCCGAAAAACATGAAAGGAGGCGTCGAGGTTTGGTCTCGTCATGCAGCAGCCCGGTCAAAACACACGAACTACAGAACACACATTTTTGAAAGCCCGCGAGGCGCTCTACCCGAATTACGAGGTTTGGTCTCATGGGACCCAAAACTGAGGGCGTGGCAACCCAAATAAGGTCAAAAACACGAGTTTATCTCCAGGTCCCAGAAACACACATTTTTTGGAAAGCCCGCCAGACTCTGCCCAGAAAATACGAAGTTTGGTGGCAGCCCAATAAAGGTCAACATGGGACACACATTTTTGGAAAAACTGTGGGCGTGGCAGCCCAAAGGTCAAAAGGTCACATTTTGAAACACGGTTTAGTCTCCATTTAAAACACACATTTTGAA